>CM045728.1:101701814-101731814 GCA_024760905.1 Plotosus lineatus
TTGGACTACTGTTGGTCGAAGACGTCAAAGAAGGAGAGGCGGGAGGCATGTCCGTAGGCAGAGAGAGAAGAGGAAAGGCATGAGCCTAGGACTGAAAGTAGGGATTTTGAATGTTGGAACTATGACTGGAAAAGGTAGAGAGCTGGCTGACATGATGCAGAGGAGGAAGGTGGACATACTGTGTGTTCAGGAGACAAGGTGGAAAGGTAGCAAGGTTAGAATCTTAGGAGGAGGGTTTAAGCTGTTTTTTCATGGTGTGGATGGGAAGAGAAATGGAGTAGGAGTCATCTTGAAGGAGGAGTTTGTCAGGAATGTTCTAGAAGTGAAAAGAGTGTCAGGCAGAGTGATGAGTCTCAAGTTAGAAATTGAAGGCGTGATGTTTAATGTTGTTAGTGCTTATGCCCCACAGGCAGGATGTGAGCTAGAAGAGAAGGAGAGATTCTGGAGTGACTTAGATGAAGTGATGCAGAGTACCCCCAGAGGTGAAAGAGTGGTCATTGGGGCAGACTTCAATGGGCATGTTGGTGAAGGAAACAGAAGGGATGAGGAAGTGATGGGCAGGTTTGGTATCAAGGACAGGAACGCAGAAGGACAGATGTTGGTAGATTTCGCAAAAAGGATGGAAATGGCTGTGGTAGATACTTTCTTCCAGGAGAGACAGGAACATAGGGTGACTTATAAAAGTGGAGGTAGGAGCACACAGGTAGACTACATCTTGTGCAGGCGATGTAATTTGAAGGAAGTCAGTGACTGCAAAGTAGTAGCGGGTGAGAGTGCTGTCACACAGCATAGGATGGTGGTGTGCAGGATGACGCTGATGGTGAGGAAGGTGAAGAAGGCAAAGGCAGAGCAGAAGACAAAGTGGTGGAAGCTGAAAAAGGAAGAGTGTTGTGTTGTCTTCAAGGAGGACTTTAAAATGGCTTTGGGTGGTCAGGAAGTGCTGCCAGATGAGTGGAGAACTACAGCTAATGTGATCGGGGAGACAGGTAGGAGAATACTTGGTGTGTCCTCTGGAAGGAGAGGAGAGAAGGAGACTTGGTGGTGTAATGAGGAAGTGCAGGAGTGTGTACAAAGGAAGAGGTTAGCTAAAAAGAAGTGGGACATTGAGAGGACCGAAAAGAGCAAACAGGAGTACAGTGAGATACAGCGTAAGGCAAAGGTAGCGGTGTCAAAGGCCAAACAGAGCGCGTATGACGACTTGTATGCTCGCTTGGAAAGTAAAGAGGGAGAAAGTGATTTATACAGGTTGGCACAGCAGAGAAATAGAGATGGGAAGGATGTGCAGCAAGTTAGAGTGATTAAGGACAGAGAGGGAAATGTATTGACTGATGACAGAAGTATGCTGGGAAGATGGAAAGAGTACGTTGAAGAGCTGATGAATGAGGAAAATGAGAGAGAAAAAAGAGTAGAAGAGGTGACTGTTGAGGACCAGAAAGTAGCAAAGATTAGTAAGGGTGAAGTGAGGAGGGCATTGAAGAGGATGAAGAATGGAAAGGCAGTTGGTCCTGATGACATACCGGTGGAGGTATGGAAGTGTTTAGGAGAGGTAGTAGTAGATTTCCTGACAAGAACATTCAAGAAGGTCTTAGAGAGTGAGAGGATGCCAAAGGAATGGAGGAGAAGTGTGCTGGTGCCCATTTTTAAGAACAAGGGAGATGTGCACAGTTGTGGCAACTACAGAGGGATAAAGTTAATAAGCCATACAATGAAGTTATGGGAAAGAATAGTGGAAGCTAGACTAAGGGCATAGGTCAGCATTTGTGAAGGACAGTTTGGTTTCATGCCAAAAAAGAGCACCACAGATGTAGTGTTTGCTTTGAGGATGTTAATAGAGAAGTACAGAGAAGGTCAGAAGGAGTTGCATTGTGCCTTTGCGGATCTGGAGAAAGCATATGACAGGGTGCCAAGAGAGGAACTGTGGTATTGCATGAGAAAGTCTGGAGTGGCAGAGAATCATGTTAGAGTGGTGCAGGACATGTATGAGAGATGTAAGACAGTGGTGAGGTGTGCTGTCGGTGCGACAGAGGAGTTCAAGGTGGAGGTGGGACTGCATCAAGGGTCATCCCTTCTTGTTTGCTATGGTGATGGACAGGCTGACAGACAAGGTGACACAAGATTCCCCATGGACTATGATGTTTGTAGATGACATTCTGATCTGTAGTGAGAGCAGAGAACAAGTGCAGGAAAATCTAGAGAGGTGGATGTATGCACTGGAAAGGAGAGGAATGAAGGTTAGCCTCAGTAAAACAGAATACATGTGTGTGAATGACAAAGACCCAAGAGGAACAGTGAGGTTACAAGGAGCAGAGATAAGGAAGGTGGAGGATTTTAAGTACTTAGGCTTAACAATCCAGAGCAATGGAGAGTGTGGAAAAGAGGTGAAGAAGTGTATGCAGGCTGGTTAGAATGGTTGGAGAAAAGTGTCCGGTGTGACGTGTGATAGGAGGGTATCGACAAGAATGAAAGGAAAAGTGTACAAGATGGTGTTGAGGCCAGCGATGTTGTATGGTTTAGAAACAGTGGCCCTGGGGAAAAGACAGGAGACAGAGCTGGAAGTAGTAGAGATGAAAATGTTGAGGTTCCCTTTAGGAGTAACGAGGATGGATAGGATCAGGAATGAGCACATCAGAGGGACAGCACATGTAAGACGTTTTGGAGACAAAGTCAGAGAGGCTAGATTGAGATGGTTTGGACATGTACAGAGGAGGGGTAGTGAGTATATTGAGAGTAAGATGCTGAGGTTGGAACTCCCAGGCAGAAGGCCTAGAGGAAAACCAAAGAGACGATTCATGGACGTGGTGAAGGAGGACATGAAGGCAGTTGGTGTAAGAAAAGAAGATGTAGAGGATAGGGTGAGATGGAGGCAGATGATTCGCTGTGGTGACCCCTGAAGGGATAATCCGAAAGGAAAATAACAAGAATAGCCATCCATTGGAGTCCATGATGCTTTTCCACTCAAGATACTCCAGTCAGTGTTTCTTGAGCCAAATGACCGTTTCTCACACCTTTAGCGTGCTGATAAATGACCAGCGAGTCGTTGACGTTTAGCTTCTACTTTCTTGTTGATGAATTCACACTGATGTTTGGTGATGAAGAAGACCTCACATGAAAACTCTTACATATTAGAAGCCTATAAACCTTTTCCAAAGAGCTAGACATGCTGAAGATGTAGACATTTCTAAAAGGAGGAAAGTCATCTGCTAGTGACAGGAAGCATAGAGGTAAGCACGTTCACCTCACACCAAGAAAGGTGTTTCTGTGAAGAGTTTGCATGGCTTTCCTCCAGGTCCCAGGGCTTCTTCAAACTGCCACCTATGTTATTTAGATGTTTCAAATTGCACCTAGATGAGAGCATAGCTGTTTGTGTGTTGGCCCTGTCATCAACTGAAGAGCTTTTCAGGGGATACTCTGCCTGAGATAGGCTTCAGCCTCCCTGCGACCCTGAATAACAGTTTAGAAAAATGAATGAATGGATGGATATGAGATATTAATTAGTTATCTTATGAGGCATTGCTGGCAGAGCTACACTTCCTGGAGGCAGCTTTCTGTTCACTGTTCACCGTTTCACTCAGAAACATTTGGTAATGGGAAACATCCTCAAGCGTTACCTCGAGCTGACCATGAATGAATCACTGATCACTTGATTCACCTGTCACTCATCACTTTGTGCATGTCCACCACTTTCGGACTGAATAACTGACTTTCCTTGTAAATATATTCTCATTGAGATAGTCAGGTGCTCCTCATTTCACTTTCACCTTACTCTGACAGATAATTCATCTCCTGCTGCGATGATCCTCTGAGCAATGCTAATGAGGAGAGAAGCACCTGCTGTGCTATGGGATGCAGAATCAAGGCTCAGAGATGTCAAGGACGCCGTCGCACATTCATTTATTCCTCATCTAGTCGCAATACAAATGGGAATAAGAACTCCTTATTTCGCAACAACTTTTAGATATATTTACAAACATCAGAGTAAATCATGTGAGAGAGAAATAACATTTTCATTAAAGTTCAGTTAAAATCTGATCAGCAATTATTTAAGGATGAAATTATAGAGGAAGGTTTAGTTTATTTTTATTTTGACCAATGAGATTTTTACAAATATTTACCATTTGTGTGAAGTGAAAACCCTTTTTTTTCATTTGATGGCTTCAAGTAATTTTATTATTATTGTTGTTTTTATTATTATTATTATTATTATTATTATTATTATTATTATTATTATTATTATTATTATTATTATTGTTATGAATAATAACAACAACAACAATAATAATAATAATAATAATAATAATAATAATAATAATAATAATAATTATTATTATAATAATAATAATAATTATAATAATAATCTTCTTGTCCTTTTGGCTTTTCCCTTCAGGGGTCGCCACAGCGAATCATCTGCCTCCATCTCACTATCCTCTCTCACTGCAGATCACAATGTCATCTGCAAACATCATAGTCCATGGGGATTCTTGCCTAACCTCGTCTGTCAGCCTGTCCATCGCCATAGCAAACAAGAAGGGGCTCAGAGCTGAACCTTGATGCAATCCCACTTGAACTCTTCTGTCACACCGACAGCACACCTCACCACTGTCTTACATCTCTCATACATGTCCTGCACCACTCTAACATACTTCTCTGCCACTCCAGACTTCCTCATGCAATACCACAGTTCCTCTCTCGGCACCCTGTCATGTGCTTTCTCCAGATCCACAAAGGCACAATGCAGCTCCTTCTGACCTTCTCTGTACTTCTCTATTAACATCCTCAAGGCAAACACTGCATCTGTGGTGCTCTTTCTTAGCATGAAACCAAACTGTTGTTCACAAATGCTGACCTCTGCCCTTAGTCTTGCTTACACTATTCTTTCCCATAACTCCATCATATGGCTCATCAACTTTATCCCTCTGTAGTTGCCACAAATCTGCACATCTCCCTTGTTCTTAAAAATGGGCACCAGCACACTTCTCCTCCATTCCTCTGGCATCCTCTCACTCTCGAAGACCTTGTTGAAAGTTCTTTTCAGGAAATCTACTGCTTCCTCTTCTAGACACTTCCATACCTCCACCGGTATGTCATCAGGGCCAACTGCCTTTCCATTCTTCATCCTCTTCAATGCCCTCCTCACTTCACCCTTACTCATCTTTGCTACTTCCTGGTCCTCAACGATCACCTCTTCTACTCTTTTTTCTCTCTCATTTTCCTTATTCATTAGCTCTTCAAAGTACTCTTTCCATCTTCCCAGCACACTTCTGTCATCAGTCAATACATTTCCCTCTCTGTCCTCAATCACTCTAACTTGCTGCACGTCCTTCCCATCTCTATTTCTCTGCTGTGCCAACCTGTATAAATCACTTTCTCCATCTTTACTTTCCAACCGCGCATACAAGTCATCATACACTCTCTGTTTGGCCTTTGACACCGCTACCTTCGCTTTACGCTGTGTCTCCCTGTACTCCTGTTTACTCTCTTCAGTCCTCTCAATGTCCCATTTCTTCTTAGCTAACCTCTTCTTTTGTACACACTCCTGCACTTCTTCATTCCACCACCAAGTCTCCTATCTCCTCTCCTTCCAGATGACACACCAAGTATTCTCCTACCTGTCTCCCTGATCACATTAGCTGTAGTTGTCCAGTCATCTGGAAGCATTTCCTGACCACCCAAAGCCATTTTAAAGTCCTCCTTGAAGACAACACAACACTCCTCCTTTTTCAGCTTCCACCACTTTGTCTTCTGCTCTGCCTTTGCCTTCTTCACCTTCCTCACCATCAGCATCATCCTGCACACTGCCATCCTCTGCCGTTTGGAAACAATCTCACCCGCTACTACTTTGCAGTCACTGACTTCCTTCAAATTACATCGCCTGCACAAGATGTAGTCTACCTGTGTGCTCCTACCTCCTCTTTTGTAAGTCACCCTATGCTCCTCTCTCTTCTGGAAGAAAGTATTTACACAGCTATTTCCATCCTTTTTGCAAAATCTACCAACAGCTGTCCTTCTGCGTTCCTGTCCTTGATACCAAACCTGCCCATCACTTCTTCATCCCCTCTGTTTCCTGCACCAACATGTCCATTGAAGTCTGCACCAATGACTACTCCTTCATCTTTGGTGGTATTCTCCATCGCTTCATCTAACTCACTCCAGAATCTCTTCTTCTCTTCGAGCTCACATCCTGTCTGTGGGGCATAAGCACTAACAACATTGAACATCATGCCTTCAATTTCTAACTTGAGACTCATCACTCTGCCTGACACTCTTTTCACTTCTAGAACATTCCTGACAAACTCCTCCTTCAAGATAACTCCTACTCCATTTCTCTTCCCGTCCACACCATGAAAAAACAGCTTAAACCCTGCTCCTAAACTTCTATCCTCGCCAACTTTCCACCTGGTCTCCTGAACACACACTATGTCCACCTTCCTCCTCTGCATCATGTCAGCCAGCTCTCTACCTTTTCCTGTCATAGTTCCAACATTCAAAATCCCTACTTTCAGTTCTAGACTCCTGCCTTTCCTCTTCTCTCTCTGCCTACGGACACGCCTCCTGCCTCTCCTTCTTCGACGTCTTCGACCAACAGTAGTTCAATTTCCACCAGCACCTTGTTGCTTAACAGCACTGATGGCGGTCGTTGTTAACCCGGGCCTCGACCGATCCGGTGTGAATTTTCTTGATCTGACTCGCATGTTTTATCTGGCATTTGTTTTACGCCGGATGCCCTTCCTGACGCAACCCTCTGCATTTATCCGGGCTTGGGACCGGCGTGAGGGAGAGACACTGGCTTGTGCCCCTCCCTCACGGCTGCATTAATAATAATAATAATAATAATAATCATAATAGTAATCTGTATTTTTTTAATAATTTTTGTATCATTCAAACATCACAATATATATATATATATATATATATATATATATATATATATATATATATATATATATATATATATATATATGTATATATATATATATATATATATATATATTTTTTTTTTTTTTTTTTTTTTTTTTTTTTTTTCTTCTTACTTATTGCTCAAATAATGAGTTGTGCTCGAACTCTCTCTCCCACTACCACTCAAATCATTCAGACTTTTTTATTCAACTCTGTTCAAACTACTGTTTATCTATTTTTAGTTATGGATCTCACCCTGAACTCTGACCTTAACCCTTTTTTGTGTGAGTTGATTCATTCCTATTATCATAAATCTGCATATGCAAAACCATATGGGCCTAACCAGAAACATGCAAAGGGTCATTTTAATACATTAGGTGTGTGACCCATGTTGACCCTTCATAATGATTGTAAAATAAAGCAGTGGTACAAAATTATCACAGAAAATCTCTCGAGAACACGTCAGGTATCAGAACAGAGCTGAGCGAAGATAACAGTTCGGACATCACTTTCAATTTTCTTCATTTCTAGGGTTTAAGATTAGCACAGATAATCTGTTCTGGCTTGGAAAGCAGAGCTGGTGCATAGAATGAAAAATGTAACAATAAAGAAGACTGGCATTTATATGTAAATGAGGAGAGATGAAAAACATGACAGAGGTTCACTGCAAAAAAAAAAAAAAAAAAAAAAAAGAAGTTACTGTCTTCAGATATTTTTCTTTTGACAGTTTTTTTTTTTTAAATCAAGGCCTTGTGTTGGTTTATGGATGAAAGGTGAACATACTGCATCCAGCATCCTAAATGCATTCCATGAAGTTCACGTCAGGACTGTTTTATACAAATACTTACTTACTTACTTACTTACTTACTGCCTGTTATGCCGGGTGCCACATAGGGCAGCAACAAACTTCTTCCACTCATCGCGGTCATCCGCCATCTGTCTCACTTGTCCCAACGATTTGCCAATCGTTTTCATTTCGGCTTCCACTGTATGCCTCCATGTTGTCTTCGGCCTGCCCCAGCGTTGTTTCCCCTCAGGCGTCCAATGTAGCACAATACGAAGAAGAGAATCTGGTTCCCGGCGTAAAACGTAACCAACCCAGGTCCATCTTCTTTTCTTGATTGTTCTTGACACATGCTCACTGTCAAACCATGAGGACATTGTTTGCGATTGTTGAAGGCCAGAAGATTCTTAGAATTCTGCGTAAATTCTTTGTATGGAAAACATTTACTTTGTCTACGTCAGCATCAGTCATCCTCCAGCACTCAGCATTGTAAAGAAGAGTTGAGATGACACAACTCTTATATAGTTTCAGCTTTGTTGCTACACTGTATTTCAAGGATTCCCACGCATTGTTCAGCATCCAGAAGGCTGTCCTGGCTTTGGTCAATCTGCTCTTGATATCCTCGTCTGCACCTTCTTTGTTTAGTGATGATGCTGCCAAGGTAGGAAAATTTGTCAGTATACCGATGGTTGTCCTCTCCAAGAGTAATGGGGTTAGGGTTGGGGATGTTCACAGCCAGCACTTCCGTTTTCTCTGTGTTGACCCTTAATCCCACCTGAGATGCAAAGGATGTAAGCCTATCCGTCTTCTCTTGGATGTCCTTCTGCGAATGAGCAAGGAGAACTAAGTCATCAACGTAATCAAGATCTTCAAGGGTTGTCAGTAAAGTCCACCTAATTCCTCTCTTCTTGTCCTCGGTTGTGCGGCACATGACCCAATCAATCATGAGGTTGAAGAGCAAGGGTGATAGGACACAACCCTGACGTACTCCCTTTTCACCTCAAACATAATGTTGCTGCTACCAACACAGCAAGAAAAGCCATCATAGTAGCTCTTGATGATGTTCCTGAGAGTTTCAGGGATGCCGTACTCTTACAGAGGGTGTCTCTGTGTAATAATTCCTCATTTATTTAAAAAAAAATGTCCACCGATGTGATAATCTGATCATTTGGGACATCACCAGTCATCAGCTGACTTCATTTTATTGACACATAACGTTGCTGAGCCTCAACCAGACCAACCAAAGCAGCACCAGATCACAATTCCAGCTCCTGAGGATTGTACAATAACCACAGTGCATGATTCCTACATGCTCTGTCCTTCTGACCCTGACACACCCATCTCATTACAACAGGGTCAATCTGGACCTTTCAGATTACATGCCCTTTTTCAGTTGCTCCATAATCTGATCCTAATCCTCCCTACAAATTGAAGCCTTTTATTTTTGATTATTCTGACTTGCAGGTGATTTTTGTTATGAACCATCAATGGCATAGTTCCAATCCGGTGAGTTTGTCATGAGTCCAACACTCCATTTGTTTTTCTTATTAATATCTCTTATTTTCAAATGTCAAATGATCTCTAATCACAATCAGTCGACCACATTTTTTATGTCTGAGGTTAAATTTCTTCAATACTTAATGATGATGTGTTGTATAGTACTACATTTCAACCTCCTTTCTTTAATTTATTTGATACAGAACAATAATTTAGTTCTATGCGGTGACCTTTTATCCACAACCATGCAATTACCTTCTGACATGGTTGTTTAAGAAATGACAAGCTCCTCACTTAATTAGTTATTCATTCATTATTCCTATGATGGTCACGAAGGAGGTGGGGCATATTTTGGCTGACTCTTTGCTTGGCAGGGTATACCTTGACAGGTTGGCACTTCATCGCAGGGCAACACACACAAAACCATTCACACTCACACCTCTTGGCAATTTGGAACAGCCAGTTAACCTAATGTGCATGTCTTTGAAGTGTGGGAGGAAACCGGAGTACCCAGAGGAAAGCATGCATGCTTGAATATAACACACAAACCCCACACGGAAATGCCCTCAACAACGGTGTTGAGATGACCATAATGAGTTCAGAGTCCAGTGGTACCTCACCTTACAAAATTAATCCGTTCCAGAGCTTTTTTCGTAACCTACATTTTTCATAAGTTGAACTGCATTTTACATGAAAAACACGTCATTCGTTCCAAGGCTCCCAATACTACCACTAAATCCTTTAAAAATTATAAAAGCATTCCTTTTAAGGCCTCCTTCTGCTTCAATATCATACCGATGGTAGACGGGTTTGGCCATATTCCTTTGTGATATCACTCAAGACTGTTTCTTCTTCTCAAGTGTGTGTGTGTGTGTGTGTGTGTGTGTGTGTGTGTGTGTGTGCGTGCGCACACGTGTTGATGATGTCTTCTTAGCAGAGTTATAATCTTATAAATGTTTATGGAAGGTTAAAAGCCTGAGTCAAGAAATAAAGCATAAAACAATCATAAATCTGTCCTTTACATGAAAAGCATCATGGTGGATTCAGCTCTATAATAGGCAATGGGAAGTAGCTGCATCATTCCTCCTAGGCAATGGGATCCCTGTCCAAGATGGCGTCAGGTGGACCTGTCCAAGATGGCGCTCGAGTGAAGGCGACATGAACGACAGCTCAGTTGTTAGCCAATGGGAGGCCAGCGGGGCGGGATGTTTGAACGTCATTGATGGGAGAGCAGCTTGTGCATTGTTTGAATGTTTGAATGGCACGTTTGAATTTTTAAGATGGCGCTTTCGTAACGTGAACTTGTTTCGTATCTTGAGACAATTTTTTTTTAGGAAAATTCTTTTTTGTAACCTGAATTTTTTGTTTGGTGAGACTTTTGTAAGGTGAGGTACCACTGTAGTCGTTTTCCTAATTTTTACGACCTAGATGATATGAATTATGCATCACAAGTCAACTTTCGTGAAATGTAGCAGCTGCGTTACTCAAGGCGAATCGTTTAATCACCAAATTATGAACAGATCTGAGATTTTATTTCCTCAGGATCATCGATCTGTCAGGATGTACAGAATATCTGACACATCCGCGACACTTGAAGGCATCAAGTTGCAAACTGATAGTGCGTGAAGGTTTTCTACCAAGGCTGTGCAAACGAGTTGGCGAGTCGAGCAACCCGTCATTCTCTGGAGGCAGCACCTGAAGGATGACTCGCCTCACAGCTTTCCATCCTGTCAATCTCCTGCTGTGAGCCTGAGAGAGACGAGATAACAGTGATGAGGCGAAGCATCTGATCAAATGAAAAATGACTCCAGGGAGCTTCCCTTTCAGACTAACTGTTCATATTAAAGTTATATAAAGTGAAGAAATTCCAAATGGATATAAAAGAGTATGGAGACATTTTGGATGTTATGGGTAGATGCATAAATATATAATATGTTATATACAGCGTTGATAATGTATTGTGGAAATGGATTATGCATTATTGAAATGGTTCTGAGGGGCAACATGGCAGCATAGTGGTTAGCACCGTTGCTTCACGGCAAGAAGGTCCCGGGTTCCATTCCTGGGCTTGGAGTTTTTATGTGTGGAGTTTGCATATTCTTCACACACTTGAGTGGTTTTTCTGCCATGGTCCAGAAACATGCCCCATTTTTTTAGATGATTGAATTACAACACAAACATACAAATATACTCACTCGTCTGCTGAGCCTCTTCATCCTGCTAGGGTCACCCAGCCAACACCCTGAACAGCTCCCTGGACCATTGCAGGGCAACACACACACACACACACACACACACACACACACACACACACACACACACACACACACACACACAAGCACAAACAGATACTCTCCCCTACTACAGTTCAAAGCAAATGATTTCTCTCACAAGAGTAATTCAAACCTTAAATCCCTGATGAGCAGCACAAGTTAAGTAGAGTTGATTAAAGCATGATGCTAATTAATGAAGATAGAACAAAACAATTTGCATAATTGCAAGTTATGACACCATCTTGAACCTGGACTCGATTTATCTGGATGTTGACTAATCACTGAGACAGGAAGGCACTTGATGTTTGGTGGTTTGCTGACTTCAAATAAAAGAACCCCTAGCTGTGAGTGCGAATGGTTGTATGTGTTGCCCTGCAGTGGTTTGGCGAGCTGATTGGGGTGTGCCCTGCCTTCACACAGTGTGGGCTGAGATAGGAGCCAGCCTTTCTTCAACTTTAGTAGGATTAAATGGTTGAGTGGGTGAGTGAGAGTAAAACTAGTCAAGTACAGCACAGGGGGGAAGTGGTTAGCCCGTCTGGCTCAGAGCAAGATCGTCCTGGGTACGAGTCACGGGTTCGGACATTTCTCTGTGGGGTCTGCATGTTCTTACCATGCTTTCTTCCGGGTACTCCAGTTTGCTCTCAGAGTTGATTCAAAGCATTTTCCCTTTGTATCTGCCTCTGTATACTGACGAACACTTTGGCTGGTTTCCAGATGTAACTGAGCTTCTTAACAACTGTAATTTAACACAGAATTCAACACCACTTTCTTAATTAGCATAACTATAACTATAACTATAACTATATTTACACCTTTAGTGATAATAATTAGATAAGAGGACCACAGAGCCCTGCTGGCGTCCTCACAGGAAGTGATGCTGGGCATTTCTGCAGTGTTTGTGATGCTCTCTGCGAAAGAAGTTCATGAGGAGGGAAGATGTGTATGGAGAAAATGTCACGGTCTGTCTTTCTGCTTCTGCCTACGAGATATTAATAGAATGGTAGATTTTTTTGGAGGACCAGACAGAATTCAGAAATAATGCAGAAAGCCTGAGGATGCTGGGTCACTGTAAGATGTTTATAGATAGTATAAGTATAAAATGTATATTAACTCAGCCTAATTGTTTTGTGTGTAATAATTAAATAATGGTAATTAATTGTATAAGACCAGCTTCATATCACAGGTTTGCATTAATGTAGATAAAGAATATAAATTGGTTTTCTCTAAGCAATTATTTACATTTAATGTTAATGAACGGCGCTCTCAGTGACAGACATAAAGCTACAACATTAAATTCTCAGATATATTCAGGATATCAGAAATATCTAGCAACTTGTGGTTTCCTGGTAACATGACAAGCTGTCTTAAATTCAGGCGAGAGGACAGAAGTGAGAAGCTGTTTCACAGACTGTGTTACATTCCATTTGACTCACGATAGATAACAGGTCCAGAGATAGGGTGAGAACTCAACCATCCAGGAGGAACTCAGAGTAGAACCACTGCTCCCCCGTGTTGAGAAGAGCCAGTTGAGGTGAATCAGGCATCTGATTAGAATGCCTCCTGAACACCTCCCTGGTGTGGTGTCTCAGGCATGTCTGGCTGGGGAGCAACCTTGAGGTCAACCCAGAACACGCTGGAGGAACCATGTCTCTTGGGATGGCTGGAAACACTTCAGTGTCCCCAGGAAGAGCTGGAGGAACTGGCGGGGGTGAGTGGCGGGGGCTGCCGCTGCTCATGATGATGATGATGATGATGATAAAAAAATAGCAAGTCAGTGAAATTCAGTGAAATTTAAGTCAGATGATGATGATGATGATGATGATGATGATGATGATGATGATGATGATGATGATGATGATGATGATGATGATAAAAAAGAGCAAGCCATTGAAATTAAATTGTAGGTAAGCTAAACAAGGCCTTTTAATTCAGTATATTTAACTTTTATAGAGGTAACACTAACAATGCCACTCAGTCATTGATTATTTTGTTATCTCAGCATGATACGAAATGTATTCATAAAGCACACTACCCAAAAAAAAAGAAAATAGAAAAATACAAAAAACAAAAACCAAAAGCCAGACATTCAAATATTTTCTTGGAGATCATTTATCCTTGATCACAGCATGTAATCTCCATAGCATTGTTGCTCTAGTTGCTCAGGTTGAGGCTCAGCATCATTGACGTGGTAATAAAAAGCAGGTTATCACGTCAATAAACGTTTTCTTCTTTGATGGAACATATTAAAAAAAATGGGGACTCAAATAACGAAAAAGTGGTTCAATGAGTCTGAGGAATCGGCCTCCCAGAGTCATGACCTTAACCCTGCTGAAAGTATGCTGGAGAAGACTTCATGGAGTGGTTCAGTTTTCCCTCATCAGTTCAAGGCATCAGTGAGAAATTAACCCAGCAATGGATGGGAATAAATGTTATGCTGCTTAAGTTTGTGGAAACACTGGCATGACGAACACGTGATGAGAGCAAGGCTAGAAGTGGAACAACAAGATATGAATGTGTGTGACTTTATTTTTAACGGCTGGGCAGTGTAGTATAGTAGTGAATAAATTTTACAACAAATAATACATCTGAGTCATATCGCAAATTATATTGGTGAAATATTTATATCAGAAACTTACTTCACTTTCATTACGTTTATTTATGTACATGACAAATAAAAAGTGAATATTAAACAGTTTCTAAGATCCTGAATGCTGATATTGCCTTCATATACAATATTTTTCAAAGAAATTTCAAAACAATTTCATGTGACAATTACCACTTGTTGTAAGATTATTATTCGTTTTATTTATAACAAAACATCACAACAATGCAGTATCTACAGCAACTTACATTTTAGTTTTTAATCCCATTCGGTAAACGTCTGAGATGTTTTGAAACTTATGTTTTTATAGGTGGTGTAGTGATCAGCTTGCTGTAGTTGCCTTACAGCGATGAGTTCCTAGGTTTCAGTTCTTTTTGTATGAAATTTTGTATATTCTCCCCGTTCTTATGTGGGTTTTCTCTGGGTACTCTTGTTTTCATCCACACTCCAAAGACACATTAAATAATTTGTAGTTTCAAATTTGTAGTTTGACCCTAAATGTGAGTGTGACTGTGAAGAGTTGTGTGTGTTAGCCCTGTGAAAGACTGGAAAGTTTTTCAGGGTATGCACTGCCTTTCGGCTGAGTTGGCCAAGTTACCTTTGAGCCTTCATGGGGCTGTTGTAGGATTGAATTGTTCAGCAGTTGAATGCTTCTGTTTCCCTTAATTGAAACCCCTTGACCCTGACCAGGAACATACTAAGGATGGGTGGAGTAATGCTTGCAATTCTAATGAACAGAATTAATGCAACCGTGAGGGGGGCACAAACAAGTGCCCGCCCTCACGCCGGTCCCAAGCCCGGAAAAATGCAGAGGGTTGCGTCAGGAAGGGCATCTGGCATAAAACTTTTGCCAGAATACAACGTGCAAATCATAAAGACAAATTTCATACCGGATCAGTCGAGGGCCGGGTTAACAACGATCGCCATCAGTGCTGTTAACCAACAGGGTGCTGGTGGAAATTGGACAACTGTTCGTCGAAGACATTGAAAAAGGAGAGGCAGGAGGCATGTCCGTAGGCAGAGAGAGAAGAGGAAAAGTATGAGTTTTGGAATGAGAGTAGGGACTTTGAATGTTGGAACTATGACAGGAAAAGGCAGAGAGCTGGCTGACATGATGCAGAGGAGGAAGGTGGACATACTTTGTGTTCAGGAGACAAGGTGGAAAGGTAGCAAGGCTAAAAGCTAAGGAGCAGGGTTTAAGCTGTTTTTTCATGGTGTGGATGGGAAGAGAAATGGAGTCGGAGTCATCTTGAAGGAGGGGATGGTCAGGAATGTTCGAGAAGTGAAGAGTGTCAGACAGAGTGATGAGTCTCAAGATAGAAATTGAAGGCATGATGTTCAATGTTGTTAGTGCTTATGCCCCACAGGCAGGATGTAAGCTAGAAAAGAAGGAGAGATTCTGGAGTGAATTACCTTTGGAGTAATTACATTTGGAGTAAAGTACCCCCAGAGGTGAAAGAATGGTCATCGGGTCAACAGACATGTTGGTGCAGGCAACAGAGGGGACAAGGACGTGATGGGTAGGTTTGGTATCCAGGACAGGAACACAGAAGAACAGATGTTGATAGATTTTGCAAAAAGGATGGAAATGACTATGGTGAATACTTTCTTCGGGAAGAGAGAGGAGCATAGGGTGACTTATAAAAGTGGAGGTAGGAGCACACAGGTAGACTACATCTTGTGTAGGTGATGTAATTTGAAGGAAGTCAGTGACTGCAAATTAGTAGTGGGTGAGAGTGTTGCCAAACAGCATAGGATGGTGGTGTACAGGATGATGCTGATGGTAAGAAAGGTGAAGAAGGCAAAGGCAGAGCAGAAGACAAAGTGGTAGAAGCTGAAAAAGGAAGAATGTTGTGTTGTCTTCAAGGAGGACTTGAAACAGGATTTTGGTAGTCAGGAAGTGCTTCCAGATGACTGGACAACTACAGCTAATGTGATCAGGGAGACAGGTAGGAGAGTACTTGGTGTGTCATCTGGAAGGAGAGTAGATAAGGAGAATCGGTGGTAGAATGAGGAAGTGCAGGAGCGTGTACAAAAGAAGAGGTTAGCTAAGAAGAAATGGGACATTGAGAGGACCGAAGAGAGTAAACAGGAGTACAGGGAGAGCCAGCATAAGGCAAAGGTAGTGGTGTCAAAGGCCAAACAGAGGGTGTATGATGACTTGTCTGCTCGGTTGGACAGTGAGGAGGGAGAAAATGATTTATACAGGTTAGCACAGCAGAGAAATAGAGATGGGAAGGATGTGCAGCAAGTTAGATTGATTAAGGACAGAGTGGGAAATGTATTGACTGATGACAGAATTGTGCTGGGAAGATGGAAAGAGAAGTACAGAGAAGGTCAGAAGGAGCTGCATTGTGCTTTTGTGGATCTGGAGAAAGCATATGACAGTGTGCCGAGAGAAGAACTGTGGTATTGTATGAGAAAGTCTGGAGTGGCAGAGAAGTATGTTAGAGTGGTGCAGGACATGTATGAGAGATGTAAGACAGTGGTGAGGTGTGCTGTCAGTGTGACAGAAGAGTTCAAGGTGGAGGTGGGACTGCATCAAGGGTCAGCTCTCAGCCCCTTCTTGTTTGCTATGGTGATGGACAGGCTGACAGACGAGATGAGACAAGAATCTCCATGGACTATGATGTTTGCAGATGACATTGTGATCTGTAGTGAGAGCAGAGAACAAGTGGAGGAAAATCTAGAGAGGTGGAGGTATGCCCTGGAAAGTAGGGGAATGAAGGTTAGCCTCGTATATCAGAATACATGTGTGTGAACGACAAGGACCCAAGAGGAACGGTGAGGTTACAGGGAGCATAGGTAGAGAAGCTGGAGGATTTTAAGTACTTAGGCTCAACAATCCAGAGCAAAGGAGAGTGTGTAAAAGTGGTGATGAAGCGTGTGCAGGCAGGTTGGAATGGTTGAAGAAAGGTATCTGGTGTGATGTGCGATAGGAAGGTATCAGCAAGAATGAAAGGAAAAGTGGAAAAGACAGTGATTAGGCCAGCGATGTTCTATGGTTTAGAAACAGTGGCCCTGGGGAAAAGACAGAAGACAGAGCTGGAAGTCGCAGAGATGAAAATGTTGAGGTTCTCTTTGGGAGTAACGAGGATGGATAGGATCAGGAATGAGCACATCAGAGGGACAGCACATGTAAGACGTTTTGAAGACAAAGTCAGAGAGGCTAGATTGAGATGGTTTGGACATGTACAGAGGAGGAATAGTGAGTATATTGGTAGTATGATGCTGAGGTTGGAACTACCAGGCAGAAGGCCTAGAGGAAGACCAAAGAGACGATTCATGGACGTGGTGAAGGAGAACATGAAGGTAGTTGGAGTAAGAGTAGAAGATACAGAGGATCGGGTGATATTGGGGCGGATGGTTTGCTGTGGCGACCCCTGAAGGGAAAAGCTGAAAGGAAAAGAAGATTCTAATGAACAGAATTCTTGTTTATCTTGAAGACTTCATGATAAACAAGAATTGTAATTCTAGTAAATCTTGAATGGCAAACTATCTAAAATAAATAACTTCTGTCAATCCAAACTCTGAAAACATTTGAAGAAAACTTAACATTTTATCAGACCTGGTATTCTGTTCCCTCTCCCATACGAACTAGATTGCTCATCTTGCTATAAATGTCCACGATCACAGCCTGGAAGAGGTTCAACAATGGCCCAGTCTCAGGATAAGCAATACATGAAGCCCACTAATCCAACTTGTACCCTATAAGAAGGAGTGAGAGCTAGTCAAAACCTGTTTAACCTCCTGAGAACTGGACTGCTTGCCTCAGGTTAATTCTGTACAATGAGCTTTCGCCTGGAGACGTTAACAGAAAACGGTGATTTATGACAGGCTTCCTCAAGGGTGGGATATGAATCAAAATATGAACACTTTCTACACTTTGGCGCATTTGGCGAACATGAAACCCAAGTCTTGATTTTCTAAACAAATCCCCTAAAGTCCAGCAATGATGATGATGATGGTGACGACGATGATGATGATGATGATGATGATGATGATGATGATGATGATGATGATGGTGATGATGATGATGATGATGATGATGTCCTCAGATCAAATACACCATCAATAGTCAGTTTTCTCCCTCATACTTTTAGCTGAAAATCATCTAATACCATTGGAACATTACATCACTCATCAAGCTCACTTCTCTGTCACCGACCAATCACAATCAAGAACGGGGTTGAAATTATATAATGAGCATGAAACTCCTAGACAGAATTAACAGACGTGCAATAGATGGAAACGTTTTTCAAATGGAAAAGACCTAGTGGCAAAATTTGTTGCTGCCCTGTACCCTGTACGATGCAGGTGACTGTCTGTTTCAGACCCGGTACTTTCTTTCTTTTTTGGCTTTTTCCCGTTTTCGAGAGGTGCCACAGCGAATCAGCTGATTTGCACGTTTGATTTGGCATGTGTTTTTACGTCGGATGCCCTTCCTGTCACAACCCTTTAGCAAGGGACAGAAACATGCTGACAGCTTTGCAGCTACTCTTTACGAAAGTCAGCAATGGTTCTTTTACATGCCTCTCACCATAGACAGTGAGAGACATGGTCCGCCTTTGATAACTGAGTTAGCTGCACTGGGGGAACAGTGGCAACCCTGTGGGGACTCGAACCCCCAATGTTAGGATCAGCGATCCTGTGCCCTATCACTAGACCATCAATGCCCCATTTCAGAGCTGGTACATGTACAGTAATTATACTTTACCTATTCTGATGTCATCATTTTTTCCCCCTGTGGATCCCCATTACATATATGTTATTCACTAGTTTCCATGTGTTTCTTATCAGGAAACGTCCACTGAACATTTCGTCAGTGTCCCTTACACCTTCTGGGAGTATTTCAGCAACAGTCACATCCAACTGACATCAACGGATGTGAAATAACATTTACAGGATGAGAAACACACAAGTTTTGAACAAATGCATTCCCAGTGAACAACAACCATACAAATCAGCAGACGCCGTTGCATGGTAGAGACTGTTCAATTTTTGTGCATGCCCACATAAATGAACTGACATCATCTAGCGAGGAAGAAATTCTCCAAATGGGAAATGAGCAATGCATCTGAACTAAGCTGAATTCATTAAAAATGTTGCTCTCTATTGAATACAGATGCTCCCGACTTACGTTCATCCATTTTATGTTTTTTTTTCGATATTTTCTTTTTCTAAAAAAAAGTCAAATTTTGAGTTTCGACGTACCTACTTAGTACGCTGACGTAATGACGCAATGACACTGCATTCATTGTTTACAAACTACAGACTGAGTGTCTATATCAGTTATATAGCGTGTTACAATTGTGTTAAGACGTCGTCTCTGTGATTTTTGTGTTTACACAGTTTTGTGGACTTTTGTAACCCTAAGCAAATATGGTTGGTCAGAAGTGTAAGCCTACTAGCATGGGTGCAAGTCTCATACACAGAGATGAATTAACTATCTGCTCAGATCTGCAAAATCTACCATGCATACTCATTTAAGCAAAGAGAGTTGTAATATGAATGAAAACCCGAATCCACAAATTACAGAACAATTACAGATATTTATTCTGTTTTAGCAGAATCCTAAGAGTGTATACTTATTATATGTATATGAATATTCATTAGGATTTGTACTTGTTCTTTGTATGCATCTCTTGAATAAAGTTTACTTCCTTACACAAAAGAAAGAATTCTCCTCTTTGCTGGGATTCACATCAGTGCAGGCTGTGTTCTAAACGAGTTCAACGGCACCCTTGTGCACTTGAAAGACCGGAAGTCTGTATAACCCACAGCAAGTACACTACTTTTGCAAGTACACTACTTTTGGTATTGAGCGCCTTACATATTGTAAGCGTTAATTGGCTGTTTTATGCTTCATGTAAAGTGATATAAATAAGTGACTTATTTGAAATTAATGTTGATATTATTTGATATATTTGATATTATTTTACAATGTTATGTTTATAATAATTGATTTAGGGGTGTTTTATGAGATACGGTAATGGCATTTATGGATGTATAGAACAGTATGAGCGTCATATGTCACACGACATACGTCATACGTCACTCTAACAACTTCCGTTCACTTTCAACTTACATTCGGCCGTCCGGAACCAATTAAAAACGTAAGTCGGGGAGCATCTGTATTCGTAAACGTTATCCAGCAGTGTGGACTGCTGCTGTACACCGACTTGTAACAATCCCCATTTTAACAGCCGCTACCAACGTCAGGTCACAATTTTTTTTCATTAGTTTAGTCAACCGGGGTAGTGCACTGGATTGCTGATCCTAAGGTTGGGGGTTCGAGTCCCACTCGCCACAAAGTTGTCACTGTCCCCCCAGTGCAGCTAACTGGGTTATCAAAGGCTGGCCATGTCTCTCATTGTCTATGGCTTGAGGTTCATGTAAAAGAACCATTGCGGACTTTCGTAAATAGTAGCTGCATAGCTATCAGCATGTTTCTGTCCTGCGATGACCTGGCTGGTTTTCCAGGGTGTACTCTGCCCTCGCCCGGAGTCGGCTAGGATGGGCGCCAGCCTCCCCACAACCCTAATTAGGATTAAGCGAGTACAGAAAACCAACTGAGTTTAGTCAACCTTTCCAGAAGAGTGCGTTAATGTCCACAAAGAAGAATTTAAGGGAAGTGCTCTGGGTATGAAGGTGTGTGTGTGTGTGTGTGTGTGTGTGTGTGTGTGTGTGTGTGTGTGTGTGTGTGTGTGTGTGTGTGTGTGTGTGTGTGTGTGTGTGTGTGTGTGTGTGTGTGTGTGTGTGTGTGTGTGTGTGTGTGTGTGTGTGTGTGTGAAGAAAGAAAAATCTGATGAATACTGTGTTTATACAGGAAACTCTCAAGAGTGGGTCTATGGAGGGCTTTCTTGAAATGCTTTAGTATATGTTTTTGTTTATAAAATTCAAAAATTATATTAAAATTACATTGATGTATAAACATATTAATGACGCACCTCCATTTAATTCTCTGTCAGATTTAATCTGTCAAATGAATTATTTTCTTCCGCATGACATGATTCAGCTGTAACGAGATTCACAGCACGTCTGTGTGCAATTACTTGATGAAGCGGGAGACGACGTGGACGTTTCAGTCAGACAGGACCGTAATTCTGTTCTGCAGTGACACACTGAAGGTTCAACTTTTATTATAAAAACACAGCGAGGTTCATGATTTTATCTCTGAGTAAGTGTTTCTGGGATTCATTTATGATTTTCTTCAAAGAAAAGGAGGATAAGGTTTCACAAGTAAAAACAACAAAGTCTTTCCTCTTCCTTCTCCCTCCTTCTTTTCCTTCTAATTTTTATGTCCTGTTTCTTTTACTCTTCCCCCTCTTTTTTCTACTCCTTACAGTTTGTTCTTCTCCTACTTCATTTTCTTATCCTTCTCTTCCATCTTCCTCTTCTTTTCCTCTTCCTCTTGCTCCTCCTCATTTCCATCCTCATTCCTCTGCTACTTATTGTCCCTTCTTATTGTCCTTCCTTCATTTCTTCTCTCCCTTCTTTCTCTCCTGCTTCTCATTTTTTTTAAATCGGTCACCATCTATTTCTTTTCTGTCTTCCTCCTCTACTTTTTTAACTCTTCACTTCTTCTTATTCGTTTTCTTCTCCTCCTTCATTCCCTCTTCTTCTCACTTCCATTCATTTCCTGATTCTCCTCTTCTTCATCTTTTTCTTGTCTTCTTCTTCCTTATCTTTTCTTCTGTTGCTTTTGGGACAGAAACGATTCAGTAAAAGTATTTGGTAAAGCAAAAGTTCAGGTAATAGAGGAATACATACAAGTCCTGGGAAAAGATATTTTGATGGTCCAAAGATATTTTGGCAAACTGCAATGCATTTGATGCATCAGAAGACACAGATCCATTTTAATAAGAAGCATTGATCTAGTACTGGGTGATGGAGGGGACACTTTGAGGACCTTCTTCGCTTAGTGATCAAGTGGACGTCCTCTGTCCATCTGTGATGATGATTTCCTTTTGGATATTTCCCTTTTTCTCAGGAGTCGCCACAGCGAATGATTCGCACGTTTGATTTGGCAGAGGTTTTTACATCGGATGCCCTTCCTGACAAAACCCTTTAGCAAGGGACAGAATCACGCTGATGGCTTTGCAGATCCTCTTTACGAAAGTCAGCAATGGTTCTTTTACATGAACCTCTCACCATAGACAGTGAGAGACATGGCCGGCCTTTGATAACCCAGTTAACTGCACTGAGGGGACAATGACAACCTTGTGGAAAGTGGGATTCGAACCCCCAACCTTAGGATCAGAGATCCAGCGCCCTCTATCACTAGACCACCACTGCCCCCATCTGACCTCTGTCCATCTGTATTGCACCTATATTTCAGATCTTCTTAGGAATGGCAGGTAGACTGCAGGTGAGATCATCACATCAATACCGTTACCAGCACAGATATGTTTCTCTGTGTTGCAGCTTTGGAGTTATTATAGTGACAGCACCTATAAAAACCTTTCTTCTCTCAGGCTTATCATTCATCACAGTACTGTATTGCTCCATGGGTGCTGAACGGACAGCTCCTGTTCAGCACTGCTGTTTCGGACATCTGGAGAGCACTTGACTATGACAGTATGTCGACTAAGCTCTAATCGGCAACCATATTTTCCTCTTTTCTTTTCTTGACACCGTATATGACAATTCTCTGCTCATGAGTGCTCCCCAGCCCCAACTCCAGGCTCCAGGTTCCAATGGATGAGTTTCAAAGACCTGCACAGCAGTCTTCACTGGTATGTCCATGATCACGCTCGAAGCTCATCTACATTCTTACCATTAAAGCACCAGGCTTCACCCACACTGCTCTCTCAGGGAAGACTGCACAGTTTCTCGTATGTTTTCTGCTTTAAAATTAAAGAGAAACATTTTAAACTACTTGCCTGGGTCAGTGTCTGTATTCAGGCTGCCATAACAATGAGCCAGTTTCCTTTAGCATTAATGCAGTGTTTATTACCTTAACAATGCAGGGTATGTTTTCATCTGGGTTTACTTGTTTGCTTGTCTTTTAGCAATGTTTGTTCTATAGTTTTAATTAAATAAGACTGTTTTATTTATTTATTTATTTATTTATTATTATTATTATTTTTTATTTTTATTTTTTTATGGGCTGGGGAACAAAGATGTTTTCATTTAAAATAAAGCATTGATGCATTGATGGCATCATGAAAAAAAAAAAAAAAAAACTCTTATGAAATAAAAAATGTCATTTCTCATTTCTTCTGATTACTCCAGTCTCCTCTCACAGTCAGAAGACATGCACGTTAGGCTAACTGCCTGTTTCAAATTACGGCAATTGGTGTGGGTGTAATTGTAGGCATGTGTTGGGCCTGCAGTATAATATCGAGCAGTTTATGGTTTACCCGGAACCAGCTGATGTAGGCTCCTGTTTCGTTGCATCTCTAAGTAAAATTAAAGTGGTTTGGCAAATGGATGGATGGATGGCCGGCCCTCATTCTCAGGAGGAGATGCTGTATATTTCTTTTTAAGTCTTGGCAGAGGTTTGTGCTCTCTGAATGCTATTGCATTGCATTGTGAATTCAAAAAAGACATGACAAAAGCTTGCTCCTGGTAAATTACAGGACTTTTTATGCTAGAAGTGGATCGTGACACAGTCAGTGATATTGATTATTTCTGGTATAGCGTACATGGTTGTAAATGTCATGTCACTGAAAACAACAATGAAAAGACATAAAAGCACATTTCATGAATGTTGTGTTGAGATTGCCTGAGGCTGGGCAAGATTGTTACAACTGTTTTGTCTGATCCATTCTGAAATGCTGAAATGTTTTGCCATGTTCTTGACCTCACACTTTAGCTTCTTTACCTAAGAGCCAGGCCAGTCAGTACAACACACGCACACACACACACACACACACACACACACACACACACACACACACACAGTTTTCATTGCATGCTCTTCCTCTGCAACAAGTTATTACTGGTGATGAATCTTCAGTTGTCATTCCGATGCCCCTCAGGGTTGGACTGCTGGTCCTTTATCATTTTTCACGTGAACAAATCACATCAGAGGAACAAATATGCACATGTGGTGTGTGTGTGTGTGTGTGTGTGTGTGTGTGTGTGTGTGTGTGTGTGTGTGTGTGTGTGTGTGTGTGTGTGGATCTGTATTAGTACTAGTCAATATCCTCTGGCTGTCCATCAACTCGTTAATCACTTTCAGAGAGAACAAGCAAGAAAGCAAGCAGAGAAACAAACAAACAAACAAACAAACAAATATGTAAACTGAGTAAAAAACTTGTTTCCCATCCAATGAGTGTCTTTGATTTCATTATAATTGTTTATGCTTTATTAATTAACATGATGAAGATGTACTAAATATGTTGCCAATAAATGTCACAGCTGGATTGGGGCTGGGCCAACAAGTCATCACAGCTGAATGATAATGTGATAAAAATAGCGTGTGTTTCCGGTGAATGATGGGCACTGCCACCTACAATTCACCATCCTTCGAATCAGGAAGTCAGAATAGACATCAATTTTCTGCCTATAGAAGCGATGGGAGTAGCTTATGTAATGATATTTGAGAGCGAGAGCAGCAGATCCTCTGCCTGTCAGTTGCCATGGACACCAAGTAACATGGCTGAAGGCAAAATGGAATAATCTTATGAGCCAGGTCTCACTTCGCCCTTATCTTCTCACAGATGAACTACATATGGATGTCTAACCGATGGCCATGCAAGAACACTCCCTAAATACATCCACAAAGGCGTTAGTTTTAGTCCAGGACGATTTAGCTTTTACACTCCATTTCATCATCTGGCAGTGAAAACCAGTACAGCCAAACAAGCTTTTATTACCAGCATTCCCGTGGTCCAGCAGAGCATTTCAAATACTTTCCCTTGAAGAAAAGAGCAAAGAAATATATGGTACGGAATAAAATGGCAAGCTGGGTGTATTTACATGGATTATAAAGGCACGGAGCCGGAAAGCTTGGCATCACAGTCTCAAACATTTTTGCCCAAGCAGCTATATTTGCATACTTTAATAGTATTCATGGGATTAATGTTTTTGCAGCAGCAATAATCACGTGATATAGATATTATAAATAGAACTAACAATACGCGCATTCAAAAACTTACCAGAAGAAAAATGAGTCAAGAAACAAGTTAAACATATTTGTAATCAATGATAATCTATCTCACTGTGAGATTCATACACATTGTTTGTCGAACCACGTCTTCCTACCAGGGGCACGGAGAGGCTCCTAGAGGAGGAGGGTACTCTGAATAGCTTGGCAGACCATCACAGAGTCAACACACACACACACACACACACACACACACACACACAGGCATACACACACACACACACACACACACACACACACACACACACACACACACACACACACACACACACATAACCATTCACAGTCACACTCACACCAAGGAGCATTTTGGAACAACCAATTAACCTTATGTTCGTGCATTTGGAGTGTGAGAGGAAACCAGGTGACCCAGAGGAAACCCACATAAACACAGGGATAACCTACAAAACTCCACACAGTTAAAACTGTATTAATCTACATTTCATATTATGCTTGCCTGATTAAAGCCTCTTGTTGATTATCATCGTGAAAAAAATTAAATACCAAGTCTATATTTAAAATTAGGGACACGTGAAAGACACACACTCTCTCTCACACACACACACACACACACACACACACACACACACACACACACAGAAGCCATTACTCAACACTGCAGTGCACCTCAAAAGTCTGTCAAATGCAATTTACTATTATTTCACTTTTATTTTTTATGCTCAGTGATTTCACGTTCCGTGTGCATCCCCGAAAAAGCCTCTAATCCGGCGTTTTCTGACCTGCTGCATTTGACAAGTCAGTGTAGTGTGAAAGTGGAAGATTGTACACTGCGTCCTCCTCATTGCTCATCCAGTCAGGACCAAACCACACAAGCATCCATGAAATAACAGGAGCAGACAGATCGGGAGTGATTGCAGTAAAGATTACTGAGGAACAATGAGAATTATTAGGGTCAAGTGTTGTGTGATGTGTTAATAGAGTCGAATTAATCTATTAAATGTGTACAACAATAAACTAATTAAACAACACCTCATTGAGTTTGATTATTGAAATAAATAGGAATTTATAGAGATTATAAAAGAGATACATTCACCAATGTTTTAACCTGAAACTGTTTTTCTGTTGGCAGTGGTGGCCTGGTTGTAAAGGTGCTGGATCACTCATCCTAAGGTTGGGGGTTCGAGTCCCACTCTCCATGGATTGTCACTGCTGTTCCCCCAGTGCAGCTAACTGGGTTATCAAAGGCCGGCCATGTCTCTGACTGTCTGTGGTGTGTGTGTAAAAGAAGCAATGCTGACTTTCAACAAGAGCAGCTGCAAAGCCGGCAGCGTCTTTCTGATCTGCGATGGTCTGGTGAGCTGTCCAGGGTGTACTCTGCCCTCGTCTGGAGTCACCTGGGATGGGCCCCAGCCTCCCCACGACCCTAATTAAGATTAATCTGTTACAGAAAAATTATGTTTTTCTATTTGTAAAATTTAAACTAAATCAATCAATAAATCAACCAATAAATAAATGATATTCCTTGATGGAATCAAGTTATTTATTTATTTATTTATTTATCTATTTCTCAACCCTGAGATGGCACCGTGGTATTGTGCTTAGCATTTACCTCACAGCAGCATTCGGCTAACTGGCTGCTTCTGTGTCTGCGTTTGAACTGCAATGAACTGGCGTACTGTTATTGGTGCACCCCACCTTTACCCAGGGTTGGCTGAGATAGGTCGTGGTCTCCTCATGACCCTAGTAAATGATAAAGTAATATAAAACTATATGCATGTGCTAAAGATACACAAAATGGCCCAGTGATGGGACTGCAGACAGCAACAAGGAAATGTTATTTCTAAAAGTGTGTCTGAAGTGAATATTTTGTGTTCTTACAAACTGAGTATATTTCCTCGAGATATCCATTCACACCGCCGCATTCTGAACATCTGGATGCCTGCTCATTAAAGGCATCGTAGACAATGTTTTTTTTTTTTTTTTAGAATGTTTTCTAATATTCATCTAAATTATCTAAAAATCAGAACAATAAAAATACATAAATAAATAAAAATGTAGTGACAATATATTTTAAAAATATATCTTTTGCGTGGTATTCAAGGGCCTGTAACAAGCCTGTCCAATCATTTCGCTCAGTTCAGCTCAGTTCATTTTCTATAACCGCTTAATCCTAATTAGGGTCACGAGGAGGCTGTCACCCATCCCAGCCGACTCTGGCTGAGGGCAGAGTACATCCTGGACAACTCGACAGGCCATCACAGGGCGGAACCACGCTGACGGCTATGCAGCTAGTTCAGTTTATTTTCTGTAACCGTTTAATCCTAATTAGGGTCACAAGGAGGCTGAGGCCCATCCCAGCCGACTCCGGACGAGGGCAGAGTACACCCTGGACAACTCACCAGGCCATCACAGGGCGGAAACACGCTGACGGCTATGCTACTACTCTTGTCGAAAGTCAGCAATGGTTCTTTTACATGGCTCACACCAAAGACAGTGAGCGAGATGGCTGGCCATTGATAATCCAGTTAGCTGCACTGGGGGGACACTAACAATCTGGAGAGTTGGAGAGTGGGACTCGAACCCATAACCTTAGGATCAGCAATCCAGCGCCCTATACCACTAGGCCACCACTGCCCCTCATTTTACTCAGTCTGATTAAAATAATTGGAATGCCTCCCTCCTTTTCTCTCTGCCTGTACACTGATTTTCCATGAATGACTCTTTTCGTAGTTCTGGGCTGAAAAACTACAGAAATATTTTCAAAGCTAATGAGCTGGTCAGCAATGGTGAGTACAATCAATAGCCCTGTCCGCAGTTTATATTTACTATGATAATATTAGGTGTAATCTCACATATGAAGGAGGCATGAGGTAATTGGATTTGATAACGATGCTCCTCTTCTTTCAAAAAGCTCTTCCACTTGTGTACTTGTCTTCCAGCAGCAGTCCAGCAATGTGTGTTCGTGTATTTTGGAGAAGTGGCTTTGGAAGGTAGCCTGAATGGATGGGGTGAAATGTTTTGCTGGAGTAATTTTAAAATGTAATTTATTATTTTTATTTATTTGTTTTTAATCACATGACTGCATAATAATCCAGTCAACAAATCAAATGTTAGCAGCACAATCAAATCAAGCTATCACATACTGGAAATGCAGCACAATCCAATCACCCACCCACACAGTTCAGTTCAGTTCATTTTCTGGAACCACTTAATCCTAATTAGGGTCACAGGGAGGCTGGCGCTCATCTCAGCTGACTCTGGGCAAGTGCAGAGTACACCCTGGACAGCTCCCCAGGCCATCGCAGGTCGGAAATACGCTGATGGCTTTGCAGCCATTTTTGTCAAAAGTCAGCAATGGTTTTTTTACATGAACCTCTCACCACAGACAGTGAGAGACATGGCCGACTTTGATAACCCAGTAAGCTGCACGAGGTGTGTGGGCGGGGGGGGGGGGGGTGGGGGGGGGTGTAGTGATAACCCTGTGGAGAGTAGGACTTGAACCCCCAACCTTAGGATTAGTGATCCAGCACCCTATACGTCTAGGCCACCACTGCCTCCAACCACACAGCAGTAGCAAATTCCAATCAGCCAATCACAATCCTATGATAACAACACAATTCAATCAGCCAATCATATTACAGCTGTGGAGCCAATCATCCTGTCTTGTGGCATAAGCACAATTCATGAAATAATTCTTTAAGTTAAAGTCACATCGGAAATAGAAAATTGTCAGTGTAATGATTTAACCATGGCATAATAATACCAAATTAGATGCTCTTTAATTTTCACATCAAATATTGAAAGGAATTTACACAAAATAGTGAAAAAATGATAAAAATTAAAAAAAGAAAGCCAGCTTTAGTTCTGTAGAAGAAAAAACAAACAACAACAAAAAAAAAAAAGAAAAAAAAAGAAAATATTCATTCATTACAGCCAAGTTGAGCTGAAAGGCATCTCAGGACACACATTATGGATTAATGCAGCCAAACAGGTTCCACGGGGTCTGTGAACATTATGTAAATGGAACAGATTTTTACTGATTTGATATACAGTATTAATCCCTTAAGGGAAATTATCCAAAGTTACTACACACATGTAAACAGTGAGCACACACACACACTTAGAGCAGTGGACTGCCATTCGCATTGGGGGCACCTGGAGAGCATTTGGGGGTTAGGTGTCTTGGTCAAGGGCACTTCAGCCATTAAAATGGAGGAAGGGATGGTGCAGCTCATTCATCATCACCATGCATTTCACCTGCTAGTTCAAGAATCAAACCAGTGACCTTTCGGCCCAAAGCCACTTCTCAAACCACTGAGCTACAGCTGCCCCCGAATGTCATTCCTTTAAAGGCTAAATCAAAAAAATAAACAAGGTTTAGTGATGAACGACCCAATATAAACATACAAACATAAGATCTAAATTTAAAAGTTGTTTGTTTGTTACTTTGTGTTTATGTAAATGGGATTTTATTGAATTCTGCTTTGTTGGTGCCAGTAAAATAATAAATAAAAATGCTGATTATCTGACTGCTCCACCAGCATCATGGAGAAAACTCTGCATCTGTAGCATCTACCTGCACCTAGCTTATTTCATCAGCACATGCAATATTCATCGTTTCACAGCAGGTAATGAGGCTTCATTCAGCTGATGTATGCTGAACATGCATGATTGGAGAAAATGAAGAGTGAGCCACCTCCATCACCACCACCATCACCACCACCACCATTATTATATTTGAGATGAACTGAAATGGAATGCTCTCCAGCACATTCAGTGGGTTCACAGGAGAAGCTTAAGAAAGCGGTGTACGTGTTGGAGAAGGAGGAGTAGCAAGAGTAGGCGCAGTGGGGTTGGAAGCGTGCACGTTCTC
>CM045728.1:101734314-101914314 GCA_024760905.1 Plotosus lineatus
CATCTGTGTGTGAACGCTCGCGTGCGTCTATTTGTTTTATTTACATCTTATGCATTATTTTTGAATATTTAATCATTATTATAAGCATTTATAGTATTGAATATGTATTTATTGATATTATATGTACATATACATGTACGTATACGTCAGTCAGCACAGGGTTGATCCTACTATGCAAATCATGCAGATAGGACGCCGCCGAATATCACGTTCCATTATATATGTGAATCTATGTTGTACATAATCGTCCGACCACTTTCTTTTTTGCTCAACATAGTATGGATTAAAACATTAAGAAATAAATCACATGACGTACCATCACAACAGTCACAATTCGACTGCTGAGCGCACCAAATTTCCTGCAGCACAGATTGGCCAAGCAATGTAGCGTGATCACCTGCAGCCAGTGATGGCCAAGCGGGGCATGTCGTCATGAATATGAGTCAGGTGTTTGTCTTGACCTCCGCTGAACCCCTGAGACTGACTCACCGAACCCCTAGGGTTCGATCGAACCCAGATTAGGAACCACTGCTCTAAAAGAACCATTGCTGATTTTTGACAAGAGTAGCTACATAGCCGTCAGCGTGTTTCCACCTTGTGATGGCCTGGGGAGCTGTCCAGGGTGTACTCTGCCCTTGCCCAGAGTCAGCTAGGATTTGCGCCAGCCTCCCTGCGACCCGAATTTGGATTAAGTGGTTACATAAACCGAACTGAACTTGTCAATCAGCATGCACTCGACTATTACTCCTACAGTTGTCAGCTACTACAGCCCCTGGCAAAAAAAATAAAAAATAAAAAAAAATTATGGAATCACCAGTCTCGGAGGATGTTCATTCAGTTGTTTAATTTAGCAGGAAAAAAGCAAGATCACAGACAAGACACAAAACCAAAGCAATTTCAAAAGGAAACTCTCTGAATGCTTAAAGAAATCAAGAAAAGAAAATGTGGTAGTCAATAACAGGTACTAGTTTAGACCAAGCAGGGGAACAAATCCAATTTGAGGAAAAAAATATGGAATCACCGTGTCAATTTCCATTCCCAAAATTAACACCCGCATCAGATTAGATCTGCTCGTTAGTCTGGTAAATGCGGTCCATGCAGAAGCAGAACGCGTGCAGCCATTTCACAATGTTTCACCCAAACGGCTTTCCATATCCCCCCTCTCTCTCTCCTCTCTCTCTCTCTCTCTCTCTCTCTCTCTCTCTCTCTCTCTCTCCCTCCCTCCCTCTCTCTCTCTCTCTCTCTCTCCCTCTCTCTCTCTCACACACACACACACTCAGTCTTCAGCACTATGGTGCTCGTGGGCAGCACAGCAAGACCGCAAGAGTCTCGCATACACGCATTTACTCTTCGAATTCATCTGGTAGCGCGTGCTTCGTAGCAAAATAATAATAATACAAATTTTTTAAAAAATCGGTTCGAAGAAAGCTGGAAAGGAAAAAAAAACAACAAAACAAAACAAAAAAAAAAACCCGATTGGGTTCGAAGGTAGGTGAGAACGGAAATGCATTCCCGATTTGATGATGCAATTCATTAATTGAAGGTTTTTCACGGAAAGAGGGCGGGTACACACACGCGCGCGCACGCACACACACACACACGCACGCACGCACACGCACAAACACACTCACACACACACACACACACACACACACACAGAGGGATTGCGAGAGACAGGTGCGGAACGGTGCCGTGGCTCGCGCCTCTTCACTCACGCGCGAGGATGCTGGTGGGCAATGCCCGTGGACAGGGAGGCCGAGATTTGCCAGAAAGCGCTGGAGCTCCTCTCGGATCTGTGCTCTAAAGGCGAAGTGCAGAACGAGAACTGCTTGGATTTCATTTATTATTTCCGGGACCTGGCCAGACCGAGGTACTCCGAATCAGGTGAGCTTTTTACTTCCTTCTTTTTTTCCTCCTGACTCTGTTTTGCGTTCTGCGACTTGTTGCATTTTGTCTCGATCTCTGAGAGGAGTAGGCTTGCACGTGACCTGAGAGACTACCTGTAGCGCGAGGATGGCTGGTGCAAGGAGCGCAATGTTCCGGTTTTCTTCGGCTCGCCTTTCAGTGCACACATTATTATCCATCCATCCATCCATCCATCTATCCATCCATTCATCCATCCACCCATCCATCCATCCATCCATCCATTCATCTTCTGAACCGCTTAATTAGGATCGCGGGAAGGCTGGCGCCCATCTCATCCGACTCTGGGCGAGAGCAGTACCCTGGACAGCTCCCCAGGCCATCGCAGGGCAGAAACACGCTGATGGCTTTGCAGCTACTCTGGCGAAAGTCAGCAATGGTTCATTTACAACCTCTGACCACAGACAGTGAGAGACATGGCCGGCCTTTGATAAGCCACTTAGCGGCACTGGGGGGGGGGGACAGCGATGGCACGTCCACACAGAAAACAGTTACTTTCATTGTACTTTTCTGTCTTTGTTTCTTCAGCAAGCACCTGACTAAGGGCTGTAAACAGCATATCCTATGAAGCCAGATCCTTGATTACAAGTGTCTACACGGAACTGTCTGAAACAAGTCATCGAGAGTCGTGAAAATTATTATCAAACATGACTTTAGGGGTCTAATCTTAAAAGCCAGCCAATCACTTTTACTTGTTCAGTTCATTTTCTGTAACCGCTTCATCCTAATTAGGGTCGCGGGGAGGCTGGTGCCCATCCCAGCCAACTCAGGGCGAGGGCAGAGTACACCCTGGACAGCTCGCCAGGCCATCGCAGGGCACTCTTGCTTGTGTGAAGAGTAATTTCCTCACACAGATGTATGTCCAAGTCGTGTTTTTTGTTGTCGTGTTCTTCCCCTAAACAAAGACACCATGTGACGAGACAGCAGGGGGTTCTCCATCATCCAAAGTTCTTGATGCTTAGTGTATGCTTGGTGTCTTCTCGCCTTTAGAGCACAAAACATGATATGTACAATCAGAAGGTGTTCAATGAGGCAGAAATCAGGGCTCGCCAGACCAACACAAGGAACACACTGACAGAAACATCGACAATCACAATTTGGTGGAATTTTGGAACAACTATTTAAGGTAATGTTCATGTTCTTGGGCTTTTGGAGGAACTTGGAGGACCCGGAGAAACCCAGGGAATTATTGTGAGAATATGCAACTACTCGCAGAAACGCCCTTGCCAAGCTCAGGAATAGAACCTGGGGGCTTCTTGCTGTGAAGCAGACATGCTCAGATCTTCTAACACTACGCGATTGATCCACCAAGGGACAAAGCGTGCATCTAAACACTTCTCTGGTCTGAATAGAAGGGAACTTCTTCTGGACATCTGGACAGCTGGGTCAATATCTTCAAATGACAGCTGAAAACTTACCCTTTTCAGCAGTACTTAGATTACTATTCTTCACACACACACACACACACACACACACACACACACACACACACACACACACACACACACACACACACACAATACAGTGACATAAAGAAGTGCATTTGACGTTTTGTACGTCACTCAAAGCACATCAGCCAATAGGATTTCTGGATCTCTGAACAAATACAATATATGCACCAATATATTCTCAAATGGGCGGGGAAATAGCTTATGTGTCTGTCAGCTTCCAAAGGGAACACATGAGGGCTTTATGCTACAGTTTTATATATGACTCACAAAGCATTGAAACTGGGGACTCCTCCCATCAGCAACATCGCCATACTGAAACATATTTTATTTGAATTAGCTTTTACTATAGAAACATTATGATAGAATAAGGTAACCTCAGATCATCATTGATGTTTTATAAAATTACTTTCCTCCAATCAGCATCCAGAAATCAGCAGCACTGTGATGTAATTGAGTTGGTCCACGCCTGTGTGTAATGTTATTTGTAACGTGAGTGAGTGCTTGATAGTCGTTTCCACATCCTCTGTCTCACTCACCGCGCCGCCGCAGTTCAGGGCTGAAACCAACACTGCAAGTCATATGACCAAGCTGCTGTTTCAGTGGGAATGAGAAAGCCTGACCCAGAAAGTTCATTATTTTTCATTGTATTGGAATGTCTTTGTCTCATTTCCTTTCTTTTTGCCTTCCCCATGTTCAGTTGTTGGCGTTCTCATTTCTTAATTTTTCATTTTCTTCAATTTTTCCTCTCTCTCTCTCTCTCTCTCTCTCTCTCTCTCTCTCCTGATTCTTGTGTTCCTATTTTTCCATTCATTACATCATTTCCTTTAATTCTTGTGACTTAAGTTCTTTTGTGTTTCCTTTTCTTTGCCGCTTTCTTTCCCTTTATTCCTTCCTTCATTTAAATATATATTGCACCCATCTTTTTATACTTTTGAATTTGCTCACTGGTGTTAAAAGGCCCAGAGATTGAGTTGAATGTCTTGGTACACCTGACTGGACCCATCTCATCCACCTGGGTGGTGCCGTGCTACACAACTGTGCGGTTAAACTTCTGAGTTGTGATAATTTGGTTTATCCAGCGAGATTTCAGAAGACACTGAAGCTGTTGATGTTTTAAATGCTACTCTGTGCTGAGTGTATTTTGCTGTTGTTGTGATGTGTGTGCGCACGCTTGATGGAGGCAGATTCTTCACAGACTTTGTCGTGGCTTCTCACTTCTCCCCTGTGAAAAAAACTCCAGGACTAATATTCAGATACATGTTGTTGGTGGCGTCACACGAACCTGGCACATTTTCTGTTTTATATATAAAAGCAGGATGGAGAGGAAACTCGTGAGAACATTCTTAGTTCGTACTGAAGGTGAAGAGACACCACATGCCTCACTTGTTCTCATTTTCTCAACTTTTTTTGAACCTGCAAAAAAAGACCAATACCGACAATCCACCAGGATGGATGGCAGAGATAAGGCAGGCTGCACATAATTAAACCAGTGTAAGCTTTAATTAAGCATACCACCATTTCTTTGAAGTTAAGATACATGGCATAGAGATAATTAATATCCTGCATTCAATTAAAGTCAGAGCGATTTAAGATTATTGGTATGCGGAGATGCTGTTAATATGAATAAAATATTCTTCAGCTTTGAAAGGAAAAACCTTCTACAAATGTAACCACAGAATAAACATGGTACAGTATAATGATTTACACTGATGAATAATATTAGCTGTCGGGCAAAATCTATTAGCCATCAATAAACCAACACAAACAATATTATAATTACAATGATGTCGGGAAGATTATTTCTCTCTCTCTCTCTCTCTCTCTCTCTCTCTCTCTCTTACACACACACACACACACACACACACACACACACACACACACACACACACACACACACACACACACACACACACACACATAGATAGATAAAGATAAATATTCATGAATCAATATCAGGAATGCTGTACTGGCATCATGCCAAGCTTCTTTTTGGAACACCAGACTGGACAATTTTACCTCAAATATATATCGTGTTGAATGACTATGAGTCTCTGTTCTCTGTTCTAAGGATGGCTTGCGCAAGAACAAAAAAAATAAATAAATAAAATAAATACTTTGCACATACCTCAGTATTACTTAAATAACACACAGTTAGATTGCTGAGATGATCCAAATCCAAATTTCAATCTTTTTTTTTTTTTTTTTAAGATTCTTTAACATTTTGGGTAACATCATGACACTGTGTTTAGTGCATTTCCCTCACAGCAAGAAGGTCCTGGGTTCAAATGGTGGGCTCAAGGGCATCTATATGAGGCCTTTCCATGTTTTTCTCAGGGTTGGTGGTGTAGTTGTTAGGGTGGTGGGCTCATGATCAGTGCTGTGGTCCTGCCTAAACACATGTAAACTGTGTTTACCCACATTTTTTATCAGCAACTAATAGTTTACTCACTTAATTTTGCCTTATAAATCGTTGAGCAACTTAATATTCGAAAGGGATTGACAAAGAAGTTGTTATTAACTGTTGTAAATTACTTTGTTAAGCCCTATCTAGAATCCAATGTGTGGGGGAACACCCCCCCTCTCTCTCTCTCCCGGGGGGGGGGGGATACCCTTATACATGTAATCCAAAACAGTTGTCAACTTGTCATGATCTGTGGAATTTCCGGTATGAAAACTACATGTATTAAACCGAGAGCCCTTGCGACCTTGACTCTCTGAGTTACAGCGGGATTCTGTACGGGAATAATAATGGACATCAGAAAGATCCTCAAACGTTCAAATCAAAATGCCCAAAAGGATGCTAACGACTCGGAGCCAAGGGAAGAAAAAAAAAACAAAACAAAAAAAAAAAAACATGCTTTGCACAACCTGCAGGAGAGGCTGCAACTGTAGCAGCAATCCATGACTCTGGTAACAGCCTGCTTTACAAATTATCTATAGATCTAAATTTAGACTGTGAGCTGTGTCAGTGAGCGATGTTTGAAGCACTGTGCTGTGTTGCATGTATATTTATAAGCATGATATTATAAAGCCATTTACTGTTGCCAATTATAATATTGGCATGCTGCATTATACTGATCTCTGGCTATTTATATGTCGTATTTCAGACCTCTCCAGCATTATATATAGCGTGGAGCCATCAATTTTGCATAAAAAGTCTATAGATATAGAATACAGGACCTAATGCTTGTGGAGTGACTAGATCTGTGTAATTAACTATCCCGTGGCAGCACTGCTGCAGGAGTGGAGCCTGTGCTGGCTACTGGCTAGTTGCTGCTAGTTGCTTAGGTTTTGAAGGTGCTGTGTATTTTACACCTGATACTTTTGAACATTAAAATTGTAGTTGCTTTTACTAGATCTAGATTCAAGTTTTCAGTAATTGCTTTAAAATGTGTTGGATGTGAAGGCACTTTTATACTCTAAAAATGACTTCAAATGCCTTCTACAAGCCCAAAAAATAAATAAATAAATAAATCCTGGGGGAGACCCTCCCAACACACACACACACACACACACACACACACACACACACACACACACACACACACACACACACACACCTTGGGCCTAAACCCCCCCACACACACACCTTGGGCCTAACCCCCCACACACACACACACACACACACACACACACACACACACACCTCCGCACACCTTGGGCCTAACGGCTCCTCAGCCTCATTCATTTTATTTTACAGTTTATCCACTTTTTTTTTTTTTTTTACCACTACACCACTGCTCATGAACAAAAGGTTGTGTGTTCAAATCCCAGTTAGGCTCCCACTGTGCTAAGACCCCTGGGCAAGGTCTCAACCACAAGTGTCCCTCTGTTCTCCCAGCAGTGTAAATGGGTACCAGTAAAAATATACTGAGAGGGTAATCTGCGATGGACTAGCGTCCCATCCAGGAGGAGTTGAACTCCTAGTTGCTTCACACTATGGAAACCGGGGATAAGCACTGGCCTGATGAGCCACCATGGCTCGGGTGTGAAAAAGCCCAACATACTTTACTTTACCTTTTTTCCCTTGTTCTCCTATGCTTGGGTGGGTTTTTCAGGGTCATCCGTTTTCCCCCCATTGTCCAAAGACATGAACATTATGAGGGTAAGCTATTCCAGATTGCCCCAAGATGTGATTGTGAATAGTTGTATGTTAAGCTGCAATGGACTGATGAGCCATTTAGGATGCACGTTGTCTTTGACCGGAGTCAGCGAAGACGGGCACCAACATCTGATCAAAGTGATGCAGAAAATGAATAAATTAACTCTTTAAAACGGTGGTGCTCTATAACTGATCTGTTGATCTTGGCAAAGATTTGCACTCTCTCTAATGCTTTCATGTGTTTAAAGTAAAATACAGTATTATCAAAAATTGAGTGCACAGTAAGAAACGGAGGTGCTGTGTCACCTGACATGTGAGAATCTACAGTCTGGGCTATGAAGAAACCAGTCTCTTGCTTCTTTGTAGCATCCTGTGTACTTTTCTTCCTGTTTTTGATGATTGAAATGCTTTATTTTCTTCACTAGTTTAAAAACCTCCGTCTCCCACTCTGTAGATGTCTCAGTGAGCCTGCTGTCATTGGTGGTGACTGCCTGCGGACTGGCCCTGTTTGGTGTCTCACTCTTTGTCTCCTGGAAATTATGCTGGATCCCATGGCGCGAGCGAGGACTCTCTCCTGGGACCAAAGAGGGCCAAACAGAGCACCCTCTTCCACGTCCACCTCCACCACTTCAACCACAGCCGATTTACACAGAATTGGATGCCAATCTCGACCGCCGGAACCAACCCCGAGGCTCGGTGGTTAAGGAAACGACTGTGCCTCCAACGCCAGTCTCACCACCAGCACCTGGGTCTCCTCCGCCTGTCCCGGTGCCTGAGTCAGCTCTAAAAATCAGCCATACATCACCTGATATTGCCATGGAGGCAGAGTCCAAGACCGAAGAGAATGGGGTCTATGGCAGCGGCCGTATGCAGAGGCAGATCACAGATCCCTCCTCAACTTGTGTTCGGTTAGTCAGGTTTAAGAATGTGATGATGCAATATTAAATTGGTTCTTTAAGGGTTCTATGCATGATAAGAACCTAATAGTTTGCTAAAATGTTCTGGTTTCAGACAGAGTTTCCCCACATCCTACTACAACCTAGTTGGATCTTTTCTAAGGGTTCTGGAAATTCAGGGGCTTCCTAAGGGCTCTAGAATTTTTTTTTTTTTTTTTTTTTTACATACCACATTAATCTGTTCATTCATTTTATAAGCCGCTTAACCCAAATTAGGGTCTCCAGTCTCCTCCGACAGTCCAATGACAAGCACATTAAGATAATTGACTCTTCCAAATTCTCCCTAGGTTTGTTGTTTTATGATGGATTGGTGAGCTGCCTGCCTTCACCCAGAGTGGGCTGAGATAGGCTTCAGCCTCCATGTGACCCAAATAAAATGAATGAATGAACGATTGTTATCCATGAAGGACAATCTAAAGAGCCCTTGAGGTGCTCTATGTAACAGCCTTTATCTTCATTAATAGAATAAAAAAGTGAAAAATAAATAAATAAATAAATAAATAAATAATGTCTATCCTTACTTTTAGAGTCAAGTAAAACACTTTTTGGAAGCTAAACTCCTTTGAACCTTTTTTTTTTTTTTTTTTTTTTTTTAAGTAAGTGATAAGTGTTCGTTGATTATGTAACACAGAGCAGAGGTTCATACAATAATGGCGCCACAAACAAACATTTTCTGAATTTACATATTCTAAGTTTTAAATGAATTTCTATGACACTTTTTTGAGATTTGGCTTTGGGTAAAACCCATTAAATACGAATGACCACTCAGAAAAAAGGCTTAGTAATAAATATTATAACTACAAATGATGGGCTTTAACTTTCATAACAAAATAAATCTGTTTCTAGGCAAAGCTCCATCCGACGCCACATGAACCAGTCGAACCCTGACTTCATGGTAGCCCAGTTCCAGAGGCAAGACTCTTTGACGGGAATGAGTCTCGGTCGACTCAAACCAGAGTTGTACAAGCAGCGCTCCTTAGACAGTGAGGAGAATCGCAGCGGTCGAGGGGGAACCTGCGGCCGCCTCCATTTCATCCTCAAATATGACTGTGATCTGGAGCAGCTCATCGTCAAGATCCATCGTGCACAAGATCTTCCTGCCAAGGATTTTTCTGGTACCTCAGACCCCTATGTCAAGATCTACCTTCTTCCCGACCGCAAGACCAAACACCAGACCAAGGTTCATCGAAAGACTCTGAACCCGGTTTTTGACGAGGTTTTCCTCTTCCCCGTGGCATATTCTGAACTTCCCACGCGAAAGCTCCACTTCACAGTTTATGATTTTGACCGTTTTTCAAGGCACGACATCATCGGCCAGGTGGTAGTGGACAACTTCTTGGATCTGGTGGACTTTCCACGGGAGACCAAGCTGTGCAAGGATATTCAGTATGTCTCCTCGGTAAGTATACAGCAAACATACTACTGATAATCTCAGTGAATGATCTGAAAAAAAAAAAAACAATAATTTAGGGTGGTTTTGGGCTTTAGCAAAGGTGCTACTTTGTAGCATCTTAAGATTTTCCCATACAGCTCTCTCTTGGGGCAGTGCTGTCCTGGTGGTAAGGTGCCAGATCACAGATCTCAAGGTTGGGGGTTCAAGCCCCACTCTCAACGGGTTGTCACTTTCACCCCAGTGCAGAAAACAGGGTTATCAAAGGCCAGCCATGTCTCCTACTGCCTATGGTGTGAGGTTGTAGAAGAACCATTGCTGACTTTCGTCAAGAGTAGCTGCATAGAAGTCAGTATGTTTCTGCCCTGCGATGGCTTGGAGCTATACTCTGCCCTCGCCCAGAGTCAGCTGAGATGGGCGCCAGCTTCCCTACGACCATAATTAGGATTAAGTACTTCAGAAAATGAATGAATGAATAAACGAGCTCTCTGGATAGTAAAATTCGAGACTGCTCTAAAAATTCTAATTCAGTCTGGAGCGATCCCACCCATTTTCAAAATAAAAACAGTTCTTTAAAGAAAAAGCTGTAACCTTATGTAAACAACATATTTTCTGATAAATACTGGATGCATGCTACTGCCTGGGCGGAGGTGCAGTGGTTGTAGCATGTTCACATTACAGAAAAAAACGTCCTGGCTTTAAGCTTCGGGCTCAGTAAGTGTGTTTCCATATAGAGTTTAGATGTTCTCCCCATGGCTTGCATGAGTTCCCTCTGGGTACTCCGGTTTCCTCCAACGGTCCAAAGACATGAACTTTAGTCTAATTGACTGTCCCAAATTGCTCTTGGTGTGAGTGTATTTTTTTATTTTTATTTATTATTATTTTTGTGTGTGTGTGTGTGTGTGTGTGTGTGTGTGTGTGTGTGTGTGTGTGTGTGTGTTGGCCTCTAATGGTCTGGTGAGCTGTAGAATATACCTACCTTGCCCAGTTTCAGCTGAGATAGGCTCTTGCCTTCCGGCAACCCAAATATGAATGAATGCTGCTGTCTGTCATGATTTCTTAACAGTTCTCTTGGTTTAAAAAAAAAAAAAAAATAGGGTTCCCCCTCTTAACTAAAAAATCGTCAATACCGTAATATTGACTTACTGCAGCGTCTTAGCCTAATCAATGGAATATTGTTATTCTTTTTTTTTTTTTTTTTCTGAACCACTTCATCCTAATTGCTGTCATGGGAAAACTGCTGCTCATGTCAGCTGACTCTTGGTGAGGGCAGAGTACAACCTGAAGAGTCTGCAAGGCCATCGCAAAGCAGAAACACACTGATGGCAACCCAATGGCCTTTGAATGGCATCAATGGCTCTTTTACATGAACCTCTCACCACAGACAGGGAGAGACATGGCTGGCTTTTCATAACCCAGTTAGCTGCACTGAAGGGCTTAAAGTTCTACTCTTCGGATCAATAAACCGGCACCTTATCCACCGAGCCACCACCGCCCGATATTGTTATTTATTTATTTACTTTAAGTGGTATAGCGTGAGGTAAACACAAGATGCATACGGTTGTCGTTCGTTAAAGGTTCTTTGGACTGTCAAGTATTTAATGGGTTCATAGATGGGGTTCTTGTACCTGGGACTGTGCATCTTGAATGATGATGGGGTCTTCCAAATGGACAGCCTCTTTAGCATGCATGGTGGAATGCTATTTTTTTTTTTTTTTTTTTTTAAGAAAACAGTGAAGTTCCTGAGGAGTACCACTGTACAATTATGGTTTTGAAAGTGATTACTTTTTCTTTCTTTCTTTTTTAACTTCATTTCTATTAGTTTTTCTTCTATTCATGTTTATTTCATCATATATATTGTTTGTTTTCTTTTTCATGCTTAAATTCTTGTAATTTTTTTCTTTAAATAGGCTACATCACCTGAGATCATTCTTCTACATACATGACAACATTTCATTTAAACTTCATTTAATATGAGTCTTCTTCTTATTTTCGGCTTTTCCCCTTTTTCAGGGGTCGCCACAGCAAATCATCAGATTTGCGCATTAGATTTGGCATAGGTTTTTACATCGGATGCCCTTCCTGACACAACCATTTAGCAAATGTCAGAAACACGCTGACGGCAATGCAGTTACTCTTTACGAAAGTCAGCAATGGTTCTTTTACATGAACCTCTCACCATAGACAGTGAGAGACATGGCCCGCCTTTGATAACCCAGTGAGCCGGGGGGGAGACAGTGGCAACCTTGTGGAGAGTGGGACTCGAACCCCCAAACTTAGGATCAGCGATCCAGTGCCCTATACCATTAGACCACCGCTGCCCCTTGGGTGACCACTGCCCTAAACGTCATTTAATATGAGTATCTCAGGAATATACAATATTTCAAGACTATGAACTGGTGAATTGTGCTTTGAAATGGAGATAGAAAACTGTCCAAATCTTTTCTATTGCTTCATACATTTTCCTCTTTCTGTCTGTCTTCCTTTCGGCTTTTTCACTTTCACTCGGGAGTCGCCACAGCGAATCATCTGATTCGCACGTTTGATTTGGCAGAGGTTTTTACGTCGGATGCCCTTCCTGTCACAACCCTTTATAGCATGGGACAGAAACACGCTGACAACTTTGCAGCTACTCTTGTCGAAAGTCGGCAATGGTTCTTTTACATGCCTCTCACCATAGACAGTGACAGACATGGCCCGCCTTTGATAACCCAGTTAGCTGCACTGGGGGGGGGGGGGCAGTGACAACCTTGTTTAGAGTGGAACTTGAACCCTCAACCTTTGGATCAGTGATCCAGCGCCCTATACCACTAGACCACCACTGCCCCTCATACATTTTCCTCTTTACAAGAACAAATAAAGGTGTAGATGTCTTCACGCATTGCTGCAGTTAGCCAGACACTATGGACTTGTTATTTCTGGTGAACTTCAGTTTATTTGAAATGGTTTGTTTAAAATGAAAATGAAATGAAAAGAAATGCTTGAATATCAGTTTTAAACAGAACAAAAATGTCGACCAATCTGGATTATGAAGGGAGTTAAAAACAAATGGGGGGGGGGGGTGTAATCAGAGTGTGACTTGGGGGGGGGTAATCAGAGGTCCATTTCTCAGCTTGGAATCATTATTGGTTTTATGGGGATTGGACATCACATATTCTAACCCCTATCTCTGGTATCTTGTGATCATCTCATCTTCAGCACCACTCATACTCTTTCTAGATCATGTTTCTCTTCATCACTCCTCCTCTTCATCATCATTCATTTTCTTCATCCTCACTCTCGTTTTCATAATCATCATCCTTATGCTCTATTCTTCTTCATCATTCTCACTCTTCATCATCATCATCATTATCATCATTATCATCATCATCATCATCTTATGGCGGCACGGTGGCGTAGTGGTTAGCACGTCCGCCTCACAGCAAGAAGGCCCGGGTTCGATTCCCGGCCTGGGCGTTTCTGTGTGGAGTTTGCATGTTCTCCCCGTGCTTGTGCGGGTTTCCTCCGGGTGCTCCGGTTTCCGCCCGCAATCCAAAGACGTGCACTGTAGGTTAATTGACCGTAGTTTCTCTCCTGCAGCGGCACTGGAACCCAGTCGTATCGGCACTTGCCTTTCCATTGGATCCTTCCGGTGGCACCGAGACAGGGGGGGACTTGCTGCTTGGGTAACAGCCTGTCCCTCATTACTCCCTACCCAGGCTCTGTGCACTGGGGAGTATCACCAGTCGGGATACTGGCCAGAGCGCAGCCATAGTCCTTCGGGACTGATGGAGGCCTACGCATCATCATCATCTTTACTCTCTTCTTCTTCCCCATTTTCACTTTGTGTTCTTCATCCTCATTCCTCATCACCATTTTTTCTCTTTGTTAATCTCATTGCTTGGACACCAGAAATCGCTGCATGCAGACATATATTATTTATTTAATTACTTTTACAAAACTGTACTCTATTTGATCGTTACCCAGAACCATGCCTCTCACTTACTTTTTCTCTTCTGTTCACCATCTCCTTCAGCTCCTCCTCCTCCTTCTCCTCCCACTTCATCCTCCTCCTCATATCTCCTCCACAGAACAAACCGCTATCATTATTATTATTGTTTATTTATTTATTATTATTATTTTTTTTTGAAATCCCATTTTCTCATTCTTGGAGATTTTATGTGCTTCGCTTCATCAGTCTTTCTCCCATCCATAATGGATTTCTCGCTCTCAGTTTTACTCTTCACATTCGTAGGTGTTCTCTATCATCTTGGCTGAATGGCTTAGTTTCCTGCTAAGATATCAGAATTTCAGTGAGGGTGAACAGTGGGAGTGGGGACATGGCTGCCATCAAGGAAGAGGACTGATTGTTGATTATCTGTTTTTTACCAAAACGGGTGGCACGGAGAGGACGCTATACTTAGGGTACATACAGTGAAACATATTTTAGAGCACATGGTTAAAGCAACAACATTTGTAAGCAAAAAAGACTCAGGATGGAATAGAAGAAGGTAAAAGGAGTCATCTGTTAGTTTTGATTTTCTTTTTTTCCCAAGGCACTTTACAAAGCAATCTCAGGAGAGATGAAAACAATCTCATGAACATAACACACACACACACACACACACACACACAAAAATCATCTTGTCATGATACATATCTGCTGCTTGGTGTTTATAGTATCAATTATGTGGTATATGGCCTATCTACCAAGACCCAAGATAACGAAAAAATAAAAACAATGTGGGTGGTGATACAGCTCCTGTCTCGACGTCTCCAAGTGGAAATAAATAACCTCACTCTGTTTAGTTCAATTCTTTGCTCACGATGTGGGATGTTCAAGTTTAACTTCAACTTTTCAGTAAGAAAATATAAAAACAAACACTGACCCCAACTTAGGCCCAATCTCAGGTTCCAGTGCTTATAATGACAAGAATGAGAACCACACTAATAATGATGACGTTTCAGTGTTCAGTTAGCTCATCCTGATTTATCTCCCACTGATGACCTTTATTAAATTAACACCCAGAATGCATTATTCATCAAGTGACTCAAGTAATCATTGCAAGTTGCCAGTTGGCCAAATGACAGCATGACAAATGAATTGTGTGCTTTGTTTAAAAATACAGAGGCTTTTAAATGAATAAAAATATTATGCAACGATTATAAAAATAACTGTCATTCTGTGCTGGTGAAAAAAGTAAAAATATCAAAGCATATTTAAGATCATAAAACCATAACCAGGCATGGACATGACTTCAGCAATTACCCATGCAGGGCTTTTCACCAAACCTGGGGACGCTTCGATTCCAGGACACTAGAGATTGTCTGATATTGGAATATCTAGTTCAAAGGTCAAGGATAGAGCAAGGACACAATGTTTTGAAGACAGACTGCTTATAGGTGCAGTTCTATTCAATATTTTTATACATGACTTATGGTCCCACTTCTCAGGATTTTTTTTTTCTAATTTTTTTTTATTTTTTTATTTTTTTTTTTTTATGAGAAATAAAAACCAATGATATTGTAATACATTTTACACAAACAGGATATAATAGTATATCACTGGGGCTGAGTTTGCTGAGGTAGTTAAAAAGCTCATCAGTGGCTGGGCTTCAGGAGTGGATGAGATCCGCCCTAAGTACCTCAAGACTCTTGATCAGGGGTCGCCAACCTTTCTGAAACTTTGAGCTATTTCTTGGGTACCGATTAATGTGGAGAGCTACCGGTTTGATACACACTTCTGAAATAGTAAATTTGCTCTATTTGCCTCTAATTAGATGTTATTATTAATAATTAATGGTATTCATCTATGTGAAGACACCGAAAGTTAGAGCTGGTGGTTAGCATGGTATCTTGCATGACATGTTTTGAAATATCTCTCAATATTATGCCGCTTTGCCATCACCAACCCTGCCCCCTGCAAATGTGACATACAGAGGAATCTGTCATGGGGGTGGTGGTGGGGGGGAACTCTTCATCCCACCCACTGTGAAAATGATGTGTTTCCTTTCTTTTTTCTGCCACGTTTTCAGGGGTAAATTACCTCCTCACCTTCATTGCTTTCGCTAGCATGTCACGCAAGCTACCATGCTAACTACTCAGTGTACTCTGAGCGGAAAAAGTCCACGAGTTAAAAACAGCAGCTTTTTCATGAAATTGGTGAAAAACTCCCAAAAAGCAAGCAGTTGCCATGAAGGCCACATTTTTCTAATTTTTTTTTTGTTTCTGGAGATGAAACAAGTTCACGTTACGAAAGCACCATCTGAAAAATTCAAACAATGCACAGGTTTCTCTCCCATTGAATATCTCCCAACATCCCGCCCCACTGGCCTCCCATTGGCTCGGAGGAATGACGCAGCTCCCTTCCATTGGCTATTATGGAGCTGTATCTCCATAATACCCATGATGCTTTTCATGTAAAGGGCACAGTTACTGTTGTTTCATGAGTTTTTCAAGTGTGCTCATTGCAACTTTATTTTTTTGGCTCAGGCTTTTAACTTTGCATAAACATCTGTAAGATTATAACGCTGCTAAGAAGACATGGTCAACATGAATAAAGTACCTTAAAAGGTATGCTTTTATACTTTTTAAAGGGTTTAGGGGGCCTTAGAATGAATCACGCGTTTTACATGTAAAATGCGGTTCTACTTACGAAAATTCCAGGTTACAAAACTGCCTCTGGAATGGATTAATCTTGTAAGGTGAGGTACCACTGTATATATATATATATATATATATATATATATATATATATATATATATATATATATATATATATATATATATATATATATATATATATATTGTCATTTTCAATTTCACACCAAATGCAAGTGTTATTTAAAAAACAATATCAACAAAAAACTAGATGCATCTCACTGCTAAGTGCTGCTACAGTGATCTATTTTTATAACCGGCCAGGGGCTACTCATGTGGTCTTTGTGGGCGACCTGGTGCCCGCGGGCACCATGTTGGTGACCCCTGCTCTAGATGTTGTAGGACTATCCTGGTTAATGTCTCTGCAACATCATGTGGTCATTGGGGCCATGTGGGGAATAGTTCCCCTTTTAAAAAAAGGGAGGTCAGAGAGTGTGTTCTAATCATCATGTAATCACACCCCTCAGACTCCCCTGGAAAGTCTTATCAGGAGTACTGCAGAGGAGAATCCAACCGATGGTTGAACCTCGCATTCAGGAGGAATAATGAGGCCACAGCACTCTTGATCAGCTTTATACACTCTACAGCAGGGATCACCAACATGGTGCCCATGGGCACCAGGTAGCTCGCAAGAACAATATAAGTTGCACACATACCTGTTCACTGCTATTTTTAGGACAGGCCCACAAGCTCCATAGCGCCACTCTCCATTGAGCTGCGTCTAATTTTTTTTTTGGAATATATTTTTAAATCAAATCAATATCTTCACATAGATGAATATCAGTAATTATTAATAATAACATATAATTAAAGGTAAATTGAGAAAATTTGTAATTTCAGAGGTGTGTATCGACCTGATATCCCTTCATATTAATTGGTACCTAAGAAGTAGCTCTCAGTTTCTAAAAGGTTGGTGACCCCTGCTCTACAGCATCCTGGAGGGGGCATAGCAGTTTTTGGACTCAAGTGCTTTGTAGACTTGCAGAAGGCTTTCAATCGTGTCTCTCAATATATCATGTGGGGTGTGCTCCGGGAATATGGTATAACAGATCCATTGCGATGAGATGTTCAGTCTCTGTAGTGCTGGAGCCAGTGCGTGACCTGCACTGGTAACAACATGTCAAATTTATTTCCAGTGGGGGCTTGTCTTGTCTCCATCAAGGTTGATCTTTCTCAGTGGTTCTATTTGTGATATATATGAATAGAATTTATAGACACAGCCGAGGCGTTGAGGGGTTCTGGTTTTTGTGAATTATGTTGTTCTTTTGACGTCATCACTGTGGGACCTCTAGCTCTCTTTGCAGCGGAGTGTGAAGCGGTTGGGATGAATATCAGCACCTGCAAGTCTGAGGCCTTGATTCTCAGCCAGTAAAGGGTGGAATGCATCCTTTTGGTCTGGGATGAGGTCCTGTGAAAAGTGGAGGAGTTCAAGTACATTGAGGTCTTGGAAGGATGAAGCGGAAAATTGACAAGCAGATAGGTGCCACCGCTTCTGTAAAACAGAGCTTGTAACGGTCTATTGTGGCAAAGAAAGAACTGACCCGGAAGTCTAAGCTCTTAATTTGCCAATCATTTTATGTTCTTAAGCTCCCCTTTGTTCACAAGCTTTGGTAGTGACTGAAAGAACAGGATTGCAGTTCCAGGCAGTGGCGCAGCTCTCCCTTAGAGAAAGGGGAAGAGGTTCTGTGATTCAGAAGGTACTTTGAGTAGAGTAGCTGCTCCTCCACGTTGAGAGGAGCCAGTTGAGGTGGCTTGGGCAGCTGATTAGAATACTTCCTGAACGCCTCCCTGGTGTGGTGTTTTGTTCAATTCCAACCGGGAAGAGACCCCAGGGTCGACCCAGAACATGCTCGAGGGACAATGTCTCTCAGCCCGTCTGGGAATGCCTTGGCATCCCTGGAGGAGCTGGAGAAAGTGGCTGTGAAGCGAAACTTCTGGACCTCACTTCTGCTGCCCCCAACACTTGCAGAAGTTGACCCTGACACAAGCAGAAGAAAATGAAGATGAAGGATATAATGGTAGTTTTAAAGGAAGAAAAATTAAAAAAGGACATTAATCAGAAACTTCTGGGGGTTAAGAAAAAAAAAAAAAAATCAATGTCAAGAGCAAGGCTTGGAAACTGAGCAGAAGAGAAACTTATTTTAAGGAAAACCAAGTGGCTCTATTGAGTCAGTAAATAAGCTGGTAATGAAAATCACTCTAGTGGCCACGGATTTCAGTGATGGGGGGGACGACAAAACTGTCAAGTATTTATTTTTATGATCATTTATCATCTACTCATTTGTCACACCAGTTCATCCTATTAGTGCTGCAGGCAAACTGAAGAACATCTCTGCCACCACGGCAGAGTACACCATAAACAACTTACCAGTCCATCCCAAGGCCGACACACACATCCTAAAATGGAAACATGAGCCCAGGACTCAAACTCAGGACCTTCTTGCTGTGACACAGATGTGATAACCACTATGCCCCCCTCCCCCCTCCCCCCCCCCCCCCGCCACTCTTGTCAAGTCCTGACCAATTAGAATAACTTTTAGAAAAAAGTGAGAAAATAAACCTGAAAATGATAAATAAAGAGTCATACTTTTTATGTAATGTTTAAATGAGATGGTTTGTGACTTGAATTCAAAACATTTCATTACATTATTGCTCTTAATTTTCTGTCTGTAATACAACCTGAAAACAAACACCGTCTTCATCACCAGAGTTACACCAATCTGCCCTACTGATAATGCTAATCTAAGGAGTAGGCTATGTACGCTAGGCTAGTGAGTTACCTCATATTAGCTAGAAAGAGTGTTATTATTGTTATAAAATAAATGTTACTCCTATAAATGTAATATTTATTTATTTATTTATTCATTTACCAAAAGTTGGACTGGATAGCAGAGCGAACATCCCAAATGCAAATTCTGTAATTACCCACATTCCCTTTTTTTCACACATCCACTCTCAACAGTGCCCTTCATGTTGTCTTTTGCATTTTGACATGCATTTCGACTTCTGCGTTGGTTGCTGGTTTTGAGCAGAATGCAGGTTAATTGTGCTTGAAATGCTGCAAAAGGCTTATTACATCTGGCCTGAAAAGTCAGAACTAACATTAACCTCGATTCCAGTCTCATAACAGCTGTGTATTTCCAGAGCGAGAATGCATTTCATTTCAAACAACATGCACATTAACTCAATGTTGCAATCTTGATCTTTCTCATTTCGAGCTTTTCAAACAAAATCAAAACCTAATGGTGGCGAAAAATTGAGCAGGAAATCTTGTTCGCAATTCCGGGCACACAATGAGTCATCTCTGCATGCAAATTGTTCAATAACAATCTAGTCTAGGCTTAACGTTCTCAATATTCTAATAAGGTTAGAGTGAGAGTGAGAGAGAGAGAGAGAGAGAGAGAGAGAGAGCGAGAGAGAGAGAGAGAGAGAGGAGCAGAGATTGCTTCCATTAAGGTCTTATTTCATGATGATATAAAAGAGAAATACAGGAACATGATACCAGAGGAAAGAGACAAGTGAAAGTAGGATGTGTAAGTCGACTAGAAAATCAGAGTACGCTATTGTTCACTTAAAAATACTCAAAAATGTCCCCCTCCCCATGCTGCCTGCTCTTTATTACACCTACAAATTGGAGCAGACATTGGGTTATTTTTGCATAACTGACCTTGTTTTGTGGCATTTTCCTTAACTTCCCCCCTATTCTTCCTTAATTTCCTTATTTTTTTAATTCAATGAATATTTAAAAATCAATCAAACAAACAAACAAACAAAAAAACACAATGCACTGAAGCGTCATAAATTGAAGCGCGGAGTAACGAGGGATCCCTGTATTAGTTTTAGTATTAGTTATTACTGGTGCTGTATATCTATCATTCAGTTAGCTAGCTAAAGTATTAATGCGAGATACACCGCTGAAAGGTACCTATCAATTAGATTGATAAATAAGTACAAGAAAAATGCCCTAGCTATTAATCTTTCAGCTAATTAGCTACCTAACTAACATTAACAGTTTAGTTAGCTAGCTAAAATATTGATGGATTGCTAGCTAGATTATATAGCTGTCGTCATGTTTCTGTCCTGTGATGGCCAGGTGAGCTGTCCAGGGTGTACTTTGACCTCACCCAGAGTTTGCTGAAATGGACACCAGCCACCTCGCGACCCTACCTAGGATTAAACGTTTCAGGAAATTAATGAATTAATAAATCAAATAAAATAAACTATCCATCTAGTTATATAGTGTTCCATCTTTCAGCTGTCTATCTACCCAATAAGCATTCACATTTTATCTTGCCGTCTAAAGATGTACACGTACAGATATGTATAGGTAGCCAGATAGATAAAAAAGTCAGTAATGTATCCGACTAGCTGGATGACTATCTAGTTAACTAGCGGGATATATTACTGATCTACCTAGCGAGATATTCAGACATAGAAATAAATAGATAAACACTCCCAGTTTGTGTGTTTGTTTATATGATGAAGCAAAAATAATCTATACATTTTCATATCAAATTCTGAATCAAGAAACTGTGAAACAGGGTTTTTTATATCTTGCTTTATATGGAGATTGATAGTCTTGGTGAAGGTTTGCACTCTCCATGAGCTGTAATTGAATTGTGTTTGATTGATACATGAGAAAAATGAGTAATGAAAAAACAAGTGTGAAGTAGAATTATATTTTATTAAAGCATTTTAGCTTCATATTATGAAGACTCAAAGTTAACAGTTTCATAATAATAATCCAAGTTAATTAGGCTCTGTGTATTTCTTTCTACCTCCCCCATGTCGTTGCCACTGGTGTTTGCCCTTTTACAGTTGTTAAGCACGATTTTCCTTTCTATCTGCTCCTGATCTAAGTACTCAACCACATTGACCTTTTCTTCTCACAAATGGTCGATGAAGAGTTAGTTCATGCTGAGAGTGACCTGAGATAAACAGCAGGGAAGAGGTTTCCAATCTCACCACATTTCCTCGACGCCTTACCTTCCTGCTGTGTAATTGTCTTGAGGGAGCATTAAATAATTATTGGTCAGTGCCAGAATGAGATTAGCTGTCTGGACTTCGATGTGCAACCAGAGAATTAAAGGAGAATTCTGTGTTCCCGGAGGCTCAGATGATTGAGCTGCACACAAATCTCATCTCTGGCAACTTTTTCAGTCTTGAGGATGACTCAGGCAAATGGTCTTTGATCGCTTGGTCTGTTAGTTAACTTTTATCACTCGTACATTCAGCTCTACACTTACACCCTTGCTTTTGTTCATGCTGTCTCAAATTACAGCATTGTCCAACATGAAGACCTTCTGGAGAGTATTTTTGTTGTAGAGTGGGCATGTTTTCCCGTGCTTATGCGGGATTCCCCTGGGTACTCTAATTTCCTCCAACAATCCAAAGGTATGTACATTAGGGCTGACTGTTTTTAATTGCCCCTATCTGTAAGTATGAATAGTTTCCCTGTGAAAGATTGACAGATGGGCTGTTCAGAGTGTACTCCGCCTTCGCCATAAGTCACTGAAATTGGCTCCAGAATTGTCTTGACCCTATCCATCCTGTTTCACCTGAAGCCTGACAATTTTTTAGGCCTTCTTGTTTAAAAAAAAAAAAAATGATGCTATCACCACCATGCTTCATAATGAAAATCAAACACAGTGTTTATTTTTGATCAAAGAAAAACATTTACCAGGCAGTGGTAGCCTGGAGGTAAAGGTGCTGGATCACTGATACTAAGGCGAGAGGTTCAAGCCCAATTCTCAATGGGTTGTCACTGTCTCCACCCCCACCCCCACCCAGTGCAGCTAACTGGGTTAACAAAGGCCAGCCATGTCTCCCACTGTCTATGGTGTGAGGCATGTAAAAGAACCATTGCTGACTTTTGATAAGAGTAGGCTGCATAGACATCAGTGTGTTTCTGGCCTGCAATGGCCTGGCGAGCTGTCCAGGGCGTACTTTGGCCTCTCCCAGAGTCGGCTGGGATGGGCGCCAGCCTCCCCACGACCCTACTTAGGATTAAGCGGTTACAGAAAAAGAAAGATGAAGTATTTACTCAAGTTTTGTAATACTGAAGACTTTTGCTTTATTTGATAAAGATTAAACTATAGCTATCTCTATTGTCAACCGTTGCATGAACAATGGATATCAGTTCAGCAGATCTTTGTTTAGCAGCAAATATAAAAATAAAGTGCACATAAGACAACTAAGGAAGTACACTAAGCTATACACGTGCATATACGTACATACACATATAGACACAAAAACATACATACAAACATACATACATCCTATATAACCTATATACTGCATATCTATCCACATATTTACACATTTACAGACTATACATATATTCACATATTCACACCTATTCACACATATAAAGTACACCGGGTAAGAGGTACAACTTTTAATTATTAAGGTGCATGGTGCTAAAATGTTATGATGTTCGAGACATGCTCTAAACATGAGCATTGCACTGTCCAGGAAGATGGTCTGAATGGTGTTTATTTAGTCAGTGTGTGCGATGGTGGTGGTAATGGTGGTGGTGGTGGTGGTTGGGATACGTGTTTAACAGCTTGCGGGTAAAAGCTGTTCTTGAGTATGTTAGTATTGTTTTTTTAATGTCGTGTACCTTTTCCCAGAGTGGAGAAGGAATAAAAGGGCGTGTCCAGGGTGAGTATGGAACCCCGATAATTGCTCTTGCACTCCTCGGAAGTCTGTTAATGTAAAGTCACTGAAGGGGGTAGTATAACCCCAGTTACTCGCTCTGCCATTCTCAGCATGCGCTGCAAGGCCTTCCTGTCCTCTACAGTTCAGCTGCTGATCCACACTGTACAGCAGTAGGTCAGGAGGCTCTCAGTGGTGGAGTGGTAAAAGTTTGTCAGTAGGGATCGGGGTAGGTGGGTTTGTCTAAGCTTTCTAAGGAAGTACATTCTTTGTTGTGCTTTCTCCACCTGGTGGGAGATGTTTGTGGTCCAGGTGAAGTCAGCAGAGATGTGGAAACCTGAAGCACTCCACCTTCTCTACGTTCTTTCCATCAATGTAGATGGCAGAGTATTCCATTTGTTTTGATCTCATGAAGTCCATTATCATCTCCTTGGTTTTGGATGTGTTTAGTTTGAGATTGTTGTCGTCACACCATCGCCCTAGATGTCGGACCTCCTTCTGTAGGCTGCCTTGATGTTATTTATAATCAAACGTCTGTCTGTAGTCTCGTCAGTGAATTTGTGTTCTTAGCCCCCTGTGGTGTTCCCTTGTTCAGGATGAGAGTGGAGAAAATGTGGTCTCCTATCCTGACATTATGAGGTTTGTTGCCAAGAAAATCCAGTATCCAGGTGCACAGTGAGCTCCCTGGGCCCAGATCATCCAACGTCTGAACCAGTTTATGGGTTGGACTGTGTTAAAGTTGGGGCTGAAGTTTATGAACAGCAGGAGTTGCTGCTTTCCAGGTGTGTAAAGGCTGTATTTATAGCACCCTCTGTTTGCTCTGTATGTGAACTAATATCGATTGAGATCAGAAGGGATGGCAGCCTTGACGTGAGACGACAAGTCTGTTGAAACATTTGGTGATGATGGGGGTTAAGGCACCCTTTGCAGTAGTCATTTTGGCAGCTTGCTGTGCCCTTCTTAGGCACTGGAATGATTGTGGCTGTTTTGAGGCAGATGGGAAGTCATACATTGCAGTAATGAGAGGCGAAAGATGGTGGTCAAAACCTTTTCTAGTTGATCTGCACATGCTTTAAGTACCCTTCCTGTTACTCTGTCTGGGCCAGTATCTTTCCTTGCATTGACTCTCCGCACAGTGGCTCTAATCTGGTGCTGCTGTAGCTGGATGGTGTCATCACCACTCTCTAAAAGAGCAGGGTAGGTGTGCGCCTTTCTGCTATGTTAGTCAAAGCGAGCAAAGATCTGGTTCAGGGTGTTCAGTATTTGTGTCCTTGTAGCCAGTGAGTGTCTTGATACCTTTTTGTAGGTCTGACGTGCCTCTTTGTAAGCCTGTTGGTGTCCTGACTTGATGGCATCATCCAATGATCTAAGCAGGGTGTGCACCTCACTGTTAAACTGTGGTTTCTGGTTCGGGAACACTTTAACAGTTCTTGTTGTGGTGGGACTGTCTGTGTAAGTAGTTTATGTAGGCGAGCACAGCTGATGTGTGACCTTCCAGGGCTGTCTTGAATATTCTGCGAATATTTCACAGTTCATCATCAGTTCATTTTCTATAACCGCTTAATCCTAATTAGGGTCATGGGGAGGCTGGCGCCCATCCCAGCCGACTTTGGGCGAGGGCAGAGTACACCCTGGACAGCTCACCAGGCCATCACAGGGCAGAAACACGCTGACGGCTATGCAGCTACTCTTTACGAAAGTCAGCAATGGTTCTGTTGCCTGAACCTCACACCATAGACAGTGAGAAACATGGCCGGCCTTTGATAACCCAATTAGCTCCACTGGGGGTGGGGGGCAGTCACAACCTTGTAGAGAGTGAGACTCGAACCCCCAACCTTAAGATCAGAGATCCAGTGCCCTTTACCACTAGACCACCCTTGCCACATATTTCACAGTGTGTAGAGTAAAAACAATCCTATGGAGCTGCAGTGGCTTCCTCAGTCAGCACCTGGACTGTTTTGACTGGTCTTTGGCTACAGATTTTAGGTTTATAAGCTGGAATCAGAGACAGAGAGGTGATCTGAGAATTCGAGGTGTGGCAGAGGGATGGCTTGATAATCATCTGGGATGTTGTTGTAGATGTAATCCACGGTGTCTTTTTTCTCTTGTTGAAAAACTCACATGTTTGTCAAATCTGGGCAGGACAGACTTCAGGTTTCCATGGTTAAATTCTCCTGCAATGCAAACCTGAAGTCCGTCCTGCCCAGATTCGACAAAAATGTGAGATTTTTTTGTGAAATTATTATGATTATGAAATTTATCACACTAGGAAAAATGTTTCCATTGAGCATATTAACTAGATGACATTTTACAGAAGGATATAAAGACATGATCTATACACTGTAAAGATATACAATACTCAACTTTCACCAGTAGGTTGAAAAATTTTTGAAAGTTGCATAAAATTGTAGAAACTGAAAAATTTTAAACTTGACAAAATCCATAAGTAAAAGAATTACAAAAAGGAAACGTTGGATTGTTATAAACAAGTACAACCATTCAATGCTCATAAAAAACTTTTACTACCACAAACAAACATGATGTAATTCTAGTATATATATATATATATATATATATATATATATATATATATATATATATATATATATATATATATATATATATCTGTCTTCCTTTCGGCTTTTTCCCTTTTACTTGGGAGTCGCCACGGCGAATCATCTTGATTCGCATGTTTTTGATTTGGCAGAGGTTTTTACGTCGGATGCCCTTCCTGTCACAACCCTTTTAGCAAGGGACAGAAACACGCTGACGACTTTGCAGCTACTCTTTATGAAAGTCAGCAATGGTTCTTTTACATGCTTCTCACCATAGACAGTGAGAGACATGGCCTGCCTTTGATAACCCAGTTAGCCGCACTGGGGGGGACAGTGACAACCTTGTGGAGAGTGGGACTCGAACCCCCAACCTTTGTATCAGCGATCCAGCACCCTATACCACTAGACCACCACTGCCCCCATATATATAATATATATATATTATCTTCATTAGCATAATCTGCATGTCCTTGGACGTGAAAACCACGCACGCATATGGAGAACATGTAAAGTCCACACAGAAATGCTGTTGCCAAGCCGGGAACCCGAACCCAGAACCTTCTCCATGCAGAGTGGATGGGCTAATCACTATTCCACCATGCTGCCCAAATGAATGAATAAGAAATTAAACTAAATAGCTTCACATTCCACCACTAATATGACAACATCACAGTACATAAATCTTTTAATGTCCAGTCATGGTTTTTAACATTTATAAACCCTAGGTTTTCTGTATGAGGTCTTTATGGCTATTATGGACGTGTTCTGAAGACCAAGTATAGTGTGATAATCCTTTAAGTCCAGTATTAGTGTATGTATTTGTGCTACAGTGTAAATGTCATATAAACAAAGACCAGTATTTCTACTTGCTACTGTATTTGTTTATATTTAAGATCAGAAATGTCCAGAACTTGTTTCAATAATCCCAATGTAAACTGTTCATCATGGAAAATCTCTTTCATTATGAAAAGCAGCATAGGTAAGAAAACCCAGTGTGAGTTTGCAGGAAAGGTATTTTGAGAGCAAGTGTTAATATGACTGTTTGGTTCAAAAATAAAAATGTGGTAGTGACGTGCTGGTGAGGGAGTGAGGTGTAAAAATCCACCCTATGAAAACAAGTGGGTCAATTTCATATTGTTCTCATCACACTGTGCAGTCAAAGTACCTTTTTTAAGGGTAATATTGTAATATAAAATGTAATATTTTAACATGGAAGGATATATACAGTCGGCCCTCTACTTACGAAATGAATCGTTCCAATGCCATTTTTGTAACCTTGGGTTTTTGTAAGTAGAGGTGCATTTTACATGTAAAACGCGTGATTCGTTTCAAGGCTCCCAAGGATACCCCATAAACCCTTTAAAAATGATAAAAAAATACACCAATTTTGTATGAAATATGCATGACATATTTCTGCGGCTTGGTTAAAAGTAAAAGAAAATGATTTACCTTTTTAAAAATCTCTCGAACCACCCATGCGACACTTTAATGTCTAAAGAACCCTCACCTCCACACTCGTTCTCGAGGTCCTGAAATATGGCGGTTGCTTTTTCCGAAATAATCGACTCCATCACTGTATCTCCGCTTTTAAGGTCTCCTTCTACTTCAATATCATCTCGATTGTAGAGGGGTTTCAGCCATACTCCTTTGCAATTTCGCTCAACCGCATCCCACTTTCGTATTTTTTTTTATTATCTCCTGCTTCACTTCGATTGATAATGGAGCTCGCTTCTTCTTTTCGGTGTCACCAAGAATCACTTTCTTGGGGTCCATGATGGATACCAAAATATACCGCTGCATTGATCACTCTCAAAAAAAAAAAAAAAATCACGAGCCAACAGTCATAGTCAACTCTCCTTCACGAATATGACAAACAGGAAGTATGGGTACAGTTCAGTTCCCTCCTGGCCAATGGGAGGCCAGCGGGGCAGGATGTTGGGAGACAGCCAATGAGAGAGCAACTCACGCATGATTTGAATTTTTGAATGGCTCGTTTGGCGCTTTTCGTAAGAAGAGGTTGTTTCATATAGAGAGGGCAAAAGAGTAGAGGGCTGACTATATATATATATATATATATATATATATATATATATATAGTGTTATCGTTGTAGTTAATCTCCCTGGGTTCTTGCAAACCCTTAGGTGTCGATGATCATCTTTCCCCAATCAGCTCTGTTCAGGGCTATTCTGGAAAGTTTAGCAATACTGCTCCTTCCCCACTCCTCAATATCATCTGTCAATTTTCTAAATGGTTGTGATCTTCTATTCCGGCCCTATGTAATGCCGAACAGCACTTGCTTGATAAGACGATTGTCTGTCACCTGGCAGATGTGGCCAAAAAGGCTCATGTTGTGTTTTATAATCATTTGCAGCAGATTGTAGTCCGCTTAATACAGCGAATGACTTTGGTATTGGGGATATGATGAAACCAGTGAATGTTGAGGATATTTCTGAAGCCTTACATTTAAAATGCATTACATCTATGAATGTCAACTTTGCGGAATGTCCATGTCTCAGCTGCGTATAAGAGAACACTGTAGACACAAGTGTGGATGATTTGAACCTAAATTTGATGCTTATATCTTTGCTTCTACAAACAGTGTTGAAACAGTTCAAAGCTCTGGTTTCCAACGCAATCTGTCTTCTAATCTCTTTATGGCAATCATTATCGTAGGTTATCAAACTTCCAAGATAAACACATTTATCCACGTTCTCCACTTCTTGACCATTCATACTTAATTTTTCGATGTTACCAGCCTTGCCAAAATGCATCATTTTGGTTTTATTGGCAATGATTTTAAGGCCAGCCTTCTCTGCCGCATTGTTAGCCAACGTTCGGCTATTCTGAAGCTTCTGTAAGCTTTCTTCTATCAAGTTGATGTCGTCAGCAAACTGAATGTTGTTGATGGCTTGACCATGGATGGAAACCCTGTTCATGTTCTCCTGTACATGCTGAAGGTTGAATGTATGTAATAAAGATGGGATCCCCTTGTCTTGTACCTTTCTCCTGCTTGAACCAATCACTGATGTTGTTATTGATGCGGACTGCGGCTTGGTTATTCGTGTAAATACATTCGAGCATGTTGACAAATTTCATGTTGACACCATAGGATTTGAAAATAGCCCAAATTGACTCATGTGTAATGCTGCCAAACACTCTTGTAAAGTCGATGAAGCAGTTGTCAACGAGTCTGTCCTGTTTCTGTAAATACTTTTCAGCGAATAAGCGAAGCACGAGGATTTGTTGAGCCATGCTGCGATCCTTCCTAAACACGGCTTGTTCTTCTGCCAAGGAAGGGTTCTGTACCGTAGTTAAGCCTTTCAAGAAGGCCGAGGAGATTTGCACATGTGATTAATAAGGGAGAATGTGCGATAGTTCTTGCATTCGCTGAGATATATATTTTTTTTGAAGAATGGCGATGATTGGCTTTGTCCATTCTTCTGGTAATCTTGTAGTTGTTCTGTCACCGTGTCACCACCTGCTTAAAGAAGTTCTGCTGGAATTCCATCCGACCCAGGGCTTTTCCTTGGTTTCATCTTCTTTACTGCATCTTTGATTTCAGAGTAAAGGGTTGTGTCCCCACGAGAGACCAAGGGAGGAGTGATTGTCCTTAGTTCTTGCACAAAGTCACTCTCATCAATGTCATTTTTGAAGAGATTAATGCAATACTCAGTCGAGTGCTTCAAAACTTCTTTTGATTGGCGCGTATTACCATCAGCATCTCTTATCACACAGAGTTTTGGTTTCCATTTCTTGTTGAGGTCTTTGATAAACATATAAACCTTGTGTGACTTTTTCTCTTCATATTCAAGTTTTATTTTTAAGGATCACTATTTATTACTTTAATCTTAATGTGCTGTACTGAAGGCTAGCAGCCAGTTAATGTGGGTGGGTTCCAGATTGCTAAACAAATTTACAAAGGTGCTAAATTACTGTGATGATCACGAATAGAACTTCAATTTACAACTGGCCCACTTGTCATTTTTATTTCTGGCCCAATGCTCTAGGAGCATATCTTACCTGTATTATTATTATTATTATTATTATTATTATTATTATTATTATTATTATTATTATTATTATTATTATTATTTCATATATATATATATATATATATATATATATATATATATATATATATATATATATATATTATTATTATTATTATTATTATTATTATTATTATTTCTGCTATGTACAATTTAACAAAATGAACAGAAGAAAAAAAGCTAGAGCAGTGTTCTCTGAATGGCCCTGAGGGGATAAAATCCGAAGTAGTGGCTAATTGGCTCAGAATGGTATTCTATGTACTAAATATTAAATTACACCAATTACACATGAACAAGTATTTACTAGTCATGAATAAAGCCCTAGAGCTTTGCTTTCTAATAACATGGATAATGCTGTACATTTGTACGTGTGTTACCGTGAAATTCAGCCGGTTCTGTTTCTTACTGCTGAGCTGGAGTGAAAACATTCAGGTTAGAGAAGCGAGAAGCTCCGGATTCTTCTCCTGGGAACAGTATTTTCATCTGTTTTTCGACTCTCTGCCAGTTTTACCGATGATATCTTCTATAAGACTGCTGTACAGGACCTGAGTTTACTTATTATTTATTACGACAAATACATCAAATTTTGAGATTTTCTGAGTCTCCAGTGTCCGAATTAGTTTAAGATTTAACTTTAAGTTTGGGACAGAAGACTCTTTCCAAAACATGACAAGCCAAGGGTATTTATTTATTAATTACATATATTGAAATTTTTAGAGTAACAGAATACTCTAGCTGAAATAATGCATGTTATTAAAGAAAAATATTTGTTTTGGGAAATTTATCATCATTAAATTTACAACATTAATTAAATTGAAGTGTCAATGAGTGGTTTTAGTTCATATGCAGTAAAAAAAAAATTCTAATAATTTGAAAATTGTAAATATATATATATATATATATATATATATATATATATATATATATATATATATATATATATATATATATATATATATATATATATATATATATATATACTTCAGGCTTTTTTTTTTTAGTTATTTTTAAATGAACTTTAGGTTCATGTTTTTTTTTTTTGTTTTTTGTTTTTTTCAATTTGAAATGAGGTATTTTATCTTATTCTACCAGTAAAGAACTTCACTGATTTTAAATATTTGTTTGAGAGAATAATATGAGTAAAATAGTAGAAAATAGTTTCAATGACTTAGTAATTTTTATTGAAAATGAATGAATAAATAAATAAATAAACTATATTTAAGCTCATATATTTATCTGACAAATTTAAAGTACAAATGAAGTTTTGGTTGAACGTATTTAAACAGGCAGGCATGTGAGTTTTCTGATTTTTGGCAAAATTCTGCTTTTTTCAGTCAAACTGGACCTTTTTTATGTTGTTGCAAAACTGTTGAGAAACTATTAGGGGGGTAGGGCAGGGCTGGTATTATTTCTGGGCGGCCGGACTGACTCGCCGCCTGCTGACTCAGGACTTGCGTAATTCACAGATTTGTAGGCATCCATTCTGAATATTGTACTTTCTCGTAAGACATTAATTTGCTGTTAGTTTGTATTTAGTGTATAACCAATGTCTCATGTGTTGTGATTGGCCCCTGTACCAGCGTTTACTGAATGACAGCCAATCCGCATTCACCTTCTTAAATCACCTTCCCGCGCTACATGATTGGTTCTTTGCACATGTGAAAATATATAGAGAAAAAAGTTACTGCAGCAATACTCGTGTACTGTATGTAGTTTTGTATCAATCAAAATGTCCAATGCTATGGAGACTCGTGACAAAGATGAAGTGTGTGAGAAAGATGCGGATCTGAAAAACAAGTTTCAATGACAATGGTCGGACAGAAAGGTGACGGTATCGCCAGTGGGACACGAAAAGCAGGAACCAATATCTGTACATTTGTCTGATTTCATGAAAAAGCTCGATATCGCTGGCAAAGTTTGCTGTACAGTGTGTGATGATGTCATTCTTTACAAATCGAGAGGATGGAAGGCTTTACAGAGTCACGCAATATCGGTGAAACACCCAAAGCAGACATTTCTATTGAAAAGCAACTATTCGATCTCAAGTGCTTTTCAACAGCCCGGTGAAACTCACCCCTCACAACTCCAAGTTCCGGCACAACCACAGTCGCGCCTGCGGTGACTACAACATTGGCAGTGAAGTGAAATAAATGTTCTGCACCATGAAACTGTAAATAGTTGTATATATTGTAAATAGACAAACACTTTATTGAACCAGAGGAAAAATGTATTGATAAATCATATAAACAGTTTGGGACTTCACTTGTACAGGGACAAGGTAAGAATCTACAGCTCTCAAATTTGCACATTTTATATAAATACTCATGATGAAGCATTATTTAATATAGCAGTGAATGTGTTGCCTCAGTTTGGATTTAGAGCAGCACATTTGAAGTATCATGTTGATGCTCACCTGGAATGTATATGCAAAATTGATCACAATAGGCCTATATCAATGTTTCCTTTACACAGGTGGAGGTGATCTTTTATCAAATGTAAGTTTAAGTAATGTTTGTACTTGAAGGAGACTTCTACTTTTGTATAAGTGTCAATTTTGTAAGCAAACAGGGGATGGTATTTCAACAAAAAAAAGTAAACCGTTGATGATAAAATTAATGTTTTTTAGGGTAAAAAAAAATCTCTAAAATCCATGAGCTCCTGAGGCTTCACCCCCTGGACCCTGACTGTGGCTTTTTATCTCAACCCACTCTCATTCCTGAATAAGTAAACAGCTCATTTGTTGAAACTGAATTTTTTATTTAATTTGTTAAAGCTGAAATTGAATGAAGCCAAAATTTATTTTTTTTCCCAATTATTCATTCATTCATTCATTTTCTGAACGCTTAATCCTAATTAGGGTCTCGGGGAGACCAGCGCCTATCTCAGTCAGGCAGAGTACACCCTGGACAGCTCACCAGGCCATCACAGGGCAGAAAAACGCTGACGGCTATGCAGCTACTCTTGACGAAAGTCAGCAATGGTTCTTTTACAGCCTCTCACCACAGACAGCGGGAGACATGGCCTGCCTTCGATAACCCAGTGAGCTGCACTGAGGGTCCGATTATTCATTCAATTAAAATATCATTAGATGTACCAATCGAATTTCTTGGCAATAGGTAGTATGACTATTTATTTTTTATTTCTTTAGTTTGGCTCAGTATATTTAGCTTGTTTCTCTCCTGGCAAGAAGTCTGTTCATGTTCAATCTTTTTCTAAATGTAGATGTATGTCCTCTTTCAACAACAGTTGGAGGAATTATTTGTACACTCTATGGTGGAATTCTGGGGTTCCTGCATTTAGGTGTATGACCCCCCCCCCCCCCCCCAACATTAAACAATCTTCATGGGTTGAATTTGTTGGAGCAATCTGTCCTATTAGAAATGGTAATGTTTTGATATTTATACCACTTGTAAATTATTTTCTGAAATAACTGAGATATTTTAAAACATCCATTGCTAGACCGAAAGCCATCATCATTGTTTTTTTTTTTTTTTTTTTTTTTTTTTTTTTTTTTTCTAACACAGGGCTTGGCCTAGTGGTATTGGGCGCTGGATCACTGATCCAAAGGTTGGGTGTTCGAGTCCCACTCTCCACAAGGTTGTCACTGCCCCCCCCCCCCCCCACAGTGCAGCTAACTGGGTTATCAAAGGCCGGCCATGTCTCACTGTCTGTGGTGAGAGGTTCATGTAAAAGAGCCATTGCTGACTTTTGAGAAGAGTAGCTGCAAAGCCATCAGCGTGTTTCCACCCTGTGATGGCCTGGCAAACTGTCCAGGGTGTACTCTGCCCTCGCCTGGAGGTGGTTGGTATGAGCGCCAGCCTCCCCACGACCTTAATTAGGATTAAACAGTTACAGAAGATGAACTGAACACAGGGCTGCCCAATCCTGTTCCTGGTGATCTACCTTCCCAAAGACATTCACTCCAACCTTAATTATGCCCACGCGACCATCCAGTCACCTGGACTTAATCAAGACTTAAGACTTGGAAATTTGATTGGATTTGTTAAATGTGCCCTAAAAGGGTTGTAGTTAAAATCTTGAGGAATTTAGATCAGCAGGCACAGCATCACGCAGCCTGTTCTAACATATGTTTAGAACGTTTTAGCTGTTGGCATGAGGAACAACCAACTATTTCAATAGCAAAGATACAACTGGATTCACCTGCAGGAGGTTCAGTGGCACTTAATCTGGAATACCTTATCATTATTATTATGTGATAGACGTAAGAATTTAGTTATTTTCCTCGTGTAATTGACCAGCTGTTGTTTGTTGGCATATTTTTCACATAACCATACGATGGTTGGACTGGATATACATTTTTGGTAAAACTCCCAGTTCTGGGCTACAGCAGGATTAAAAGTGACATCCATATGGACACGAGTACTGAACATTGATGACCTAGTTACCTCCCACCATACATGTCTTCAATATACATTATATCACTGTTTATTTATACATTTGTATTTACTGTTGTTTTTCTGTTGCTCACAGGATAATGTAGATCTGGGCGACTTGATGTTTTCGCTCTGTTACTTGCCCACTGCTGGCCGACTGACGATCACAGTGATAAAGGCACGCAACCTAAAAGCCATGGACATCACAGGAGCTTCAGGTTCGACTATCCTAGCACACTCCATTACATCCTGATCTACCTATAAGGGAATAAGAAACTATGCCTTGTCTTTTCTTTTAAAGGAATCTTAAAATATATTGAAGGTCTGAATGAGCGTTGTGCAAGTATAATTCAAATCAGTAAGATTTCATTTAAATGCAGCGCAAACGATTTTTAACAGTCTTAAAGAACTACATAATATTTTTTAAAACATATAATGTCCAGTAGAGGGACAGCATGGGAGTGTAGTTTTTAGCTTGTCCACCCTAGACCAAGAAAGTCCTGGGTTCAATGTCCTGGGCTCAACAAGGGCATTTATGTATGAAGTTACATGTTCTCTCCATTGCATGGGTTTCCTCATAATCCAAAGAGATGTATATTAGGCTATTTGTCTGTTCCAATTTGCCCCGAGGTGTGAGTGTGAGAGGAAAAGGTTGTGTAAACCTTGTGAGAGTGAATGATTGTGCGAGGGTTGGCTGGCCCTGCGATAGCCTGGAGAGCTGTCCAGGGTGTACCCTGTCCTTGTCCAAAGTCAGCTGACATGAGCACCAGCCTCCCCGCAACCCTAATTAGAATAGTGTGACATAGAAAATGAGTGAATGTTTGTTACAGCAAGTGACAGCACAGTGAATTTTCCAGCTAGATTATTTTCCCTGAAAGTAAACAGCACCCCAACACTTCCAACAAATCTCTCTCAAAAAAAAAATCATGCATCATAATCAGGATAATACACTGTGTGTGTGTGTGTGTGTGTGTGTGTGTGTGTGTGTGTGTGTGTGTGTGTGTGTGTGTGTGTGAGTGAGAGAGAGAGAGGGAGAGAGAGAGAGAGAGAGAGAGAGAGAGAGAGAGAGAGAGATGTCTTTGAATTTAAAGCAAATGTAATAAATCAAAGTGTATTCTTTTATTGACTGAACCAAGTCATTTATGGGATCCCTCATTTTCCAAGGTTCATTTTAATTGGGACAGAGATCCCTCCGTGACCACCGAATTCCGCGGTCATCTCTAAATGCTTATAATAGCAATTAACTATGAAAAAAAACAATGCATAAGATGTAAATAAAATATAAATAAACACACACACACACACACACACACACACACACACACACACACACACACACACACACACACACACACACACACACACACACACACGCAGATGCGCATGCACGCACTCAGATGCACACCTCACAAAAAATGTAAGTAGTTTCGATGGGAGGTTTTGGGTTGTTTTTTTTGTTTGTTTTGTTTTGTGTTTGGTTAGGGGTTTTTTGTTTTTTAGATAATTGGCCTTGTTTTGCGGTATTTTCCTTAACTTTTTCCCGTATTCTTTCTTAATTTTCTTATATTTTTAATTCGATGAATATTAAAAAAAAAAAAAAAAAAAAAAAAAAAACCTGAGATGCACTGAAGCTACATTAATTGAAGCGTGAAGTAATGAGGAATCCATGTATGTAAATATTATGGGTTTTTTTTTTTTTTTTTTTTTTACAACACCAATTTACAGATCCTTATGTGAAAGTCTCTATGATGTGCGAAGGGCGGAGATTAAAGAAGAGGAAGACCTCCACCAAGCGGAACACCCTGAACCCTGTTTATAATGAGGCGATAGTGTTCGACGTTCCAACAGAAAACATTGAACAGATTAGCCTTTTAATAGCTGTGATGGATTACGATCGGTGAGCCGCAACACTCAGCACTCTGTATAATAATGTTATCATAGTGTATCTCCATAGAATTACAATGATGTCAAACAATACAAAGTTACACAAACCATAAACAACAGTTACATCACACAGTCTCTCACATTCACATTTAAATTATGAAACCTGAAATAAAGTGTGTCTGTCCCTTTCACAGTGTAGGTCACAACGAGGTCATCGGTGTGTGTCGAGTAGGTAATGAGGCTGAGAGTCTGGGTCGGGACCACTGGAACGAGATGTTGACGTATCCGCGGAAGCCCATTGCCCGCTGGCACCCTCTAATCGAGGTAAGTGTCTTTTGGGAACCAATTCTTCCAAAAAGCACATCCGTACTCCGAAGTAAAAAAAATCAGATATGTTCATTTAGAATTGCAACAAGTCACTTTTTTCGTATGGTTGAGCGAACATCTCTCAGATGATCTCAGTGCTGAGTGCAACTGCTGTGCTCACTTCAACCTAAGGACCCATTACTGATGGGGAGAACACTCTAACAACAACCACAGAGGGTAGAACTCTCTAAAGAACCTGCACCAAAGGGAGAACTCTTTAAAGAACCATTACAGGAGGAGAGCAACTCTCTAAAATAAAACAGTCATGGAGGTGGAGCACCTTCTAAAGAACCATGACAGAAGAGAATTATCTCAAGAACTATCACAGATGGAGAGAACTCGACAAAAAAAAAAAAAAAAAACAATCAACAAGGGAAGAAAACTTTCCAAAGAGCAATGAAGGGGGAAGAACCCTCCTAAGAACCATCACCAAGGGGAGAACCTTAACTAAGAGGGAGAGCACTATTAAGAACCATTAAAAAGGAGAACTCTTTAAAGAACCAATGCAGAGAGGATGAGCTCTCTAAAGATCCTTCACCCTCTAAAGAACAATGAGGTCAGACTCAAAAACATGTTTACAATATTTGTTCTGCTCCAGTTCTATACCTCACACATATTATACGATAAAAAAACAAACAAACAAAAAAAAAACAAAGACAAATTCCTAGGACAGGTGTGGGCGTGTCATATGAACCTCACCTGTTGGCAATTTAAAATTCCATTTTGACCCGTTCAGGTGGACCCTGAACATGTTTTCTGTCTCATAGGTCATCCTCAGCTTTCGGATAGTTGTTCAGGCCTGTTATAAGATGCTATATAATGTCCTACGGCTGTATTACGCTAAACATACAAATTTCTTATGATTTTTGGTTAAGCTGATGCACTCAAATTGGACAATTTTCTTACAATCATCCTATGATCATGCCATATTAAACCCACAGGACTTCCTAATGTCCATGTTTGTATTGTATGATGTTCATGACAGTGTAAGTTGAAGAGGTACAGCAGTCCTACGTTAACCGATTATCACAGGAATATTTTACAAGTACAATAATGTTTTTTTTTTGTGTGTAGCAAAAGGCAGTGGTGGCGTGGATTGCTGGATCGCTGATCCTAAGGCTGGAGGTTCACGTCCAACTCTCCACAAGATTGTCACTGTCCCCCTAGTGCAGCGAACTGGGTTATCAAAGGCGGGCCATGTCTCTCGCTGTCTATGGTGAGAGGTTCATGTAAAAGAACCATTGCTGACTTTCGTAAAGAGGAGCTGCAAAGCCGTCAGCGTGTTTCTGTCCCTTGCTAAAAAGGGTTGTGTCAGGAAGGGAAATCCGACGTAAAAACCTCTGCCAAATCAAACGTGCGAATCAGATGATTTGCTGTGGCGACCCCTGAAAAAGGGAAACGCTGAAAGGAAAATAAGAAAGAAGTTTTCTGTGTAGCAAAACTCGTATCACTTCCACATGAACACCAAATGACAAACGTACAACACCTATTTTATTCGTAAATGCAACTATGAAAATTTTGTATCACCCTCACCCAGTCCTACACTAACACCCCATCCCCCCCAAAAAAGAAAGAAAGAAAGAAAGAAAGAAAGAAAGAAAAAGAAAAATAAATGTAGGTTGTTTGTGGAAAAGGCTTTAGGGTTTTCTCCAGAAGGAGAAATCACATGACTTTTAACTGTAGATTGAAGCCAGAGAATTAAAGAAATAAAAATAAGACCAGGTTAAAAGAGTGCAGGTTCTCTGGTGATGTTCATGTCAGAGTTGTCCATTTCCTGTTGAATTCTGGGATTGTAGTCCAAATGGTAAATGGAGCTCTGCTATTATTTCCCTCCTGTTTCTTGTTAGTCACGGTCAATGTGCTCCTCACAGGATTCATTCATATCCCAAAAATATCACCTGATGTTTTTTAAGGCTTTCGAAGGGAAATGCAGGAGGGAAAAAAAAAAGAAAAAAAAGAAAACAAATACAATCCTTGAGCTTATTTAATTCCCATACATTTAAAGAATGATATTTCTGGCATATTACATGTTAATGAATCTATTTTTGACTGGTTTTCCTGTGGGGGAAAAAGAACAAATCGTTTCTCTCTCACAGCAGATGGTTCGTGCAGTCCTGCAGGCGGGGTGGGTGCGAGTGCATTGTGCTATTCATGCACAGATTTTCTCTTCCCTAAACAAACCCTTCACATACTAGCATAACAACCTTCACATACATCCCAAAAGAATAAACATCGGATTCTGTATTAAATGGGAAGCGCACATACTTGATAAAAAAAAAAAATATATATATATATATATATATATATATATATATATATATATATATATATATACAAATCAGATGATTCGCTGTGGCGACTCTCGAGGAAGGGAAAAGCCGAAAGGAAGAATATATATATATATACATATATATTCATATATATTCTTCCTTTCGGCTTTTTTCCTTCCTTGGGAGTCGCCACAGCGAATCATCTGATTCGTACATTTGATTTGACATAGATATGTCAGAGGCCCTGCCTGTCACAGCCCTTTCAGCAAGGGACAGAAACACACTGACAACTTTGCAGCTACACTTTACAAAAGTCAGCAATGGTTCTTTTACATGCATCTCACTATAGACAGTGAGAGACATGGCCCGCCTTTGATAACCCAGTTAGCTGCACTGAGGGGACAGTGGCAACCTCGTGGGGACTCGAACCCCAAACCTTAGGATCAGAAATCCTGCACCCTATCCACTAGCCCACCACTGCCCAATACATATATATGGGCAGCATGGTGGTGTAGTGGTTAGCGCCTCACAGCAAGAAGGCCTGGGTTCGGTTCCCTGCTTGGGAGTTTGCATGTTCTCCATGAGCTTGTGCGGTTTCCTCCCACAGTCCAATTCATGTACATTCAGGCTAATGGTTTGTTCCAAATTGACCCTGGTTTAGAGTGTGAATGCTCTCCCTGTGACCCAAATTAGGATTAAGTGGCCTATAAAATGAGTGAATAAATGTTTGTGTTTATAGAAGAAAACCTATATTTATAATATAGGACATAATGAACACGTTAATTTCTCTAAATGCACATGTGCAACTATGACATCATTACCTCTGTATGTGAAGTCTGTTACGTCCCCACGACTCTTATGGAGAAATTAACTGTTAGCATAGCATTCAGAGCTAATGCTCCTCGTCAGACTTTAAGAGATCATGAGCATGTTTGAATGGGACTCGCGGTACGACTGTAACATCCATTATAAAAGAACAGTTTCTTTTTTTCAGAAATTGGAAAAAAATATAAAATAAAAATATGAATTAGGAAAGATTAGTTAAAAGTTGACACAGTGGTGCAGTGATTAGCACAACGCCTGAGACCAAGAAGGCCATGGGTTTGATTCCTGGGCTCAGGCATTTCTGCTTCATTCTACAGTCCAAAAACAAACACAGTCGGCTGGTTGGCTGTTCCAAATTACTTTGTGGTGTGAGAGTGAGTGTGAATGCTTGTGTGAGTGCTGGCTCTGAAATTGTCTTGTGAGCTGTTCAGGATGTACCCCGTCCTCGCCCATTGTCAGCATAAATGGGTGCCAGCGTCCTTGCGACCCGAATTAGAAATACGTGGCTTAGAAAATTATTGAAATAATGAAAGAAACAAAGTTAATTAATAGAAATATCGTGGCAGCAATAAAAATTGATTGTAAGAGAGAAAGACAAGCCAACAGATGGATATATTAATAGAGAGGTAGACATATACATATCATAGACAGGCAGATAGATAGATAAACAGATAAATACATACATACATACATCAGCATACAGATAGACGTACAGCGAGAGATGCGCAAATAGACAGATTTAGGGACAGATGGATGAACCGTAGATAGTGATGATGATGTAAATATGAATATATGTTCAATGCCGTCTCTTCTTCAGTATCAGGGCTCCAGTGGAGGAAGTCAGACTGGTTCATGTAACTCTCTTAAGACTCCGCCCTCCCCGTAGAGGGATTCCTGCTACTGTCCTGGGTACGCATCTGTCTCCATCCTAAGAAGACCCGAGAAGCCGGGTGATAGAGCTGCTCAGCTCCAGCGTGTTTCTTCTGGGAACAAGAGTCGGAAAGAGAGTTGCATCAGAAGCCATTCTCTGCATGGGAACACGTGATTGTTTCAGCTGCATGTTGAGTGGTTCCATAATGTTTGGTCGTTTTCTATGAAATCTGGTGATATGATGAAAATATACAAGGGGTATTTTGATGTATTTTTTGTTTGTTTGTTTGTTTGTCTGTTTTCCTGATGTTGTTGTAGCCCAATTGTCATAGACCAGCAGTCAGGGAGGATGAAAGTCACATGCGTTCTGATGTTGTGTATTTTTAAGCCGGTACACACTGCATCACTTCTCCAATGGATGTCTGTTCATGGTTTCAGTGTTGCACTTTAATTGGTGCAGAATGGAGGTGATCATAAAAATAAAAATGAAAATTTAAATGAAAATAAACTTTCTACATCACCAAGTACAAATCTAAGAATGTCTGTAAACTTATAAAAACTGTCTTTTTTATTTTAAAAGAATAGTCCCATTTTATGGATATTGTAACATTTGTTATTGCATCATATGTAGATCCTGCAGTTATAACATTATTGATTTATTTGTTTATTTTTTATTTATTTATTTATTTTTTACTCAAGTGCATGAGTGTGTTCGGGATAGAGTCAGTCTAAAGTGTTTTCTTGATGAAACAATGTGAATTCTGTCTGTTATGAAACTGTTGCTTCCATTTGCTGACGATTTGGGTTTAAGAAAAAAAGAAAAAGAAAAGTTAATTCATGTTATTCAAAACTTGTTTCTTAAAATAATAATAAAACATTTCTTATGTTTGTTGGAGTTTTCTTCATATTTACATAAAATATAAAATAAAAATTATTCATTCATTTTCTGAACTGCTTAATTCTAATTATTGTTGCTAGGAGGCTGGCCGCCCCAATCTCAGCAGACTCTGGGAAGGAAGGGGTACACCTTGAACAGCTCGTCAGGCCTGTGAAAAACAAATTATATATATAATATATATTATATATATATATATATATATATATATATATATATATATATATATATATATATATATATATATATTGTATATACTAGTATTATATATATATATATATATATATATATATATATATATATATATATATATATATATATATATATATAATATATACTTTTTCTTTTCCTTTCGGCCGTCCCCTTTGTCTCAGAGGTCGCCACAGCGAATCATTGCATGTTTGATTTGGTATAGGTTTTTAGTCGGATGCCCTTCCTCACACAACCCTTTAGCAAGGGACAGAAACACACTGACAGCTTTGCAGCTACTCCTTACGAAAGTCAGCAATGGTTCTTTTACATGAACCTCTCACCATAGATAGTGAGAGACATGGCCTGCCTTTGATAACCCAGTTAACTGCACTGGAGGACGGAGACACACACACACACACACACACACACACACACACACACAATATATATATATATATATATATATATATATGACACTGCGATAGCCTGGCAAGCTGTCCAGGGTGTACTCTACCTTTGACCAAAGTTGTCCAAGATGAGCACCAGCCTCCCCATATCCCAAATTAGAATTAAGTGGCTTGGAAAACAAATAAATAAATATCAAGAACAAGGTGGCATGCTGGCGCAGGGGTTTTGGGCTGTTCATGTGTTGAGTTTACATGATCTCGCTGTGCTTTCCTCTGGATACCCCTATTCTCTGCCGCAGTCGAAAAACATGCACATTATGCTGATTGGTTGTTCCAAATCACTCATGGGTGTTTGTTGACTGTTGATGGTTGTGTGAGTTTTGGCCCTACAATTGTCTGGTGAGCTTTTCAAGATGTATCCCACCCTCGCCCAGTGTTAGATGAGATGGGTGCCAGCCTCCCAACAATGCTAATTAGACTTAAGTGGCTTCAAAAATTAATGTATAAAAATAGAAAATTAATTTTAATTATTTTGTCAGATTTACACTAAATAATTCTGAGAAATTAAATGAATGCAAGGGCAGTGGTGGCCCAGTACTAGGGTACCCCACTATGAAATCTCCAGTGCAGCTAACTGGGTTATCAAAGGTTGGCCATGTTTCTCACTGCCTATGGTGAGAGACTGTAAAAGAACCACTGCTGCTGACTTTCTTCAAGAGTAGTGGGCTGCGTAGCCATCAGTGTGGTTATTTCCTGGGAAGCTGTCCAGGGTGTACTCTGTCCTCACCCGGAGTTGGCTCCCCATGTCCATAATTAGGATTAAGTGGTTTAGAAAATGAATGAATGAATTAATACATCACAAGAGTGTTTGTAACTTTTTTTACATGAATCCGTTCAACAGACGGATGGATGGATGGATGGATGTTAGAAATGAAAACTTAGAAAAGATGTAGTAAGGATATAGTATGAATAAAAAACTGAACATTTTCTCTTTCCTGACCATGTCCACACTGCGTTCATCAAAAACTTTAAAGATGCATCTTTATTATTCTTCATCCCAGGGTGAGGGAACTACAGAAATCATAAAGATGACATAAAGGATATTTGCACATTGATCACAATCACACAGAGAATTCAATTCCCCTGGGGAGGGATGAGCGAGAGAGAGAGAGAGAGAGAGAGAGAGAGAGAGAGAGAGAGAGAGAGAGAGAGAGAGAGAGAGAGAGCGAGAGTGGCCTGTTTTGTTTTTCATTCCAAAGCAGCAGATGTTAAAAGCTATTAATCGCCCACTGACCACAAATGAGATATAAACTGCAGTCTTAATGTCACTGAGATAACTCGCTCTGTGTTCGTCCAGAGAAACAACACTCGCCTTGACTGTCCTTTATTTTGTGTCCGCCCATCGGCTGAGTTTCACCAGGAATTGATCGTGTGTGTCGATAAAGTGGCGTCGTGGGAAATCAGACGAGATGAAGAGCTGGAGGCTTTAAACACAAATAAAAAGGATGTCGGTGGTTTTCCTGCCAGGCTCTGAATGTCACATGAAATGACTAAATCCATTGTTATGCACAATATCAACAACTCCGATAACGCTGCAGTCATAACGGCATTCCATACAATTCATCAGGATGGGGATTCTGGTGGGTATTTTCCGCACCTATCAGAGTTCTCCTCTTACTTGCTCTTCAATACAAACATTTCACTGCAACCATGAACTGGCTCAGTGTGAAGTCAGATATAAGCAACTCACCAACCACCACACAGTTTTTTTTTGTTTTTTTTTGCTCTGTGACAGCCTGCAGAGCTGTTCAGAATTGGCTGAGATAGGTTCCAGCCTCGCCGGGACCCTTGGATTATTAAAAGGTGAAGGAAAACATTTTTCATTTAACTCTTAAAAATGTTTAATTACGCTTTGGTTCCCTTTCGGTGTTGTCTTACGCCTGTTTTCTGTAAAAGATGCCTAAAGCAGAAAGAAAGAAGGTCCTGTGCTCTCGTTTATATGCTTTTTCTATGCTTGCATGGGTTTTATCTGGGTGCTCGTTTTTTCCCTGCATACTACGCTAATCGACTGTTCCAAATTACCTCAGGTGTGAATGCCACTGAGTGACTGGGTCAGTGTGTGTGTGTGTGTGTGTGTGTGTGTGTGTGTGTGTGTGTGTGTGTGTGTGTGTGTGTGTGTGTTGAGTGTGTGTGTGGAGGTGTATGTGTGTGTGACCCTTCAAATGACTGGTGAGCAGTTCAGGATGTACCTGCCTTTGTCATCGCAGAGTTGTCGCAGAGATGTGAGTAGAATTAAGATACAAGCAATCCTCAGTTCTCGAAAGCTTTAGACAAATCAGAATTCGACCAAAAAATTCAGAAGTCCTAGAAGTCGAACAAAATTCGGAAGCCGAACGAGAAAAGTCGCTAAAAAAAACGAGAAAAAAACAAGACTGAGAGGGAGGGGAAATGCAAGTCCGGAAGTTGTTGAGCTGTATCACCCTGATAAAGTTAAAGCTAGCAGAGCTGTGAACACCTTGAACAATGAGGTCATGAGCCTCTTCCGTAAGGTTTTGAGAAAGAATGCAGAACCAAGCCACCTTATAAATGTTCTTCAAGAAAAGAAAAGAACATCCTGAAGAAGAGTCAGCCATGCCAAAGCGAGTAGCAAAAGAGAGAGAGAGAGAGAGAGAGAGAGAGAGAGAGAGAGAGAGAGAGAAAAAAACCTTTGGCCAATTCACCTGAATCTGTTATGGAAGGGGATCCTCCTCCTCTCCCCCTCTCCAACATTTACGTATGCCATCTGCTCACCATCACAAAGGTAAAAATTCTTCTCTTTATTGTTCTTATGCTTTAACTGTACTGTTGGTTTTATTTTAGTACACTGTATTCAATAATTTTTCACTTAATTTGCAGACCTATGGTACGAGTTGCAGTATCGTAAACTTCTGTTCAAAAGACAACGGAATGAATTAAGAACGTTTACATTATTTGTAATGGGAAAGATAGATTCAGAATTCGAACAAATTGCTATTCAGGCAGCCTTCAGGAACAAATTGTGATTGGAAACCGCTTTGCTTGTATTTGGCTGAAAGCACTTGGATATTGTTATTGAGGGGAAAAAAAAAACAACAAAAAAAACAAGGAAGGAATAGAAGACTATACAATGCGTGTCCATTCTTTACTTCCTTTGTCTCCCTCTCTCTATTTTCTGAAATAATTTCATGCCCTACTTGCCCCTACAATGACATATTGATCCATGAAGCTGTTATTCTGACTTGTAAAAGTCAGAGGTTATTTAGCAGCAGTCTTCAGTGAACTGCCTGAAAAAAGAACAAATGTGTCCCATGTGTTCTTGAACACAATTGCTCAGTTTTTGCCATCAGTAGAGCCCAGCTCCAGGGAATTGAACAGCTCGTTAGAACCTCGTTAACCAAAGAGAGCGATGAGTGATGAGTGAAAAGGGAAGAGAGTGTTTCCCTATTTATTTATTTATTTTCTCTATATAAGATGAAATAAAGTCATGTAACATTTCATCTCTTTCAACATTGAACCAGCGCTGCATCATGTGATCTGTGTCTTCATCCTCACTGCTTCTGAAAGGCTTGCTGGAAAGGTTATAATTATTTTATTCCACCAGGTTAATTACTCCTAACCGAGCACAGCAGTCAAGCTCGCTGTTCCTAATTAAACTCCACTAATCAATCCAGGACATTTCTACAGTTCTGAATAAGATTACGCTCCGAGGAATCGGCAACGCTACGTGTGGTTGGGTCGAAGAAGATGGAATTAATCAGGACTGGATTTAAACCTGAATAGATGAAACAAATTTGGCTCCAAGATTTTGGAACTTCAAGAATTACTGAGATGTTTGTGACTCAGATGCCATTTTAAAGTCGCATAGTCAGTGTATAATTAAAACATAATATTATGTACATTTTACCTTTAGTTTTGTTTTATATCCTAGATTAGACATCAATAACTGCATACTTTGATTGGCTGATCTACTCCTATGATATCCTATGATATGATGTTGTGTATGATATTTAACACATTACTTAACTTATCAGTATATCCTAGTCAATGGAAATATGCAAATGTTATGCCGCTATACAAGAAGGGTGATAACTCTATTGTATCAAATTATCGCCCGATTTCACTGATAAGCTGTGTTGGAAAGCTGTTTGAAATGGTGGTTTTCAAACATGTTTATAATTATTTTGTGGCAAATGATTTGTTATATAGATATCAATGTGGATTCAGGAGAGGTCACTCTACTGTACAACAACTTGTTGAAATTTATAACCAGATTTGCACATCGCTTGATAACAAAGATTACTATTGTATGGTTTTTTGTGATGTCTCTAAAGCATTTGGTAGAGTTTAGCACATGGGGCTTATGCACAAACTAGACAAGTATGGAGTTTGTGGAAAACTACTTGATTGGTTTAATAATTATCTAAGTGGTCGCAGTCAATCAGTTTTTGTTCATGGCTCGCTATCTAAACCTTTGGTGTTAAAAGCTGGAGTACCTCAGGGGTCAGTTTTAGGTCCTTTCCTTTTCACTGTTTATGTAAATGAGATTGCAGATAAATTAAATTGTTTTATTTGGCTTTTCGCTGATGATACTTCATTAGGAACATTGTCAAAAGAAAAGCAATTAATGGAACAGCTTATGAATGAAAATTTAGAACTTCTATGCAATTGGGCAAAGGATTGGTTAATTTCATATAACCCAGAAAAAACTGAAACTATGCTATTCACTATTAAGAATAATCAAGATATTAATTTGTATGTTGACAGCTGTAAAGTGAAAGCAGTGGAATCTCACAAACATTTGGCTTTATGTTTTTCATCAAATTGGAGGTGGCACTTTCATATTGAAAATATTGTTAAAAAGACTTCCAGAATGATAGGCTCACTTTGAAAGTTAAAATTTCTACTAAATAGAGCGACACTGTCCAAAATTTATACCGTATTTATCAGACCAAACTTTGAGTATGCATGTGAGGTATGGGACGAGTGTTCGATTGAGCAAGCCAACAGATTAGAAAAGTTACAGCTTGAAGCTGCCCGTATTGTTACTGGACTGCCAAGATACGCTTCTTTTCAATCACTATATTTTGAAACAGGCTGGGAATTGCTGTCTTAAAGAAGGCGTGTCCGTAAATTAATGTTATTTTATAAGATACACAAACGTCTTACTCCAACTTTTACCTCCAGTAGTAGCGAACAGAACGAACTATCCATTAAGAAATAGCCATGATTATAGTATACCTCCTACACTATTATAATGTTCAACACTTTTATTTTTTCTATCAACAGTTAAATTGTGGAATGATATCCCACTAGGAACCAGAGACAGCAATTCTGTAGTTTCATTTAGATCAGCGATTCGTCTTAAACCAAAATGTGCACCGGTATATTTTTCATACGGGAAAAGGAAGTTAAATATTTTACACACAAGATTAAGATATATGTCGAGTTCACTTAATTATGATTTACTTAGAATTAATGTAAAGGATGATGCACGCTGTCAGTGTGGCCATAAGTGTGAGAATGTTTTTCACTATTTTCTAGAATGTCCCTTATATAATTTTCAACATGAACAAATGTTAAAAACTTTAGAGCACATTGTCCATCAAAGAGCACCAATCGATATTAATCTCATTTTAAATGGCAATGCAGATTATTCTCTAAGAGAAAACCAGAATGTTTTCAAATGTGTACAAATATGTATTTGTAATACTAAACGATTCCTTTAATTCTTTTGTATATATCCTTCCCTTGTCAGTATCTTGCTGTATATTTTGTAATATAATTACTGTAACTACCTAGAGAGGGCTTTATTAAGTTGGATAACTTGTGACCAATCCATTTCATGTTTGAATAAACTATGTTTTAATCAATATCAGCTCATGTCCCATTACCTGAAATGTCACCTCAAAAAAAAAATAAATAAAAGTTTGAGAAACATTTTAAGCTAAAAGCCAAAGATAGCCTTTTTTTTTCTTTTTACTGTTTATATTAGACCCATTTTATGACAGGAAACACCATTTCAAATTAACACTCTTTTTTTCGGGCAGGAACAAGCCTTCAGTCTTCACCGTGGCCTAATACCAGGGTTCAAGACAGAGCATGTAATATCTGCTGTTTATATAAGCCAGAAAAGGTGCTAACAGTCTAGACTAATTCCATGAGATGCATGAAAATTCAAAATTAAAGTATGCTATTTAAGAGAACACAGTTTTATTTATTTATATGAACCTGATTTATTTGTTAGTCTTCTTCTTAGTTAGTGTATTTTGCTAGTGTTCTTCGAACGTGTTTTTATTGGACTACAGAAAGGAACAGGGCTTTAGCTAACCAGCTAGCTCTGTGCGAACCATCTCTCCAGGAATTTATGGTAAGAGCTTGGAATTCATTCATTCATTTTCTGAACCGTGTAATCTTAATTAGGGTTGCAGCGAGGCTGTCACCCATCTCAGCCAATTCTGGGCAAGGACAGGGTATACTCTGAATAGCTCATCAGACCATCACAGGGCCAACACTCACACAACCATTCACACTCACAACTCACACTTAAGTAAGTATACATATATATATATATATATATATATATATATATATATATATATATATATATATATATATATATATATATATATTCTTCTATAATCACCTGAAGGGAGAGGATGGTTTCACCACCCCTCGAAACAGATCTGTAGTGATAAATGGAGTTTCAATAGAAAGTCTTTGTCCTGTCCTTTTATGTTTGATATATATATATATATATATATATATATATATATATATATATATATATATATATATATATATATATATATATATATATATATGTATACTTACTTAATATATATATATATATATATATATATATATATATATATATATATATATATATATATATATATATATATATATATATATATATATATATATATATATATATATATATATATATATATATATATATATAACAAAAATAAAAGGACAGGACAAAGACTTTCTATTGAAACTCCATTTATTCAGAAAATGAATGAATGAATTCCAAGCTCTTACCATAAATTCCTGGAGAGATGGTTCGCACAGAGCTAGCTGGTTAGCTAAAGCCCTGTTCCTTTCTGTAGTCCAATAAAAACACGTTCGAAGAACACTAGCAAAATACATATATATATATATATATAATATACAAAAAAATATATATATATATATATATATATATATATATATATATATATATATATATATATATATATATATATATATATATACAGTTATTCCACTCCCTCTGCTTGAATATGATTGGCTAATGCCTCGAGTGGCTATTAGATCATATACTTCTATTTCATTTCCACCAAGCTCTTGTTTTATTTTATTTTATTCTTTCACTTGTTTACCAAATCTCTTAATCCTTAATCCTATTAAGGTCATGATAACGCTGGACCCTGTCCCACACTGGGCAAACGTGAAGTACACCTTGAACACCTCAAAGCATCACAGGGCCAAATCTCAGACCGAGGGTCCATCTGAAATGGCCAATTATCTTAATGTGGTTGTCTGTGGATGGTGGGAGGAAACTGAAGTCCCAGGAGGACACCCACACAAGCATAGGAAGAGCATGGGAATGCCACACAGAAACTCGCCAAGCACAGGACTTGAACCCACAACCTTCTAGCTGTAAGGTGGACATACTAACGGTTACGCCAAAATATGTGATACAGAGATAAATTAAATGCTTTGATGTCTGTCCCTCCTTCCTTGCTCTGAATGCAGGATCTTGCTTTACTGGGTCAGATGAATATTTCACACTAAGCAGCAAGAGCTCAGTGGCATATTTATATCTCTTGCCCTCATTCTTACACCCACTGATTGCTGAGATTGGCCTCCTGAATAATGGCATGACCTGTTATAGTGTTAGTATAGCTATCATTAATAACACTGCACAGGAAAAGGAAAAGGTTTACATCCAGATAAAATTTTAATTATACTGTACAGTTTAAACATACACATATGCGTAAGTGTGTACCTCAGTGCTCGTACATACATATACCTCAATTTCCAGACTATTGAGCGCACCCAAATATAAGCCACATCAACTAAATTTAAAAAGAAAAAAATAATAATTTGTATACATATAGGCTGCACTTTATAAGCCTGAGGTGTTTGCCTCGATCCTGTGCTTCCTGCTAGAGCACCCCCTGGAGGCCATTAGCCCATAAAATCACTATAGTTTAGCCGCATTATTGTTTAAGCCGCAGGGTTCAAAACTTGTGAAAAAAGTAGCAGCTTAAACTTCTTCTTCTTTTCCTTTCGGCTGTGCCCTTCAGGGGGTCACCACAATAAATTATCTGCCTCAATCTCACCCTATCCTCTGCATCTTCTATGCTGCCTCCAACTAGCTTCATGTCCTCCTTCACCACATCCATAAATCTTCTCTTCGGTCTTCTTCTAGGCCTTTTGCCTGGTCGTTCCAACCTCAGCCTCCTACTATCAATATACTCACTAGCCCTCCTCTGTACATTTCCAAACCATCTCAGTTGAGCCTCTCTGACTTTGTCTCCAAAACCTCTAACATGTGCTGTCCCTCTGATGTGCTCATTCCTGATCCTATCCATCCTCATAACTCCCAAAGAGAACCTCAATATTTTCATCTCTGCTACCTCCAGCTCTGACTCCTGTCTTTTCCCCAGGGCCACTGTTTCTAAACCATACAACATCGCTGGCCTTACCACCGTCTTGTATACATTTCCTTTCATTCTTGCTGATACCTTCCTATCATACATCACACCGGACACTTTTCTCCAACCATTCCAACCTGCCTGCACGTGCTTCTTCACCTCTTTTCCACAATCTCCATTGCTCTGGATTGTTGAGCCTAAGTACTTAAAATCCTCCACCTTCCTTATCTCTGCTCCCTGTAACCTCACCGTTCCTCTTGGTCCTTGTTGTTCACACACATATATTCTGTTTTACTGAGGCTAACCTTCATTCCTCTCCTTTCCAGGGCATACCTCCACCTCTCTAGCTTTTCCTCCACTTGTTCTTTGCTCTCACTACAGATTACAATATCATCTGCAAACATCATAGTCCATGGGGAATCTTGTGTCACCTTATCTGTCAGCCTGTCCATCACCATAGCAAACAAGAAGGGATGACCCTTGATGCAGTCCCACCTCCACCTTGAACTCCTCTGTCACACCGACAGCACACCTCACCACTGTCTTACATCTCTCATACATGTCCTGGACCACTCTAACATACTTCTCTGCCACTCCAGACTTCCTCATGCAATACCACAGTTCCTCTCTCGGCACTCTGTCATATGCTTTCTCCAGATCCACAAAGGCACAATGCAGCTCCTTCTGACATTCTCTAAACTGTACTTCTCTATTAACATCCTCAAAGCGAACACTGCATCTGTGGTGCTCTTTCTTGGCATGAAACCAAACTGTTGTTCACAAATGCTGACCTCTGCTTTTAGTCTAGCTTCCACTATTATTTCCTATAATTTCATTGTATGGCTCATAAACGTTATCCCTTTGTAGTTGCCACAACTTTGCACATCTCCCTTGTTCTTATAAATGGGCACCATCACACTTCTCCTCCATTCCTCTGGCATCTGCTCACTCTCTAAAACCTTGTTGAATGTTTTTGTCAGAAAATCTACTGCTACCTCTCCTAGACACTTCCATACCTCCACCGGTATGTCGTCAGGACCAACTGCCTTTCCACTCTTCATCCTCTTCAATGCCCTCCTCACTTCACCCTTACTAATCTTTGCTACTTCCTGGTCCTCAACAGTCACGTCTTCTCCACTTTTTTCTCTGTCTCATTTCCTCATTCATCAGCTCTTCAAAGTACCAGCACACTTCGGTCATCAGCCAATACATTTCCCTCTTTGTCCTGAATCACTTCCTGTCATAGTTCCAACATTCAAAGTCCCTACTCTCAGTCCTAGACTCATGCCCTTCCTCTTCTCTCCCAGCCTACGGACACGCCTCCTGCATCTCCTTCTTCGACTTTGACCAACTTCCAATTTCCACCAGCACCCTGTTGGTTAACAGCACTGATGGCGGTCGTTGTTTACCCGGGCCGCGACCGATCCAGTATGAAATTAATTTTGATCATTCGCAAAACAATTTTGGCAGAAGTTTTACGCCGGATGCCCTTCCTGTCACAACCCTCTGCATTTATCCGGGCTTGGGACTGGTGTGAGGGTGAACACCGGCTTCTGCCCCCTCTCACGGCTGCATTAAAGGAGCAGCTTATATTGTAGTCTGGAAATTACGGTAGTACATGCCAACTATTACACTCTACACAGAAACATACCTACCGACATACAAACTCTTTCCTCCCGCCTTCATTTATTCCTGCTCTCCTTACATATGTCCTTCTTTCTTTATTTCAATCATTACTTTTCACTTTATTTTCCTTTATTCATGTTTACCTTCTATTATTCCTTCTTTTATTTCTTTTTCTATTCTTCGTTCCTTATTCTGTGATGGACATACTTTTCTTCCATTATTTCTTCCCTCCTTCGTTTTTGACCTGCCTGCCCTCACTCTTTCTTCCTTTATTGTTTTACAGTAATGTATTTTCTTCCTTTCCCTCCATCTTCCCTTTCTTTTTTCTTTCATTCCTTCTATTCATTATTTCTTCCATTTCCCTTGTTCTCTTGTGTACATATTTTTCTTTTATTTCTTCTGCCTTTCTACTGTAATGTTTTTTTTTCCATCAATCCTACGCCTTCCTTCCATCCTTCTTTCCATCGTTCCTTGTTGTGTTAAGTATATATAAATCTTTATTATTTTATATTTATTCCATGGCTTCCTTAATGCATTCCTGTTCTCTCCCACACTACAAAAGCACGCACAGTAGGCTGAATAATCAAACCAGGGGTTTATAATCACCCCTAATTGTGAGTGTGTGTTTGTGTGTGTGTGTGTGTGTGTGTGTGTGTGTGTGTGTGTGTGTGTGTGTGTGTGTGTGTTGGCCCTACGCTGGTGGCAAGCTGTTCAGGGTGTACCCCGCCTTCACCCGGAGTCAACCGAGATGGGGGCCAGCCTCACTGCAACTCTAATTATAACTACCGTATTTTCTGGACTATATGTCGCTCCAGAGTACAAGTCACATCGGCCAAAAATGCATAATAAAGAAAAAAACATATAAATTGCACTGGACTATAAGTCGCAAACTCATGGAAACTGTCTACCTTGGCTTGGGAATCTGCTGGCAGTTTTTGTGATGTTGTGGTCCTCACTCTGATAGAGAGGCAGTTGCGCTGCTGAAGTGATAAGACCAAGAAGGTCTTCACGTAAAGTCATTTCTATTCATCTCCTTGACAACTGCCTGGAGGTGGCGACGCAACTGTACTGTTGACAAGCCTGGAGAAGTTCTCGGGTGCTGGATTGCTGATCCCAAGGTTTAGGGTTCGATCACTATGATCAACATGTTGCCCCCCCACCCCCCACCCCCATGCAGCTAACTGGGTTATCAAAGGCCGACCATGTCTCTCATTGTCCATGGAGAGACGCTGTAAAAGAAGCATTGCAGACTTTTGTGAAGAGTGGCTGCAAAGCCATCAGTGTGTTTCTGCCCTGCTATGCATAGCAAGCTGTCCAGGGTGTACAAGGCCCTCGCCTTCTGAGATGGGCGCCAGCCTTCTGACAACCCTAATTAGGATTAAGCGGTTCAAAGAATGAATGACTTTTACTCCTTCCCTATTTCACTATGTCCTGTGGATGTTGTACTGCATTAAATTGAATAACAAAGGAGTAAAAAATTATTTTGAAAATAAACTACAGTGTAAAGGGAATGAAACACTTCCAGATCTGCACCTGTTCCACCCCTTCATTACACCTCCACACATGCTTTTTCCTGAATTAAATTCCATTCAGAAAACAGGTTGTCCATGTGTACAAACCCGAATAATAATAATAATAATAATAATAATAATAATAATAATAATAATAATAATAATAATAATAATAATAATGATAATAATAATAATAATAATAGGGGCAGTGGTGGTCTAGTGGTAAAGGTGCTGGATCACTGATTCTAAGATTGTGGGTTCGAGTCCCACTCTCCACAAGGTTGTCAATGTCTCCCCAGTACAGCTAACTGGGTTATCAAAGGCCGGCCATGTCTCTCACTGTCTATGGTGGGAGGTTCATGTAAAAGCATCATTGCTGACTTTCAACAAGAGTAGCTGCACAGCCGTCAATGTGTTTCTGCCCAGCGATGGCCTGGCGAGCTGGCCAGGGTGTACACCGCCCTCGCCCGGAGTCGGCTGGGAAGGGCACCAGCTTTCCCGCAACCCTGATTAGGATTAAGCGGTTACAGAAAATGAACTGAACAATAATAATAATAATAATAATAATAATAATAATAACAAAACCCACAATATGTTTAAGACCTGCTGCCAAGCACTGCAATGCTCTCTCAAGTTTTCTGCTAGACTCCAGGGTTCAGATTGTTTTCACGCTCACTTGTCATGCTTCTCACTGAACCACTTGGAATTCTATCTCACACATTAACTTCATTTCTGATGATGGTGATCTGATGATAAATGGAGGTCTGAATGAACATCCACTCACCCCCCTCCTCCCTCCTCCCTCTCTCTCATGTGAAATCTGATCCTCAGCTTCTTCCTGAGAACAAAGAGGAACACAGGAATGATGTCAATGTCTGTGCCCCTCACCCCAGACTTCTCTTCTCCTGAAAGAGCTTTAACAGTTCAGGAACTGAAGGCTGAGGAGATTCACTACATTTAAATGTCCATCTGTTTAAACAAAATTTAACCATCACTACTGGATTGTGATAAGATACAAGGCAACACCACGTCCTGTGTTCAGGATGAATAACCTTGAATGATCTTTTTTTTTTTTTTTTTTGAATTTTATCTTTAACTCTGTATGAAGATTGCTTTCACGCACAGGTACATAAAGACAAGGTCAACTCTATCAGACTGACTGAGCGTCAGGAGGAAAATAAGTCAGTGAAGAGGAGTGATGTGATCAGGAGGAGAAACACATCCATGAGCTTGTCCTCTTATCCTCTGTTCTAAACTCAGACTTTTCCCAAAACTGTTGTGTTGATTATGTGCATACATCAGATAAACAAAAAATAATTAAATTAATAAATAAATAAATAACTAGCTGTTCAGAGCTCAAGAGAGAGACAGACAGGGCTAAACGGAGAGATCAGGGGACCAATGAGAAAAAAGGCAGGAAAATATGCAGCCCATAGCATGACACAGCAACACTGCGGGATGGCGTAGAAATGGTGCAGTCCAGCCATAACACATAGTTACATAATTTTGACACTTTTATTGAAAAGTGAAAAATGCAAACATTTAGCGCAAATTGGTAAAACAGAATTTGCAACATGGAAAAAAATTAAGGGGAAAAAAATCAAAAACAACGTCAAATAATAGGAGATGCGTGTCTGTTTGAGTATGTGCATGTCCACACACACACACACACACACACACACACACACACACACTGACATTATTTTTGACCTTTCAAAATGTCCAATGAAAAGTGCAATGTCAGAATATGCAACATGGACATTCAAAAAAAAAAAAAAAAAAAAAAAAAAAAAAAAAAAATCCAACAGTCTATCAGATACAGTTGAGTTCAGTTCATTTTCTGTAACCGCTTAATCCTAATTAGGGTCATGGGGAGGCTGGCGCCCATCCCAGCCGACTCCGGGCGAGGGCAGAGTACACCCTGAACAGCTCGTCAGGCCATCGCAGGGCAGAAACATGCTGACAGCTATGCAGCTACTCTTGTCGAAAGTCAACAATGGTTCTTTTACATGAACCTCATGCTATAGACAGTGAGAGATATGGCCAGGCTTAGCTGCACTGGGGGGGCAGTGATAACCTTGTGGAGAGTGGCACTCAAATCCCCAACCCTAGTATCAGTGATCCAGCGCCTATACCACTAGGCCACCACTGCCCCTATCAGATACAAGTACAGTAAAACCTCCGCTGACGAACGCTTAAGCTCACGAACTTTTCGCCTCAAGAACATTAAATTTGCGAGCATATAGTCTCTGCTGACGAACTAGTTTTCGGCGGACGAACCAAACCACACGGTCGAACAGCACCACGGTGGCGGCCGCGAGAAGCTGACATCCCAGTTCGTCACACCCCTTTCTTTGAGTGCGGACGTGGTTTGTGTTTGATAGACATTTTGGACCATATTGAGTGTACTTTTGCTATTATGGGACCGAAAAAGACCCCACCACAGGCGGAGATCATTGAAAAACACGAACGAGGTGTGCGTTTGTGTGACTCAGCGTCCCAGTACCAGTACGCTAAGTCTACCATTGCTCCCATCCTTAAGAACAAGGAAGCTATTAAGGGTGCGTGTGTGGCTAAGGGTGTTTCCAAACAGTAGGCGTTTCCAAACTCTCCTTCCAAACAGTAAGTCCCTCCCTCCCTCCTCCTCCCACTCCATTCCATCAAGCCATCAACGACCATCACAAAGGTAAATAAAACGACTTTATTATACAGTACAGTTTATTTCTTTAATTACAATACAATAGCACATTTATTATACATAAAATAAGGTATATTTTTGTGTAGTTTTAAGGCTTATTTAGTAGAAAATTGTGTTTTATGGGGACCTGGGAACGGATTATTCTCATTTTAATGGTTTCTTATGGGAAATAAATGTTCGGAAGACGAACTTTTCGCCTTACACACACTTTCTGGGAACCAATTATGTTCGTGAGCTGAGGTATCACTGTAATAGAATAATGTACATATGCCTGTGTGTGTGTGTGTGTGTGTGTGTGTGTGTGTGTGTGTGTGTTTGTGTGTGTGTGTGTGTGTGATTGAATTGAGGGGAGAGAGAGCAAGAGAGAGAGAGAGAGAGAGAGAGAGAGAGAGAGAGAGAGAGAGAGAGAGAGAGAGAGAGAGAGATGTTGCTGTATCTGACAAAATTGCACTTGCTGTGACAAAATGCAGTCTATTTCTGAACAATTTTTTTCAGAGTCTCTCGGCGCAACTTCTGAAAATCTTTTTCTGCCTTTGCAGCAGCTGCTTGGAGGACATCTTTGGCTCTTTTCTTCCCAGAGGTGCAGGTGCATGTTACGGGCATTTGCTGGCCTCTGTTCTCCTCCTTATTAATGCCCTGCACCTCTGGCTTGAATGTTTAATGTTCCTGAGCAGTGGTATGTTGATGGAGCTTTCTTTGCTGGGTCTTGAATAAAGGCCAACTGCAGACATTTTCATGGTTTTCAGGTTGTATTTGACCACTTCATAGGCCTGATAGGGTTCCACATTACAATTTGCTCTTTTCGCTTGTAGGATGTCAGCTTTCATGCTGAAAGAGGACCTAACCAAAGGACAATGGAATGGGCAAAGAGCACAGAGGGCATGCTTACAGAGAGCTGGGTATCTCTGGCTCTCCCTGACACTGTTTCACCATGAGTCACATCTGGTTCCCTCTGTCTTTCACGGCAGCATCATGTCACTCGTATATCAAAGACGACAAGCAGAGTAAAATAATTCCACGCGGAAATTTCACATACACCTTCAAATGAATGTACATGTTATTAAAATTTCAATTACTAATACTGTCGGACAATTACTTTATGTAGACTATATGACTGAGCTGTGACTATGACTTTCTGACTACGCCAAAAGCATCAGCCAGGAACAATACAGTGATCCCTCGTTACTTCATGCTTCAGTTTCTGCGGCTTCAGTGCATCGCAGGTTTTTCAAAAAATATTCATCGAAAAAAAAAAAAAAAAAGGAAATTAAGGAAAAATAGGGAGAAAGTTCAGGAAAATGCCGCAAAACAAGGCCAATTATGCAAAAAAAACCCCAAACAAACAAAAACACAAAACCCAACCCCCCCCCCAAAAAAAACAAAACAAAAAACAAAACAAAAACTACTGTATTTACATGTTTGTGAGGCGCGCAACTGAGTGTGTGTGTGCGGGTCTGTATGTGTGTGTATTTTTTTTTTTTTTGACATCTTATGTATTATTTTTGAAAGTTTGATTGTTATTGTAAGCATTTATAGAATTGAATATTTATTTATTGATATTATATACACATACATATATGTCAGTCGGGGGGGGGGGGGGGGGGTCGATCCTACTTCTCAGAAATCAGCGGTCTCAGGAGGGGGCCTCGGTCCCCATTAACCGCAGAAAGTAAAGAATCCGTGTAATCTTACATGTTCCTACAATCCATTTCATTCATTCTCTGTCCCACTAATTGGGGTTACAGGGAGGCTGTCGATCATCTCAGCCAACCCTTGGAAAGGGCAGCAAACACCCTGGACAGCACACCAGGCCATCGCAGGTCACACACTCACATAAACGTTCATACTCACATTCACACCTATGGGTGATTTGGAACAGTTAATTAACCAACTGTGCATATTTTTTGACTGTGGGAGGAACACTAGCACTCAGTGGGAACTCATACAAGCATGGGGAGAACATGCAAACTCAACACAGAAACGTCTGAGCTGGGACTCGAACCCAGGACCTTCTTGATGTAAGGCAGACGTGTTAAACCCTACGCCAGTGTGCCATCCCGCCAACCAAACCTCACCTGTGATACAACCTGACAAACCCCCCCCGTCCTCATCCCCGTCCCGCTATATGGCTGAGAAAAAACAAACAAACAAAAAACTTTGGATTAATATGCAAGGCGGCGCTCATGGATTTGTTTCCGATAAATGACTACTTACAGCAGGGGGTGTCAAACTGATGCCACAAACAAATTTTTGCTTCAAGCAAGCAGCAGTAGCACATTTGACTTGGTTCATTCAATCAACTGATTTAATTCTTCAGGCAGCTGATTAATCAATGTCTACAGAGACTGACCAATCAACTGCTTGAAGACTCAGATCAGTTGATTAAATGAGCCAAGTCAGGTGTTGGCTGAAATAAAAACCTGCAGCCACATGGACCTTTGTGGGCTGAGTATGACACTCCTGAGCTAGCACGGTGACCTGACATCTAGAATGTCTCGGGTTCAAGTCCTGGGCTTGGCAATGGTGTCTCTGTGTGGAGTGTGCATGTTTTCCCTCTACCTGTATGGGTTTCCTCTGGGTGCTCAGGTTTCTTCTGACAGTCCAAAAAGATGCACATTAGGTTAAGTGACTGTCCCAGTTTGCCCCTAGCTGTGAGTGGAATGGTTGTGTGTGTGTGTGTGTGTTTGTGTTAGTGCTGTAATAGATTGGCAACATGTACATGGTGTAACCCCGCCTCTTCCCGGAAATCACCTGGAATTGGCTCCTGATTACTTCTATCGGGGTGGCAATGAAACTGGGACCAACCTGAGTTTCTTTCTTTTTTTAATTTGTATTTTTTCCCTTCTCTGTTTACTTTCTTATTATTCATTTTCTCAAACGCTTAATCCTAATTAGGGTTGCAGGGAGGCTGGAAACCGTCTCTGCCTACTCTGGGCAAGGGCAGGGTACACCCTGGACAACTCTTCAGGCCATCGCGGCGCCAACACTCACATTTAGGGATGATTTGGCGCAGCCAATTAACTTACTAGGCATGTTTTGGACTGTGGGTGGAAACCGGACTACCCGGAGGAAACCCATGCAAGCACAGGGAGAACATGCACAGAAATACCAGAGCTGAGAATCGAACCCAGGACCTCTTTGTTATGCGGCGGACATGCTAACAACTATGCTATTGTGGCACCCCTACTGTTTTCTTTCTTTCTTGTTTTCTTTGTCTTTGTGTCCCCCTTATATTGATCATTTTTCTGTAAGAACCAGGTTCAGATATAATGAGTTACTGTAAAACTAAACAGAGAGCCTGGACACAAAGATCATTAATCTCACTTTACTGTTCCTGCTCACTGGGTGAAAATACACAACTTTGTTGCCACCTATCGGCTGCGAGAGGAAACTACATGAGAAATGCAACCAGCAACATTGCGGATATATACAGAGGGACCAAACAAATCCGAATATGGAAATAACTGAAGTAAAAATAAGGCTAGAGTTGACATGTTCAGTCCCCCCCCCCCCTGTCTTATGTATCATTTTTGAATAACCACGTGTCCTATTAAATGTATAGTACTGTGTTTATTATACTCTAAAATAGGATCAGATTTTACACCACAAGGGGGCGACACAGCACAGAAAGAAGACTGCAGATTTCAAGCTACAGGTGACACTGGGATTGGTCACAGGCTGGAGTCTATTTCAGCTCACACTGGGAAAAGATGGGGTACACCATGAACAGGTCACCATGCCATTGAAAGTCAAGAAAAAGGCAGCCACTCACCTCGCACCCATGATGTCCATGTGTTTGGACGAAGGGAGATGACCGGAGCACCTGGAGGAAACCCACACAGGAACAGGTAGAACATGAAAACTCCACACAGATACCCTTACTGGGCTATGCCTCTCACTGTCTGTTGTTTGATTAATTCATTTTCTGAAATGGTCACGTGGAGGCTGGTGCCCATGTCAGCCGACTCTGGGTGAGGGCAGAGTATACCCTGGTCAATTTGCCAGGTCATATGTCTCTTGTTGAAAGTCAGCAATTTTTTTTTTTTTTTTTTTTTTTGAACATGCCTCTCTCCATAGACATGGCTGGTGTTTGATTAACCAGTTAGCTGCACTGGGGATACAGTGACAACCTGTTGAGAGTGGGTCTTGAACCCCAACCTTGGGATTAGTGATCCAGCACCTTACCACCACTGCTGCCGCTGTCTGGGGTGAGAGGCTGTAAACGCGTGTGTATGTGTGTGGGTCTGTGTGTGTGTGTGTGTGTGTGTGTGTGTGTGTGTGAAAATTATGCAAATGTTTATAGACAGTGTTGATGTCAGGTGTTTCACAGACTGTAAACTGTAATGCAGTTTAAGGGCTGTGACTGGTGCTGCTTTATAATCTGGGTTGCCAGATTGATGACTGATCAGTACGAATTCTATATTTTAGGATTTTAAGACATTGCAGTTATGGGATTTTGTCTATATTTATGGGAAACGTTCCCTCGAATTTTCTGTGTGTCTGAGCAAACACATCAACCCCTTGAGCGGTCCCTTGGACCACTGTGAGCAACATCAGAGGTGTGCACTGTGGTCGGGCCAGTATCGCATCCATCCAAGTAGCATGATTTATAAAAACAATCAAATTACAGCATTTATATTTCTTTTAGAATTATTTTAATTAAGTGCTTTACCAAGTTTACAATGCAAAAGAAAACATACTTTTGCTAACATTATTTGAAGTATAAATGTTTGCTTTTAACTACAGCAAAACAAATTGCCAACCAAGCCAACTATGAACTCAACTTTCATTGTGAAGCTCTGACTTGTATTACAAGTATGAGTTTGAAATGTCAGTGGGTGAAGCTCTTTCTGGGTGAGAAGGTCCTACTGTGGTCTGGTAGGGAGTTTTGCTGTCCATTGGTTGAGAGAGAGTCCTACTGTGGTCTGGAAGAGAGTTCTGCTGTCCACTGGGAGACAGGGTTCTACTGTTGTCTTGGAGACAGTCCTGTAACTCTTTTGTCTGCAAAATAAACAATCACACATTTGTTAACTACGACTCAGAAACTGCAGTATTTAATGATCAACATCCACAAATTAGAATGAAAGGAAAAGTGTACAAGACGGTGTTGAGGCCAACGATGTTGTATGGTTTAGAAACAGTGGCCCTGGGGAAAAGACAGGAGGCAGAGCTGGAGGTAGTAGAGATGAAAATGTTGAGGTTCTCTTTGGGAGTAACGAGGATGGATAGGATCAGGAATGAGCACATCAGAGGGACAGCACGTTAGATGTTTTGGAGACAAAGTCAGAGAGGCTAGATTGAGATGGTTTGGACATGTACAGAGGAGGGATAGTGAGTATATTGGTAGTAGGATGCTGAGGTTGGAACTACCAGGCAGAAGGCCCAGAGGAAGACCAAAGAGACGATTCATGGATGTGGTGAAGGAGGACATGAAGGTAGTTGGTGTAAGAGAAGAAGATGCAAAGTATAGGGTGAGATGGAGGCAGATGATTCGCTGTGGCGACCCCTGAAGGGAAAAGCCGAAAGGAAAAGAAGAAGATCCACAAATTAGAATTCTAAATAAATGACACGAGATGAGCGCAAATCTGATTGAAAAATTACTATTCACCTGAATATTCCCGTCTGTTTTTCTCATCTCTCCAGTGTTTGTACACGTTGTTCAGGGTGATGGCTTCATCTGCTTGCAGCTTTGACTTTATGCGCATCAGCTGATCCAAATGTTTACGGGTGAAAAAATATCACCCAGTTTCACGTTTTTTTTCTTCTGTTTGCACAAACTCAGACAGTCATTCCATCTTAAAATAACTGCATTTCTTTTTAACTTTGGCTTTGTGAGGGGATGTGTCTATTCCCGTTCGTTTTGCCAATTGTTGTAAAGAGTTAAACAAGAGCAGCGTATCTCACGTGTCTTCTTCTGTTTACATTACTCACCATTTGGCGAGCGGCGGATAAGGATGTTGTTATTGTCAATCACGTCGATTCGGTGCATCAGTACGTATGTGAATCGCATCATTGGCTGGAGCACCTAGACGCCCCCTCACTCATTGAATCACATTCCAAAATAGCACAGACTGAATTGTTATATGTTTACTTTATTTTCACTTCAGGTGGGATTTCTATTTTCTGTGTGCAACGCAAAATGTCTGTGCGCGGAGACGGTAACACCAGTGCGCAATTGCGCACGCGTGCAGCTTAGAGGGAACATGGTTTATGGGTATAAACATAAACGGGGCCGGTGGTGTAGTGGTTAGGGTGTGGCACTCATGATTGGGAGGTTGTGAGTTCGAAACCCACTGAGACCCCCACTGTGCTAAGACCCCTGGGCAAGGTCTGAACCACAAATGTGCCTCTGTTCACCCAGCAGTATAAATGGGTACCAGTATAAACATACTGGGAAGGTATCCTGTGATGGACTAGCGTCCCATCCAGGAGGAGTTGAACTCCTGGTCGCTTCACGCTACAGAAACCGTGGATAAGCACTGGCCTGATGAGCCATGGGGCTCGGGGTGTAAAAACCCAACAGACTTAACCTAAGCATAAACACCTTTTCTTTAATATTCTGTAGCTGAATATTATAACTCAGTAATATATGTGGTGTAATCATTTACGGTAATTATTTTTAGGGAGCAACGCACCACCCCCAATCCACCACAATTGGTCAGAAATATGCAGCACAGCAGGAGTGGCTGCTTTGAAATGAAAGGAAAGTCTAAAACCAAACTCACTGTGATGGGGTACTTCACATAATCCAGGCTCCTCTATCTGCATGACTATGTATCAGGCTGAGCTAAAATTATTGGCTATTTTAATAGATCTTGGTTTCCCAGTGTGCTCTTTGATTGCGGGATGGATTCTTCTGCATGTGCTCTTGGATGTGGTTGAGCAGCAGAACAGACGAGGTAGACACTGAAAACTGCCTTGGAGCAAACAGATAGAAAAATAACTGGCATGATCTCTGCTTCAGCTCCAATAAATTCCTTGAATTTATGTATTTATTCTTCTTCTTCTTTTCCTTTCGGCTTTTCCCTTCAGGGGTTGCCACAGCGAATCGTCTGCCTCCATCTCATCCTATTCTCTGCAGCTTCTTCTCTTACACCAACTGCCTCCATGTCCTTCTTCACCATGCCTTCTGCCTGGTAGTTCCAACCTCAGCATCCTACTCCCAATATACTCACTCCCCCCCCCCCCCCCCCCCGTACATGTCCAAACCATCTCAATCGAGCCTCTCTGACTTTGTCTCCAAAACATCTTACATGTGCTGTCCCTCTGATGTACTCATTCCTGATCCTATCCATCCTCGTTACTCCCAAAGAGAACCTCAACATTTTCATCTCTGCTACCTCCAGCTCTGCCTCCTGCCTTTTCTCCAGGGCCACTGTTCTAAACCAAACAACATCGCTGGCATCAACACCATCTTGTACACTTTTCCTTTCATTCTTGCCGATACCTTCCTATCACACATCACATCAGACACTTTTCTCCAACCATCCCAACCAGCCTGCACATACTTCACCTCTTTTCCACACTCTCCACTGCTCTGGATTGTTGAGCCTAAGTACTCCACCTTCCTTATCTCTGCTCCCTGTAACCTCACCGTTCCTGTTGGGTCCTTGCTATTCATAACATGTATTCTGTATTCCTTGAATTTATTTATTTATTTTAAAGAATTAATGAAGCTCTATCATCCAGGGAGAGCTCGGAGTAGATCCGCTGCTCCTCCGCATTGAGAGGGGCCAGTTGAGGTGGCTCGGGCATCTGGTTAGAATGCCGAACGTATTCCTGGTGAGGTGTTTTGGGCACGTCCAACCAGGAAGAGACCACGCGGTCGACCTAGAACACGCTGGAGGAACTATGTCCCTCGGCTTATCTGGGAACACATTGGTGTCCCCCCCCAGAAGAGCTGGGGGAAGTGGCTGGGGAGAGGGATATCTGGACCTCTTTGCTTAGGTTTCTGCCCCCGTGACCTGACCCCGGAAAAAGCGGAAGACTGAATGAATGAATGCTTGTGGGGTTTTGTCGCGATACTTTGGTTTCTTAAGACATGCACGTTTCGAAGTGCCAGTAGTGGTGAATACAAATGGGTCTGTGTGTATGCTGGCCCTTGTATGGACTGGTAAGTTGTTCAGGATGTACCCCGCCTGTACCCAAAGTCAGCTGAAATAGGCTTCCCCCTGCAAGCCTAGACCATTAAGCGGTTTGGCAAACATATGAATATATATATTTTTTTATCTGATTTTGACTTACGGAATGCAGATGGCATTTTTTAAATACGCGTGAACCGAACCAAAATACAGGAACCCAAAAGAACATTCCGTTGCAGTTATAAATGGGTAACGACAGATTGGCATCTGTACCTTTTCATTTCCATTCATTCGCGTAGCATTGAATGAAATACAACCTCAAATATGTAAACTTGTACAAATGCCTCTATAAATTATGCTGACTGGAGGACTGAAGATATTAAGTACTGGTTTTTAACACACATAGATAGCATTAATGCATCCCAATAATATCAGCCCAGGGGGATTTATACTCACTGCTATCACATCTGGTTTGTTCTTTAGGAATTTAAACCTACATCTGGAGTTAGTTCTGTAAAACTTTTGTCATTCTGTAATAAATTAGAAAGGGATAAAACAAAATTTCAACTGTATAAATAAACCAGAGTGGCACTGTAATGTAGTGGTTAGCACGTCCACCATAAAGCAACAAAGTCCTGGGTTTGAATTCTGGGCTCAGCGAGAGTGCTTTTGTGTGGAGTTTGCATGTTCTCCCCATGCTTGTGTGGGTTTGATCTGGGTACTTCGATTTCCTCCAACAGACAAAAGACATGGACACTAGGATAACCAGCTGTTCTAAATTGCCTCAAGGTGTGAGTGTGAATGACTGTGTATGGATTGTTCTGCCTTCACCCAGAGTTGGCTGAGATAGGCTGCAGCCTCCCTATGACTATAGTTATATTTTACATATATAGATATATAAAATTCTTGTATACAGCACTACCTCATGTTTTATTTGTAAAAATGTTAGTTTTATGCATTGAAGCTTTGCTGACTCAGTAATACACTGATTGAAAATCCATTAGTAAGGCACTAGGCATGAATAGACAGGTTTTGGTTTGGGAACATTGGGAAATGGGGAGTGCACACCCACATGGGATATGGGAGGAATGTGTAGACATTTGAAAACAGGTACATATCAGAAACAAACTATTTCTAATGCAGTGTTTAATCCTTATTCTCCAGTGGATAAGACAAGCTGTGTCCTACTCCTGCTGCCCTCTGAAGAATGCTGTATTCCTGTCAAGGTTCTACAGCTGGAACAGGATCTCAAGAGCACTCTGGACACCGAACCCTGTTAAGATGGCAAGGATGATTTGAGGAGACAAGCTCACCCCAATACAGACGACACTCTCTTATTGTGGCTGGACCAAAGTTTGGTAGGTGTAGTGGATTATGTTCTACATACTCTTTTCCTCTGTTATTAGACAGGGTAAACCCATACAGAAGCTCCTGCATGTTTCATCGACTAAAACTGTTCAGGTTTATTTTTAAATAAAGTTGTTGTGTTATTTGTCAATGTATTTCAAAAATATATATAACACCAGTCTATACTTTAAAGAACAAAAAAAGAAAAACAGTAGCCCAAGAACAAAGCCTTGTGGAACACCCCTTTGCAAAATTATCTTTCATGCATATGTGGGCAGCACGTGGTTAGCACATTCACCTTACAGCAAAAACGTCCTGGGTTTGAGTCTCAGGCTCAGCAAGGGCACTTCCATGTGGAGTCTGCAATTTCCGCTAGGGCTGTGGTGAGGTTAGTGCCTGAAATGGAATACACCCTGAAGAGCTCACCAGCCAATCACAAGGACAACACATACATAACCAATTACACTCATAGCACGGGCAATTTGGAGCAGTGAATGGTTCTTAATGTGCATGTCTTTGTTTGTTTGAAGAAACTGGAGTACCCTGAGGAAACCCACACATGCACGCAGACAACACACAAATGTCCACAGACAAATGCCCTTACTCAGCCCAGGATTCGAACCCAGAACCTTCTTTCTGTGAGGTAGACCCCTACACCACCATGCTGCCTGGGATAACAACAGGCATTTTGAAAAATATTGGGTCTTAAACTGTCAACCTTCAGATTAACAACACATCACTCCACAGCTGTCCAAAAAAATAATAAATTCATAAATAACTGACATTAATTAAAAAAAAAATAGATTGTCGGCTACAATTCCTTATGCAGTTGTTTTGAGCTTTATTCTTTGTTTAGTTTTTGCAATCAAAACCACTTACATTTATGTGAGGTTAACATCTGAGTGTGTACATGCGCATCTGTGTGCATGCGTGCTCGCGTCTGTATGTGTGTATTTATATTTTATTTATATCTTATGCATTGTTTAATGTTTAATTATTATTATAATCATTTATAACATTGATTATGCATTCATTGATATTATATACACAGATACATGTATGTATACGTCAGTCGGGGGGGGGGGGGGGGGTTGATCCTACTTCACGGAATTTGGTGATCACGTAGGGATCTCGGTCCCAATTAACCTCGAAAAGTGAGGGATCACTATATATATATATATATATATATATATATATATATATATATGCAGCTAGAGAATGAATCCTGTCAGTGAGTGATATGTACAGTATGATCAATATGATAAACAGTAGAATGTAAATATAGCAGTGGATTTTGGGAAGGAATGACACCTTTTTCTTTCTGAATTTTGGATCCGGTGGTTCTCCATTCTTGTTCTGTACTTTAACACCTGAGAACCATACAAAAAACCAAAATTGAATTTAACAGAGCAGATATTGCTCCGAAAATAGCCTGGGCTCGATTTGGTACCATATTTGTTAAATGTCAGGCCCAAGTTATTACAAAGCCAGACTGATCTTGTATCTTGGAGCTAGATCACTTGTGGTTTATTAACCTTACTAGCAAAACAGGAATATCAAGTCAGTTGTGTTATTCAAACTGGAAGATTTCTTATTTGATTATTAGTGCAAGACTGCCAGTGGCTATCAGCGTTTTTAAGTATTTGGGAGACATCCGTGTTACTGACATTGATAATAATATTGAAAAGCGTAGCGCAGCGAGCCTGGACGTGTACTTGAGGGAGGAGAGTTCCTTTTTTTTGGACTCAGATACTATAGTGGAAGATCACCATCTCTAAAGCAGCGCTTGCTCTCAGTTGAAATATTACATGCCGTATCCAGTTTGGAAGAGTGTGGTCAATTTTGCAGTCCAACTTCCAACAGGGATGGAAACACTCACTGGTCTTTGTTCTGTCATTTCCCCTCATTTTTTTTTTTTTTCTTATTTCCACCTTCTCTTCCACCACCCTGCATTTATTCCCTTCTCACTTTCATCATGCTGTGCAACATGTGTGTCTACCGTGTGTCAGCTCATCACACAAAGGGCCCACACGATGCGGTCGTGTGTTCTGAAGTACTCACTAATGAGATCTGAGAAAGATGAGAAGGAAACAAAGCTGGAGAGTCTGCCGAGATCAGTATTCATGAGTCGGTAGATTCATAAAACAACAACAACAACAACAACAACAAAAAGGTTGTGAACCAGTGCCATAAAATTAGGGGGGGGAGGATAAGAAGAGGAAAAGCGAAGGGAATAAAGAAAGCAGAAAGGGAGGGAGGAGTGCAGCTGCTGAGTTCTGAGTGGCAAGACCGCAGTCTGATGTTAAAGACTACTGCCTTCCCTATGCTCCAAACCAGATGCTTAGAAGCCATAAACAGCCTCCAGACAGAGACTCACATACACCAAGAGACTGAAAACTTCAATTAGATGTAGTTCAGTTCACTTCAATCTTTGGACGCAGCTGATGGTAGAGGATTTGAGAAGAAGGAGGCAGGATCATGGCCCTGAATCATGGAGTGTGACATTGAATTTTACAAACATTTCACTTGGCTTAAAAAGGTAAGCTTGAATACATTAATACCTTCCCTTCCTTTGTTCTCTTTCTCTTAAGTACATAACAACATCATTACATGTTATTGATTCTTCTTTGCTTGTTTGCATAACTGAACACTCCATGATTCCAGCTCATGTGCTCTTTGATTGACTATGAAAAGCTGGTTGTTTTTATTGGAAGTCAGCTCCGCAGGCAAGGAATTCGACTTGGCAGCTGATTGAGCTGAGCCAGACAGGGAAGGTTAAGAAAACTTTTAAAATGCTCATAAATACGAAGAAGAGTGCAAGAATCAAGTGATCGCACTTTTTTTGAACTTGAAAGAGATTATAGTAATTATAATTACAACTAAACTACATATAGTTCTATCTGATTAGGAGAAGCAGAGATGCGTTAGAAGTCCATATACTTGACATTAGAGTATCGGAGCACCTGTAATATGCTGTGATGTACACAAGAACTATTTCAGTTATACTGTATTTAGAACACAGCGCTGCTGGATTCTCAGCACTGATTGATCCGAAGGCACTGAGTCATTTACTACAAGTCACAATAAACCCCCATCAAACTCAGAAACACTCCAAGTGTGTCCTTAATAAATTGGTAGATGCAGTAAGAACATGTAAAACGGAGTTGGAATGCACTGTTAACCAATAAGGATATGGCATGGTCCACGAAGATGTGGAGGATGTGATATAACTTTGCACATATATCACAAATAGTGGGGGCAGTGGTGGTCCAGTGGTATAAGGCGCCAGATCGCTGATCCAAAGGTTTGGGGTTCGAGTCCCACTTTCCACAAGGTTGTCACTGCACACACACCCCCCCCCCCCCCCGCAGTGTAGCTAAGTGGGTTATCAAAGGCCGGCCATGTCTCTCACTGTCTATGGTGTGAGGCATGTTAAAGAACCATTGCTGACTTTCGACAAGAGTAGCTGCAAAGCCGTCAGTGTGTTTCCGCCCTGCGATGGCCTGGCGAGCTGTCCAGGGTGTACTCTGCCCTCGCCCTGAGTTGGCTGGGATGGGCACCAGCCTCCCCGTGACCTTAATTAGGATGAAGCGGTTACAGAAGATGAATGAATGAATAACAAATAGTGTGGACTTGGTGGACAAGCACAGTAAGAACTTACTAAAGACATAGTATTGAAGTTATTGACACAGCAATACTGGTAGTATTATGTAGTAGCAGAGGTGTTGATGTAATAACAATGGTGTTGGGGTGTTGGTATATTGAGAGCAGTGCTGGCATAGTAATGATGATTTTCATGTAGTAATAATGGTGATGATGTAGTAATAACAGCGTTGATGTAGTAACTATGGTATACACAAAACGAACAATGGCTGTTTTGGGGTAAGAGCAATTTTGATGTAACAATATTGACATAGTAATGATGGTGCTGGTAATGGTGGCCTAGTGGTCTTTCACTGTCTATGGTGTGAAGCATGTAAAAGAACTGTTGCTGACTTTTGACAACAGAAGGCTGCATAGCTGTCAGCATGTTTCTGCCCTGCGATGGCCTGGTGAGCGGTCCAGGATGTACTCTGCCCTCACCTGGAGTCAACTGGGATGGGTGCTATCCTCCCTGCAACCCTAATTACAATTAAGCAGTTCAGAAAATAGGTGGATGATGGTGCTGACGTTGTAACAATGAATTTGTAGTAGTATTGATAATGTGGATGCATTAACATGACTATAACCTCGTAGGGACTTGGGTGGTGTCGTACAGGCATAGCACAGATTTGTAAAATGTGTTTTGTACGTAACACGATCTAATTGGTCATATTAAAAACATATTGAATGGGTTGCAGATGGTACGAAATTAATGGGAAAATGCTGGCCACGGTGAGATCCGAGTAAGGCATTTTCTGTTTTGACCACGCCCCCTTTGATGAACTATAACTTTTATTATCTGCATTAAACAGTGATCGAAAATAGTTTTCTAAAACCATGGTAGCTGATGTCTCCTCATTGTGGATGGGTTCCATTTTGAGTTAGTTCCTCTCAAGATTTCTTCCTCATATAATCTCGTAAAGATTTTTCTTCCATCCCGAATCCATCAAAAGGTTGAAATTTAACTCCCAACACCACCTATTGGACTTCTAGGCAGAACCGTTAACCCTTCTCGCAGTTGAATGATGGCACCAACTCTGAGCTCTGATCAACTTCCTAACAAGCTGAGGTATTCAAAGAACAGTATGTAAAACCTGGGAACACAAGGAATTAAACTAAAATAAGTTTCTTTAGTATTTGATATAAAATTGTATTTTTTTTTTAAAAAAGACAGAAACATATATTAATAAAAAAGTAAAGTCCACATAGCTTTTTCCTTATTTTTTTAATAGAACGCTTTGTAATACATTTTTACTGGTACCCATTTATAGTGCTGGGTGAACAGAGGCACACTTGTGGTTAAGACCTTGCCCAGCACAGTGGGGGTCTCACTGGGATTTGAACACACAACCTCCCAATTATGAGCCCAGCACCCTAACCACTACACCACAGGCCCTACCAGGAAGGTAACCTGCGATGAACTAGCGTCCCATCTCAGCGGAGTTGTACTCCTAGTCGCTTCACGCTACAGAATGCGGGGATAAGCACCAGTCCAAGGAGTCAGTAGGCTCGGGTGTAAAAAGCCCATCGGACTTTACCTTTTTACCTTACCTTTGTAATATTTCCTCTTTAGTGGTTATAACCGATTGAAAACTTGAGTCTTTCAAATAAAACAATTAAATCGTTTAAATCTGTTGACAATGAAAAAGCTGAAGTTTAATAAAAAAATATAAACATAACTAATTGTGTGAATACAACTGTGTCCATAACTGATTTTGGTCTGTAGGTCAATTTGCAGACGCTTGGAAATAAAGAGAGCTACCAAGAACGACTCTGTAGACTGGAGGGAGATAAAGAATCGCTTGTGTTACAGGTAAAGTGTGTGTGTGTGTGTGTGTGTGTGTGTGTGTGTGTGTGTTGGGTGGGGGTGCAGGTGCACTGTCTTATAAAGAATTGTGAACAATATTAGCATACAACGCTTTAACTGTGACAAAAAGAAAGATTTTACCTTCAGTCTGTGTGTTTGCTTGTTAGCGGAACAGGATTACACACAAACTTTTGCATGCATTTTCATGAAATTTCTATTAGAGGAGGGACTTTGCATAAGAAAGACTCAGCTAAATTTTCATCTGGGAAAAATTCTGGATCTATAATTTTTAATGGATTGTTTAACATGATATTTTTGTCGATGATAACTAAAAGGTTATCTGTTTGGATGAATTTGGATGAAATTCTTTTTTTTTTTTTTTTTTTTTTTTTTTTTTTGAGAGCAGAATGTGGTACAAGTAACACACCACTACATTTCGGGGGTGATCTGTTCATAGATACATGTTTAAAAATGTATTTAATATATAGGTAAAATGTTCATCAGTTGGCCACTAGGGGAAGCCATTTCAATAGAACTATGCCAAGTTATAATAATTCATTTGTTCCTGTTGAACGTACCTTACACTGTATGAATCGCCTTCAGTTATTCCTGTATTCAGGTTTAATTCTGTACTTCAGTTTTATTCATTGTTCACCGAGGTGATGTCCAGTCTTTCTCCTCGCTCAATATAATCAAGTTTATCATTAATAATGGTTGATGATTATGCATGTGCTCTAAAACGCCATGTCATGATTCATCTGACAATCCCGAATGTTGTGTAAGGCAGTAAAGTGAAACTAGTGATTGGTGTAGTGGCTGTCCTTCCTCTTCTGCTCTGGCACATACTTGAATAGTTGACTAAAATCCTTCTGTGCTCAGGCCAAGTCAGAAACATGCACAGCAGGCAATCCATCAGTTTGCTGAACAACATTTTATAGTATTATTATTATTATTATTATTATTATTATTATTATATTTTATTTTCCCCTCGAATTGTGATTATAATGTTGCAGCCATAATCATAATCCACCAGGCTTTGGTTTTGCTTGCTCAGGATTATCCGCTCAGACTGTAGTCCACACTTTCGAAATTTAAAAGACTAGGAATTTGGAAAGCTTAGAAAATTAGTATGTACCAGAAGATGTACACATGACTGGCGAGGCAGAAGTCTAGACTAGTATACTGGTTGTACTAGTACTGAATATAGAGTCTGGGTGTTTGGTGTGATTCATGGCACATTTATGGCTTTGAGATTAAAAATGGTGGTTGTGCTTGACACACCCCCCCTCCCTCTCTTGCTTTCTAACTCACTATACAAACACACAGGTGAGTGTGCTGACAGACCAGGTGGAGGCTCAAGGAGTTAAGATCAGAGATCTGGAGAATTCTCTTGAAGAACACCAGCTCAAACTAAACTCCGCTGAAGAAATGCTGCAACAGGTACTAGAAACCTTCTTGCTCCATGCTGGTGGTTTTGTGGCGTGACAGAACAAACATGAGTAATCCATTTTTTATTGAGCCCAAAGGTGATTGTTGGTGAAATAAGTGGGAAGAGAGGAAAAAAAGAAAAGTTGAGCAATGCTTAACCATGTGATCTGTAAATGAACAGGAACGCCATGTGGCAGCAGTGACATGATTTATGTTTTAATGAGTCAACATAACTTTTAAATGTTATATGTTTTTATATATTAATTTTGGGTGTGTCAGGTTATAATTGTACTTACTCTGAGATCCTCAACTAGATTCATCCATTAAATGTTGTTTTCCTTTCGGCTTTCTCCCTTTATCAGGGGTTGCCACAGCGAATGATTCGCACGTTTGATTTAGCATAGTTTTTTTTTTTTTTTGGTTTTTTTTTTTTTTTTTTTACATCGGATGCCCTTCCTGACACAATCCTTCAGCAAGGGACAGAAACACGCAGATGGTTCTTTAACATGCCTCTCCCCATAGACAGCAAGAGACATGGCCCGCCTTTGACAACCCAGTTAGCTGCACTGGGGGAGATTTATCCATTAAATATGACCAGCATTAACACTATCACACCAATTTGAAGCCCTCTCTCTTACCCCAGTAGCATGTTCTACTGTATGTACTGTATTTTTCTTCAGTATACTCATTTTATGTTTGTTTTTAGCTGAAAGATGATTCATGGTCTATATGTGCTGTAGCTCTGGACGCCTCTACCCGCATGAATGCCATAAGTTCAGTGGCAACAATATGGAGGCGCCTGCCTCTTACCATAGCCTTCATTTTTTTTTTAATTTTTTATTATTATTTTTTTTATTATTTTAAAATAGGGTTGTGTGGTTTTGTTGCAAATCTAGTAATGAATTCCTTCATACCTTCATCTGTCAATCCATATGTCTATCTATACAATCCTCCACCCATAGGCATCTCTATCTGTCTGGATCTTGGTTCAGACTGACAGCTGGTCCATCTTTCTGTACAACTGGCGATCCATGTCAATCTGTGCATATCTGTCAATTTGTCCATCAATCTATCCAACTATATGTCCATTTGTCTGACAGCCTGTCCAAATCAAGTTTGACCATATTTTTTCTAAGATTGGGTGTCATCTCTCTCTGTCTATACCACCATTTTTCTGACCATCCATCTATATTTACGTCTAACAATCTGGTTCATTGTCTAAACCAACAACCTTTCAATCTTTCTCTATGACTACATGTAAATCTCTCAGTCCATTTGTCCATGACTCTGTCCATGACTCCATCTGTATATTTATATGTCTGCCTGGCTCACCAATCTGGTTCTCCACCTTTCTCTAAAACTGGTTGTCTATCTGTCTATACCATCATGTCTCTGTTCTTCCATCCATCCTTCCATCCATCAATCCATCCATCCATCCATCCATCTATCCATCTATCCATCCATCTATCCATCCATCCATCCAGCCAGCCATATGTCCATTGGTCTGGCTCTCTGTTAATATTTTCTATGATTGGGTGTCCATCTGCCTGCCCATTTGTCCATAATTTTTTTATTTTTCCATGTCTGTTCATACCAACAGTGTGTCCATCTTTCTCTGCGATTCTATGCCCATTAGTCCGTCCAGTTGTCCATACCTTTGTCTGTATGTACATCCATCTGTATTTCTCTCTAAACAGATCCTTGTTACTCTGTAAAAGGGTCTCCAGCTACCTGTCCCTCACTACATCATGTCAATCGGTCTGATTTTCTGTCCAAACTGACAGTCTGATCATCTTCTTGTATTAATATATGACCATTTGTCTCATCACTTTCCTATACCAGGGCTATTCAATTAATTTGAAAAAGTGGTCAGGTCATGAAAATAGTTCCAAATGGGGGGCTGAAGATATATAGCCTGGAAAAATAAGTACAGACGCTCCCTGACTTACGTTCATCCGTTTTACATTTAAAAAAAAAAAAAAAAAAAAAAAAAGTCAAATTTTGAGTTTAGATGTACCTACGTAGTATGCTGACGTAATGACGCAATGATGCTGCATTCATTGTTTACAAACTACAGACTGAGTGTGTATACATATCTCAGTTATATAGCGTGTTACCCTTGTGTTAAGACGTCGTCGCTGTGATCTTTGTGTTTACACAGTTTTGTGGACTTTTGTAACCCTAAGCAAATCTGGTTGGTCAGAAGTGTAAGCCTACTAGCATGGGTGCAAGTCTCATACACAGAGATGAATTAACTATCTGCTCAGATCCGCACAATCTTTATATTTATTATCTTTTAGCAGAATCCTAAGAGTGTATACTTATTTTTATATGAATATTCATTAGGATTTGTACTCGTTCTTTGTATGCATCTCTTGAATAAAGTTTACTTAATAACACAAAAGAAATAACTCTCCGCTTTGCTGGGATTCACGTGCAGGCTGTGTTCTAAACGTGTTCAACGGCACCCTTGTGCACTTGAAAGACCGGAAGTCTGTATAACCCACAGCAAGTACGCTACTTTCGCAAGTACACTACTTTCGGTATCGAGTGCTTCACATATTGTAAGCGTTGATTGACTGTTTTAAGCTTCATGTGAAGTGCCTCGGTATAAATAAGTGACTTATTTGAAATTAATGTTGATATTATTTGATATATTTCATATTATTTTACAATGTTGTGTTTATAATAATTGATTTAGGTGTGTTTAATGAGATACGGTAATGGTATTTATGGGTGTATAGTACAGTATGAGCGTCATACGTCATACGTCGTACATCACTGTAACAACTTGCGTTCACTTTCAACTTACGTTCGGCCGCCCGGAACCAATTAAAAACGTAAGTCGGGAAGCGTCTGTAATCACATTAAAAGTACAACAACAATATTGCACTACATATAGTGTATTTTGCAAACACAAAATAACATTAATACATAATATTATATCACAACATACAGGCCCAAAGCATTTCTACATTGAAATCAAATGTCAACATTACAATGCTGAGTAACCCATCCAGGTAAGCTGTGTTACAGATATTTCAAATTTATAACTTTAACAAACAACACCCATTTCACCCAACAGAATCAACAAAAACAACAGGAGTGTAGGTAGTATGGCGTTAAATACAACCATAATAATATTGGAGTGAATAGTACAGTATTATTATTCAGAATAGTGAATGATAACAATAAAAAGAAGACAAAATAGAAAATAATCAAGTGAATATCAAGAAAGAAAAGCAAGTGAAAGAGGAAAAAAAAAGTGAATAATAAGACACAGAAGGTCCCGTTTTAAGTATTATAATATTAAAAAATATATATTGTGAATATCAACACATGGATATAATACTTTAACTGCAATATCTAACTTCCTCATAAATTAAGCGAATTTACTAATTTGATGAACGGAACTGTTACATTACTCATTTAGCCACCAACATTTCACAATTAATGAAAATGACATGTTTGGATGTAGTCAGAGCAATTAAGAGAAATTTAGAAAGATTTTAAGTGAAGTCAGGTGTATACATTGTTAAAGCAACGCGCAGACAGTGGTGTGCATGTGCTAAGTGAGAGATGCGTGGTAATGTGTTTTAATGGTGTTTCATGTGTGGACCAAGGCATGAGCACCACAATGTACTGGTGGGACATTAACACAATGACCCAGTTATACAGTCCTGTCAGAGTTAGCATGAACTTTCTTAAAATGCCTTCGGAATTTATATTCTTTATGTACTGATATATTCACTCTCGCTCTCCAGAAGATACACAGGCTTCCAACAGACAGGGAAAAAAAAAAAAATATATATATATATATATATATATATATATATATATATATATATATATATATATATATATATATATATATATATATTTTTTTTTTTTCCCTGTCTGTTATATGAGAGGGCAGTGGTGGTCTAGTGGTATAGGGCGCTGGATCGCTGATCCAAAGGTTGGGGTTTCAAGTCCCACTCTCCACAAGGTTGTCACTGTCCCCCCAGAGCAGCTAACTGGGTTATCAAAGGCGGGCCATGTCTCTCACTGTCTATGGTGAGAGGCCTGTAAAAGAACCATTGCTGACCTTCGTAAAGAGTAGGCTGCAAAGTCGTCAGCGTGTTTCTGTCCCTTGCTAAAAAGGGTTGTGACAGGAAGGGCATCCGATGTAAAAACCTCTGCCAAATCAAATGTGCGAATCAGATGATTCGCTGTGGCGACTTCCGAGTAAAAGGGGAAAAAGCCGAAAGGAAGACAGACATTTTATATATATATATATATATATATATATATATATATATATATATATATATATATATATATAGTCATTTGATCTAACTCAGATATAGTCATTTGATCTAACTCAGATTTTTAGAACATTATGTGAGGTAGAACCCATCTCCTTGAGAACCTTTCAATAGTGACAAACCACCGTTTCTTTCGGTTTGAATAATACATGAGAAAATGAAGTGCTGTATGTTTTGTAAAGGTTTTATTTGAAAGCATCTCTGAAAGTGAAGAATTCTGTTGTCTTGTTCTGCCTACTGAGAATTTTTTCACATTTACCCGAATAACAAACGGGAACCAGCAGTGCTTTTTTTTTTCTTTTCTTTTTTTTTTTTTTTTCTTTTTTTCCCCCCAGCTCTTGTTTACAGTTGAAAAAATCTCATGGATTTGTACAATACTAACGAACCTTAAACTGAACTCTGTGACTCAGTCGTTGTTGTTTTTTGTGGTAGGTTTATGTTTAGTCTGTCCGTCTGGACGCTGTTCATTATCAACTCTTTTTTTTTTTTTTTAATCTGTTTTGTATTAACTTTTCTTTAACAAACGTCTACTTTACTCCAGACCATCTGTTATATTCTTGTATAAGATGATTGTTTACACTGATCTTCCCCATTATACTGCATGCTCCTCCAACCTCATGTGCACTTCCTTTAAATTTTACTACTCAAATGTGTCATTGTTTTTTGTTCTTCTTTTTTTGTTTTTTTTTTAAGCCAGCTGTTCTTGGATGAAGGACTGTTACATGCTCTCTTGAGTTTTAAGGCTCCATAGAAGGAAACAGTTTAATCCAAGATCCAAATTTCCTTAACAACACAAATATTTCAGAGAGTTTTGGGATTTATTTGGTTTGTTCCCGGTGTGGAAGATGTAGTCTGACCAGGTGAACCGAGTTTCAGCTGCAGGGTTTCATCAGCCAGACGTGCATATTATAAAAGGATTAATAGGAGGAACAGAGTAGTCAGTCTAATAATAGCCAGTCTTTTCAGTTGCAATCACATTTTTTGTTTTAATCTTGTAAAACTATGAAAGGACATATTAGAAAAAAACTTCTAACTTTCATTCAATGATCAAAGTCAAAACTTGGGCATGAAATGATTGATTGGCGAGATATGAGTTGATTCTGTATATTGACCATTCTTTTTGAAACAGGATGTCACTGTCATGTGTATCGGAGCTGCTTGGCATGCTTTGTGACTTCCGTTACAGTTAATGTCATTTGAGATGCTCTGAATGCAAATACTTATCAAGAGGAACAGGAAATACCTTACAGGATGAACAATGGACTAACAAAAAAAGAAAATGCTACGGTGATAGGAGCATAATCTAAATACATTTTGAGCGCTAAGAACACAAATCTCCTCCAAGCCAAAAACAATAAAAAATAAATAAATAAGAAGTACACACCACCTCCTTCTATTATAACGGGCCTTAAAAAATCATTACCCCTCACAACATTAAAGAATCCTTTAAAAATTCATGACCCAAACTTTGATCTGAATAATATCCAAATTCTAATGTAGTTTTTCTTGTACAAAGCCCCGCCTCATGAACACCTACACATATATTTTTGTATAATTTTGAAAACAAACACACAAACACACCTAACCAAAACATAACCTTGGCAGTGGAAATAAAACAAACTAAAGGGACATTCATACAGTGTAAGGTAATGTACCTCCGCTGGGAGGGAATAGATTATTATTTCTTGGCATAATTATAATAGAATGTCTCCACCTGGTGAAGGTCTGATTACCATGTTGGTTATTTTCCAGGAATTTTGATTTTTTTTTTTTTTTTAAATACGATGTCGAGTACGGATCACCACCAAAAAAACAAAAAACAAAAACAAAACAACAACAAAATAGCTTGTTACTTTTGCCACACCCACAAAACAAACACATTAACATACCAACATAAGTGAAGACATAAAGGCAGCGGTAACAAAGAAATAAATTAATTTCTCATCATTAACAACAACAACAACAACAACAATAATAATAGCTGTTACAGTGATGTAGTGGTGAGCATGGCCTCCTCAAAACAAGAATGTTTGACTTCTGGGCTCGGACATTTCTCTGTGGAGTTTTTTTTGTTCTCACGTGTTTGTTTCAGTTTCCTCTGGGTACTCTGGCTTCCCCAACATAATCCAAATACAATGACTGCACAGCATGCTGATTAGCAGTTCCAAATTGCCTTTTTTTAGTGTGACTATATGTAAGTGTGAATTGTCGTGTGTGCGTTGTCCGAATGTTTGTGGTGTACCCCACCCTCGCCCAGAGTCAGCCTATCTGCAACCCTAAGTAAGATTAAATTGATTAGATAATGTATGAACTAGTAGAAGTAGTAGTAGTAGTAATAATAATAATAATAATAATAATAATAATAATAATAATAAAATCATTGGTGTGGGGGTGGGGTTTACCGCTGTTATCGTCCACCACTTCAATAAATAAAGTAAAATAAAATAGTTTCAAAATGTTCATTCATTAATTAATTTTCTGAACTGCTTAATCCTAATTAAGGTCACCAGGAGGCTGGCGCCCATCACAGCCGACTCTGAGTGAGGGAAGAGTATACTCTGCACAGTTCACCAGGCCATAGCAGGGCAGAAACACGATGATGGCTGTGCAGCTCCTCTTGACAAAAGTCAGCCATGGTTCTTTTACAGCCTTACACCGTGAACAGTGAGAGACATGGCTGGCCGTTTATAACCCAGTTAGCTGGACTCGGGGTCAAAATAGTCATTATTTATTTATTTATTTATTTATCTGAATTTTTTTTTTTTAATTATTATTACTGCTATCACAGTGATGCATTTCTGATTTCCACGCCATGCTAACTACAAGATTTCATTCCGTTTTTCTGAGGGAGTTCACTTGTGCATTTCTGTTTTATGTGCTTTTTTTTTTTTTTTTTTTTTTTCCCCTTTAAATGACTGCGTTTGATTGAATCTACAGCTTTGGATCCACTAATGGTAAGCATTCTGGAGATGTGGTCATTATGAGGTTTTGGCTCCCAAAAATGAATCCACTCCCAGTGACATTGCCTTAATATTTTCCATGTGCAGTCTTGAACTCGGCACGAGATTTGCTCAAAAGTGCATATGACAAACGCACGGCTGTTAAAATCACCTTCAGGTCAATGGGTGAAGTCAGCGTCTGCTTTCAAACAGACCAAAGTCCATAGTGTTGTTCTTGTCATCGATACAGGGTGTGTGTGTGTGTGTGTGTGTGTGTGTGTGTGTGTGTTTCTCTGGGAGCGTGGAACGAATCTCCATTTCTTTGCTAACTTCTATTGAGTGTTTTGAAGACATATTAGTGCAACTCGCTCTCTCTCGCTCTCTCTCGCTCTCTCTCTTCTGTGTCATTCAGTTGCAGAGAGGGGAAGTAAATATAGCCTTCATAGTCTGTGTATATTTAGCCAATGTGAAGCAGAAGCTCAGAGTTCAGGGGATTTTGTTTGAAGACACGTTGAGTAAAAGCTTTCACATCTGGCTCTCGCATACGTGTGTTCAGGAGCTATTGAGCACGACTATGCTCAAGTCACAGAAACTAGATCTATGGATGAGGTTTCCTATCTGAAACTGAAGCTGGTGAGCATGGAGGAGAGGCAGAATCACAATGCCGAGAGACAACACAAAGCAGAGGTATTGTACTGCTCCGGATGCTGGACTAAACCAAGCAGGCTTGGACACTGTGCTACGCTAAACTTAAGAATGGAGTATAAATTTATGTAGATTATTTTATCAGGAATAAATCACTTTGTAACTGATAGGCTGTTATACGAAAATAATCAGTAGTGTTGGCGTATGAACTTATGTTTGTTTCTCATTATTTGCATATCATGACTTGTTAACTCAGCCAGGAGGCCATGGTTTCACCTGGCTGGTTAGGTAGCTTGTTTGCCTGCTTCTAATTGTGTTCAACATAACTGAAAAAGTTCTGCACGGATTTGGATGAACCTGTTTTCTAGAGTAGAGAGTGGTACAAGTAACACAACATTAAATTTTAGAGGTAATCTTGGCATGGGATCATGAATTTTCCCCTCAGAAATTCTCAAATGCATAATGCCCATCAGAGGGAGACATTTTATTATAAGGTTGCCAAGTTATAATGACACATTTGTGCCTGGCAGAGGTATCTTGCAATTAATTAACTCAATGAGTGTCCCTCTTGTTAATTGTTACTTTTGGAAATATTTAAATATTTTTTTAAGGTTGATTTATACACTTCTTTTGCATCAAATCTAATTTTCATACTGATGACATTAAGATTTTCAGAGGAAAGTATTTAAACTTCTATGTAGGTTGGTATATCTTCTAGGAAGTGCTGCTGTATGAAACCTAACAGGATTTAATGGTTTTCAAGCACAGAAAAAAAAGACTCCCTTAATTTAGTTTACATTCATTTTCTGAAATGTTTAACCCTAATTAGGATCGGGGGATGTTGGCACTCATCTCCTCCAGTGGGTTATCAAAGGCGGGCCATGTCTGTCACTGTCTATGGTGAGAGGCATGTAAAAGAACCATTGCTGACTTTCGTAAAGAGGCTGCAAAGCCGTCAGCGTGTTTCTGTCCATTGCTAAAAAGGGTTGTGACAGGAACGGCATCTGACATAAAAACCTCTGCCAAATCAAATGTGTGAATCCGATGATTCGCTGTGGCAACTCCCAAGAAAGGGAAAAAGCCAAAAGAAAAAGAAGAAGAGGTTGGGACTCATCTCAGCCGACTCTGGGTAAGGGTGGGGTACACCTTACACAGATCATCAGTGGGACAAAACTCACACAACCATTCATAATCACACTCAGACCTAGGGGAAATTAGGAATGTCCAATTAGCCTACTGTGCATGTTTTTGGACTGCGGGAGGAAACCAGAGTACCCGGAGGAAACCCACACAAACATGGCAAGCACATGCAAACTCCACACAGAAACACCCGAGCTGGGAATTGAACCTAGGACCTTCTTCCTGTAAGGCGGACATGCTAACCACTATGCCACCATGCCGCCTTTGAGTTGATCTAAGAATAATAAACAGGAAAAAAAGCACAGTGTTGTTTATTCTTGTGCAATTCATTATAAGTGGGAGTGAATGCATATTGAAGTGTTTCTACAATGTTTTCAATCATGCATATTTAGCAGCATTTACCATTTGCTCCAGAATGAGGAAGAAAACATTATCATCATCATCATTAAATACAGAATTAAACCTGCTGTTATCATGAGCTACAGCCACTATTAAGCCTCACTCAATGTTTATTCATGCTAACACAATATATAGAGTAGATTTTGTATTTTTCAAAAATAAATAAATAAATAAATAAATAAATGTATATTTAAATGTGTAAGCTAGCAGACCAATTATGGATGTTTTGCTCTGTGTATCTGTGACATGTCACTCACTGTGTTTCTGGAAAAGCACACATTAGACTGTGGTCAAGATTGTACAAAGAATTGTTATATTATGATTGAATTTTGAAGGAATACAAATGTAATTGTACAGTTAATAATTTGAGAGAAAAATATAAAACAATATAAAATAAAGTACATAAGAGTTCAGATTAAAGAAGATAATTAGACTAGAATAAAAAGGAACACACGTGACAGTCAAAGTGAGACAAGCAAGTGTATACAAATGAGACTTGTAAGGTGTAGCACTTTAAAAATGGCGCTGAGAGGGGGGGGGGGGCGGCACAAGCCAGTTTCCACTCTCATGCCGGTCCCAAGCTCGGATAAATGCAGAGGGTTGCGTCAGGAAGGGCATCCGGCGTAAAACCATGCCACATAAAATATGAGCGTCAAAACTAAGAAATCCATACCGGATCAGCCGAGGCCCGGGTTAACAACGACTGCCATCAGTGCTGTTAACCAACAAGGTGCTGATGGAAATTGGACTACTGTGGGTCAAAGAAGGAGAGGTCGAAGAAAGAGAGGTGGGAGGTGTGTCTGTAGGCAGAGAGAAGAGGAAAAGTATGAGTCTAAGACTGAGAGTAGGGACTTTGAATGTTGGAACTATGACAGGAAAAGGTAGTGAGCTGGCTAACATGATGCAGTGGCGGAAGGTGGACGGACATACTGTGTGTTCAGGGGACCAGGTGAAAAGGTAGCAAGGCTTCAAGCTTAGGCACAGGGTTAAAGCTGTTTTATCATGGTGTGGATGGGAAGAGAAATGGTGCAGGAGTCATCTTGCAGGAGGGGTTTGTCAGGAATGTTCTAGAAGTGAAATGAGTATCAGACAGAGTGATGAGTCTCAAGTTAGAAATAGATGGCATGATGTTCAATGTTGTTAGTGCTTATGCCCCACACAAAGGATGTGAGTTCGAAGAGAAGGAGAGATTCTGGAGTGAGTTAGATGAAGTGATGCAGAATACCCCCAGAGGTGAAAGAGTGGTCACTGGGGCAGACTTTTGGGACCATCCTATGCTGTTTGGCAACACTCTCACCCATTACTACTTTGCAATCGTTGACTTTTTTCAAATTATGTCGCCTACACAAGATGTAGTCAACCTGTTTGCTCCTACCTCCACTTTTATAAGTCACCCTATGCTCCTGTCTTTTCTGTAACAAAATATTTACCACGACCATTTCCATCTTTTTTGCAAAATCTATCAACATCTGTCCTTCTGTGTTCCTGTCGTGGATACCAAACCTGCCCATCACTTCCTCATCTCATCTGGTTCCTGCACCAACATGTCCATTGAAGTCTGCCCCAGTGACCACTCTTTCACCTCTGGGGGTATTCTGCATCACTTCATATAACTCACTCCAGAATCTCGAAGATAGCGGTGTCAAAAACCAAACAGAGGGCGTATGATGTATTGTATGCTAGGTTGAAAAGTAAAGAGGGAGAAAATTACTTCTACGGGTTGGCACAGCAGAGAAATAGAGATGTGAAGGACATACAGCAAGTTAGAGTGATTAAGGACAGAAAGGGAAATGCATTATCTGATGACATAAGTGTGCTGGGAAGATGGAAAGGAAGAAGAAGAGCTGATGAATGAGGAAAATGAGAGATAAAAGGGGATGTTAATAGAGAAGTACAGATAAAGTCAGAAGGAGCTGCATTGTGCCTTTGCTGATCTAGAGAAAGCATATGACAGGGTGCTGAGAGAGGAACTGCGGTCTTGCATGAGGAAGTCTGGAGTGGCAGAGAAGTATGTTAGAGGGGTGCAGGACATGTATGAGAGATGTAAGACAGTCGTGAGATGTGCTGTCGGTGTGACAGAAGAGTTCAAGGTGGAGGTGGGACTGCATCAAGGGTCAGCTCTGAGCCCCGTCTTGTTTGCTATGGTGATGGACAGGCTGACAGATGAGGTGATACAAGATTATCCATGGGCTATGATGTTTGCAGATGCCATTGTTATCTGTAGTGAGAACAGAGAACAAGTGGAGGAAAATCTAGAGAGGTGGAGGTATGCCCTGGAAAGGAGAGGAATGAAGGTTCGTCTCAGTAAGACAGAATGCATTTGTGTGAACGACGAGGTCCCAAAAGGAACGGTAAGGTTACAGGGAGCAGAGATAAAGAAGGTGGAGCATTTCAAGTATTGAGGCTCAACAATCCAGAGCAATGGAGAGTTTGCAAAAGAGGTGAAGAAGCGTGTGCAGGCAGGTTGGAATGGTTTGAGAAAAGTGTCAGGTGTGATGTGTGATAGGAGGGTATTGGCAAGAATGAAAGGAAAAGTGTACAAGACAGTGTTGAGGCCAGTGATGTTGTATGGTTTAGAAACAGTGGCCCTGGAGAAAATATTGGAGGGAGAGCTGGAGGTAGCAGAGATGAAAGTGTTGATATTCTTTTTGGGAGTAACAAGGATGGATAGGATCAGGAATGAGTACATCAGAGGGACAGCACTTCTAAGAGTTTTTGGAGACAAAGTTCGAGAGGCTAGAGTTAGATGGAATGTACAGAGGAGGGATAGTGAGTATATTGGTAATAGGATGCTGAGGATGGAACTACCAGGCAGAAGGCCTAAAGGAAAACCAAAGAAGAGATTTATGGATGTGGTGAAGAAGGACATGAAGGTCGTTGATGTCAGAGAAGAAAATACAGAGGATTGGGTGAGATGGACGCAGAAACAGCCGAAAGGAAAAGAAGAAGAATGGTGTCGCACTTTAAACTAGTGTATGGACAATGTGCAGGGGTAAAAGGTCGTGCGACTGAGTACAGTGACTGATGGCACCATACTTTGGCACTAAAGTGACAAAACCAAGTGCATTCTTGTTAATACCTGCATCTTATCCGCTTTCATGTCTGATTCGCATGTTTGATCTGGTATCGGTTTTTACCCTTCCTGACACAACCCTTTAGCAAGGGACAGAAACACGCTGACGGCTTTGAAACTCCTCTTGTCGAAAGTCAGCAATGGTTCTTTTACATGAACCTCTCACCATAGACAGTGAAAGACATGGCCGGCCTTTGATAACCCAGTTAGCTGTACTTGGGGGGGGGTTGGGCAGTGACAACCTTGTGGAGAGTGGGACTCGAACCCCCAACCTTAGGATCAGCAAGCCAGGACCCTTTCCCACAACATATACAACATATGAAAGCTTGTGTTATGTTTGGGTTTAATTTCCTTTTAAAAACTGTTACAAAGCACTGACACTGGAGACTCCTTCCGATACTGTTATATTAACATCTCCTTATAGAACACTTAATCTGTTTATCTGTAGGTATGATAGCATTATGGAATAAGTAAATTAATATTGACCCGCAATTTGGAATTGCGCTACAGTCCGAGATGACATTACAGCTACTGATTAATCAGATTTGAGAATCTAACAGCAGTGTAGGTGAGATATATTTCGGAACAACAGATATAGTAAATATTCCTGCAATGAGCTGGAAGGCTGCCCAAGTTGTACTCTGCCCTTATCCAGAGTCGGCTGAGATGGGCGCCAGCCTCCCCACGACCCTAATTAGGATTAAGCAATTTACAGTATGAACGGATGAATAAAATATAGTAAAAATCAGTTGTATTTGTTTTCGATAATGACCTGGGTTGGAGCTCCAAGAACATTATTAATAGTAGTCATGTGACAAAAAAGAAAAGGTTCATGTTTATATATTATTCTCCTCGAATATTTTCTCCTGCTAACATAAAACACATATTTAAGCTAGTTTCGAAGATCCAGTACCTCGATTCGGGCAAATTTACATGTGTGTGTTCAACAGACTATTTGTCATGAGTTATTTGGGTTTTTCTTTTGCACTAATTACAGTTTTGTAAAATAAAAGCTGATGTGTCAGATGTAATTACAGGGTTAGCCGAGCGAACTAGTGTTTGTTGATGTAAAATATACATTGCCTTTGGCTTTGCGGAAAGTGTGTGTGTTTTGTATATGCGTGTGTGTGTGTGTGTGTGTGTGTGTGTGTGTGTGTGTGTGTGTGTGTGTGTGTGTGTAAATATGTTGTCTAATAGGACCAACAAATTAGTGCTACACCCATCTTATACTGTTACAGCAACAAACATGACATCACCACATCATGCACCCCTGAACTCAAACATGTCATGATTTTTTTTTGTTATTTTGGTTGGTTCATGGATAAATATGACAAGATTATTAAATTCACTGTAAATTATATTGAGTAATCAAAGTTAAAGCTGATTAATTCTATAATTTAAGAGATCTGACATAATTCATATAGACATAAACACCAAAGATAGCAAGCTTTTAATTGTGAACCGTTCTGTGTTTGTTGCCCTGCAATGGCCTGGTGAGCTCTTTGAGGTGTACCCTATTTTCACCCCCAACTGAGTCAAAGGTGCAGTGGTGGCCTGGTGGTAAAGGAGCTGGATCACTGATCCTAAGGTTGGGGGTTCAAGCCCCACTCTCAACAGGTTGTCACTGTCCCCCCCAGTGCAGCTAAATGGGTTATTAAAGGCTGGCCATGTCTCTCACTGTCTATGGTGGGAGGTTCATGCAAAAGAACCACTGCTGGCTTTTGACAAGAGTAGCTGTCAGCATGTTTCTGCCCTGCGATGGTCTGGTGAGCTATCCAGAGTGCCCAGAGTGGGATGGGCGCCAGCCTCCCCGTGACCCTAATTAGGATGAAGTGGTTACAGAAATTGAGTGAATGAACTGAGTCAAAGACTCAACAGACTAAGTCAGCTGAGATAGGCTTCATCAGTTCAGTTCATTTTCTGTAACCGCTTCATCCTAATTAGGGTCGCGGGGAGGCTGGTGCCCATCCCAGCCAACTCCGGGCGAGGGCAGAGTACGCACTGGACAGCTCGCCAGGCCATCACAGGGCGGAAACACGCCGACGGCTTTGCAGCCTACTCTTGTCGAAAGTAAGCAATGGTTCTTTTACATGCCTCACACCATCGACAGTGAGAGACATGGCTGGCCTGGGATAACCCAGTTAACTGCACTGGGGGCTGAGATAGGCTTTTTAAACAATATTACCATTGCTACTCACACATGCCAACAGCAAACACATTGACATGAAAAAAAAATACAGTCTGTTAATTTTATCAACATTTTTTAAATATTTATTTATAGACAGATTATTTTAATGATTTCATGTGACATATTTGAAAGAAGTGAAAATACAGCTGTACAAGCCGCCTATTAGTACAAATCACTTTTTTTAAAACTCAAATTAAAATGCTACACATAAAAACACAAGCTGTATCGCTCCTCAACCAACTGCAGAGCTGACATGCCATGACCTCCTCCCACCCCGACCCTCTCTGCGGCACTCTATAAATAGCAATCATATGTTAACCATCTCATCTGCTGTGTTTTCCTGCCATGGTATCACATGATACTTCCTCCCCTTACATGCCAGGCATTGCTTAAGTGTTGTTTACGCTAGTTCGAATGGTGAACTCCTCTTTAAAGCACTGGTTATTGTAGGTGTTATTAATCACCGTGTTTCATTTTACATTTAATATTTCTTGCCCATTTCCGTTAAGTGCTCACACTAAACAAAGGATCCTGTATTATAGTCCTTACCTTTCAAAGAGTGGAGGAGGAAGAAACTAAATAACCCTGTAGAACCCAACAAAAGCACATGGATTAAAAAAAAAAAAAAAAAAAAAAAAAATCACACAGACAGTAACACAAGCTTTGCGAAATAGGGATGGTGGAGCCAGGAAGCATCATCATTACATCATTGTGACATCATCAGTAGACACTGCATAAATCAAGGGTGTCAAACTCGTGCCAGAAAGGACCATGTGGCTGCAGGTTTTTGTTTCAACCAACTCATCTGAGTGTTCAGGCAGCTGATTGGTCAATCTGTGTGCTCTGTACAGAGACTGACCAATCAACTGCCTGAACACTCAGCTCAGTTGATTAAATGAGCAAAGTCAGGTGTGCTGCTGCTTGGTTAAAACAAAAACCTGCAGCCACATGGCCCTTTCTGGCACGAGTTTGACACCCCTGGCATAAATGCGCCGACACATTACCTTTTAGTTTTGGACCAATTTTAAAGACTATATCTCTTTTTTCCACCCACTGCAGGAAGATGAACCATTTTATCCACGTTTTATGATAAAATCGCAGTTAAAATATTTTTTTTAGAATAAAATGTTTAGAAAGGGGGTGCCAATACTTAAGGAAGCATCGGTCTTGTGAGTGAACATGTGCTCTGAGTTTAATTTCCGTCTGTCTTTCCTTTATCTTTATGATTTTGCTTTTTCTTTGCCAGAGTGTAGTGAATCTGATTAGTGAGCTCCAGGAGCAGATGTGTAGGATTCAACAGGAACTTTCACATAAAATCCAAGAGAAAAAAGCCGCCGAGATCAAGCAGGATGAAGATACTGATACTGACTCTACAAATAATTCAGCCGAGGCTGAAGAGACATCTGCGGACGAGCAGAGCTCTGAGGAACTCAGGCATGGTGGCAGAGAGACTGTAGGCACTGAGGTCACCTGAGTCATCTGTACACCATTTTTTTTTTTTTTTTTTGATAGTTGGACTTTGGTCTAAAATGTGAAACCTGCTTGTAAACCTGCCCTTTGCTCCAATGAGATTTGCTGAGTGATGTCATTGCGTAACCTTTGGTGAATCTGTAACAGTATTCATAGTGCGCCTAGCGAGTCGTGCTTGATGTAATGCCTGAACGTGTGCCATGGGTTTTGTTTCTGTGCCATTTGTTATGGTCTGTGGGCTGAGAATATGTCTAACAGACTGCATGCATGGCACTGATTTAACATAGATGAATGAGCTTTTTTTTTTTTTGTGTGTGTGTGTGTGTGTGTGTGTGTGTGTGTGTGTGTGTGTGTGTGTGTGTGTGATGGTGTTAAATCATTCAAAGGACTAAAATGTTTCCAGACATTTTACTTTAGATTCAGTTCAAATTCCAAATACACAATAAGATTAAATAAACCATATGGATGGATGGTACTGTCGGATAGCAGTTAGCACATCTGCCTCACAGTGAAAAGATCTGTTTCTGCAAGGGTTTCCTCCGGGTACTCCGTTTTTTCCATGGTCCAAAGATATGCACATTAGGCTAATTGGCTGTTCCAAATTGCCCGTCGGTGTGACGGTGAGTGTGAATGGTTAGTTTTGTGTGTGTGTGTTTGTGTGTGTGTCGGTGGGGGGTCCTATGATGGACTGAAGAGCTGTTTCATGATATACCCAACATTGCCTAGAGTCAGCTGAGATACTCTCTGAGGTTAGGCAGATCGAAAAGTGAGTGAGGCGACATGGATTTTTATTTATAAATAATAATAATAATAATAACAATAAAACATATCAGTAAGAAAAAAGGTATGGGATATGTTGAATATTTTTTATGTGCTCATATTTATCAAGATTAAATTATTGCATTAAATTATTACAATTATCAAAAAACAAAGTGTCCAGTGTGATGTGTGATGGAAAGGTATCGGCAAGAATGAAAGGAAAAGTGTACAAGACGGTGTTGAGGCCAGCGATGTTGTATGGTTTAGAAACAGTGGGCCTGGGGAAAAGACAGGAGGCAGAGCTGGAGGTAGCAGAGATGAAAATGTTGAGATTCTCTGTGAAAGTAAGGAGGATGGATAGGATCAGGAATGAGTACATCAGAGGGACAGCACATGTAAGATGTTTTGGAGACAAAGTCAGAGAGGCTAGATTGAGATGGTTTGGACATGTACAGAGGAGGGATAGTGAGTATATTGGTAGTAGGATGCTGAGGTTGGAACTACCAGGCAGAAGGCCTAGAGGAAGACCAAAGAGACGATTCATGGATGTGGTGAAGGAGGACATGAAGGTCGTTGGTGTAAGAGAAGAAGATGCAGAGGATAGGGTGAGATGGAGGAAGATGATTCGCTGTGGCGAGCCCTGAAGGGAAAAGCCGAAAGGAAAAGAAGAAGAATTATTAAAAAAAAAAAAAAAAGTCCTGGCTGGACTTCCTGTAACACCACAATTAAAAACAAAACAAACAAACAAAAAAACCTCCTTGCTAACAATGTTAAAGAAGATTAAAAAAAAATAAAACCTGGATCCAGCATTTGATCCAGATTATCTCCAAAGTTCAATTGAGTCTTCTATGCCCAAAGCTCTGCCTGTGGTAGAAGTTGTGTGTGCGTGTGTGTGTGTGTGTGTGTGTGTGTGTGTGTGTGATTTTTGCTGTGTTCTTAATCTTTTAATCATTCACTGCAGCATGATATCACTGAAATTCTTCCTCTGAGTGACTGATCTACTTATTATTATTATTATTATTATTATTATTATTATTATTATTTTATTAATGTATTTTTTATGAACAGAGCCTGCTCCAGGAACTGAGGCTGCTGAAAAATAAAGTGGAGGAACTTGAGGATGAAAAGCTGCAGTACGAAAAAAAACTCAAGGCTACAAAGGTACAGCTGAAGAATGGATTGTTGTGATTACACTATTTATTTCCAAACTAGAAGGGTCCTCACAGAGTGCACGATATCGCCACCATTTACAACTGTACTATTATAACTTGGTGTAGTGAGAATGAATGACCATCACATGACAGTCTTACACACTTTTATTTCTTTGCCAAACCGCTTGACCATTTTAGGCTGAAGCCCATCTCAGAAAAAACTGGGCAAATGCAATGTAGACCCTGCATATCTAGCTAGCAGTGACACACACACACACACACACACACAACCATTCAAACTCACAGGCAATTTGGAACAGCCGATTAACCTAACATGCATGCCTTGGGACTGGATAAACAAATGCCACACAGAAACATGCTCACCAAGCCCGGGAGTCGAACTCAGGACCTTCTTGCCATGGGGCAGATGTGATGAGCTAATTCCTCTACCATACTGTCTGATCTTCTCATACATTATAGACATATATTTATTTTTTATCTGTTTCCACTTCTTTTTTGAGTGTCTTAGCCTACATCATCGCTTTACTTGATCTTCACCTTCTTGTTTCCTCATTTTAATCTTTTAATTTTGATCTTGCTTTTATTTTTGATCTCTACCCATTCAATCTAAAACGTTTTTGTGATCTCTTCTGTTTTCTTCCACAAGCTTCTCTCCAATGTTAATAAAAATTGAGATATTGTGCAGCAGTCTGATCATTGTCTCCATGGTTCTACAGCTTCCTGGGTAAAGACTACCATTCCTAAAGTCAGAAGTTTAAAAAAAAAAAAAAAAAAAAAAAATCTCAACTGTTGGAAGCATGTACATCAATGCAGACATATGGTAAACACTTCCCATCTGCTGGAACATCCACAACTGAATTCCAACCTGATTTTCGGTGTAAAATTGGCACAAGAGATTGGCATCTGCAGCTAACTCTAAATCACAAGACTTTCCATGGCTGATATACTGCATTTAAACATAAGATCATAAGAGTCCTGAGAGGCCCATTGATGTTAATGATGTTCACTGAGGTTAACACTTTGGCCTCACAGCAAGAAGGTCCTGGGCTCTAGTCCCATGCTCAGCAAGGAATTTTTCAGATGCTCTGAGTGGAGTTTTCATGTTCTCTGCATGTTTGTATATACTCTGGTTTTCCTCGACAGTCAAAAGACATGCGCATGAAGCGAATTACATATTAGATTACTGTTTGATGTTCTGTCCATGATGTTTTATGTTAAATCAGAAAACAACCCATTCAAGTCATTTTATAGAAATACAGAATGATGTGAATGTTAGATCTCATTCTCAGGCAGAAATCTCGGGGCTTCAGCACCTTCTGCAGTGTAAAAATGCAGAGATCGAGAACCTTCAGGCACAGCTCCTCACCAGATCTCCCATGTCCATTGACAATTTAGAGAAAGGTATGTCTACTATATTTTTTTCCTCTGATTAGCATGTCAGCGTGATTATCAATGCAGACCTGTGGCTCAGTCCGACTCTTACTAAATACATAACTAGTCAACTGATTGATTAGTTAGTATTGACAAACCAAGACACTTAAAAGTCTGGTTGAACCAGATTTAAACATTTCTAAGATCAACACTTGTCTGGATGATGGTACCAGAATTCCAATAACAATGTGATATAGCTGGGTATGTGGCACGGTCTTTAGTAGTTTGCCTGTCTGCATCATAGTAAGAAGGTCCTGGGCTCGGTAAGGACATGTCCATCTGGAGTGCATATGCTCTCCCTGTGCTTGCACTGGGTACTCCAGTTTCCTCCCACATTCCAAAGACATGCACGTTATGGTAATTATGCTGGGTATTCCAATATCCCCTTAGGTGTGATTGTAAGTGTGGGCAGTTGCATGGTTTGGCCCTGCAGTGGTCTGGCCAGGGTGTATACCTTTGCTCAGAGTTGCCTGGGATAGGCTCCAGTCCCCCTGTGATCCTAATAAAGAGGAGAAATCAGTTCAAAAATAATATGTAATGAAATAATGGTAATGTTGTTCTGGCCCCTTATTGGCAGAATTGGCAAAGTGCTAAAGACTCTGGGGTACAGAAAGGCAGGGGTTCAAACGACCAAATGAATGTGTGGTTCAGTTCTTGTCCAATGCAACTGTTCAGTTTAATAAATATAAATATATATATATATATATATATATATATATATATATATATATATATATATATATATATATATATATTTTTTTTTTTTTTTTTTCGATTCTTATAAATGTGAAGACTTAATCATGTATTGGAGCTAGCATGGTGTACAGTGTCTGGTGTGTTTATGAAACAGTATTTATACGCTATAACTTTGCATGGTGTGTACTTTAATTGTTTGTGTGGTATCTAACAATAGCTCTGTATCCTCTTTATCCTGCTCTCATCATCAGAAGAGTTGTACAGGAGAAGGCTCAACACCAAACGTAAGCTTTCAAGCATATCTGATCTCAAGCACATACTATATCGTACACCCTCTAACAGAAATAGATCATTTAAGAGTGATATGCTTCCAACAACGAAATTATTGTCCCCTACTGTCGCTGCTCTTTACCTTTTTTTTTACACCCAACATGCACCAAGATCATCAAGAAATGGAGGAAGAAAGGTGTGTGCTTTCGAAAATGCATGCCTATCTGAAAGCTGATAAGAAATCTCTCACTTGCATTCTTAAATGTTAATATGCATCTTACTGATTACATTTTCGGTAACTCATTGTCTTATTCTGATCCTTTTAGTATTATTTGGTAAGATTGGTTGGAATTTCTTCAGTAGCAGGCGGTTTTTGTCAAGATTGTCTGTTGGCGTGTTCAGATTTGTCAGGATTCTTTTGAGCAGAGTGCACCACTCAGAATTCTTTGGGATCTGGCAACTTTGGTCAGAATTTTTAAAGAAGCAGATAGGGTTCTTTCGACATCCTTGGAGAGTGGGCAAAATTCATCAAGGTCTTTTTGACATTTGAATGAAATGGCAGATAAACCTGTTTATTTCTCGGTTGATGAAGTGGCTAGAAATCCTTAAGTTGTAAGAGGTCTTAAGAAGTCATTTATCTTCAAGAAGGGTTGATCAGAATTCCTTTGTAAGGTGACAGCATTGGTTAGGATTCCTTTTGAAGACAGCAAAATTGGTGAGATTTTTTTAATGAGATAAGAGTATTGGTCACAATTCGTTTGGAAAGTGACAGACTTGGCCAGGCGGCACAGTGGCGTAGTGGTTAACACGTCTGCCTCACAGCAAGAAGGCCTGGGTTCAATTCCAGTCCTGGGTGTTTCTGTGTGGAGTTTGCATGTTCTCCCCGTGCTTACGTGGGTTTCCTCTGGGTGCTTTGGTTTCCTCCCACAATCCAAAGACATGCACAGTAGTTTAATTGGCTGTTCTAAATTGCCCATAGGTAGTTAATGACCTTACGAGGGATGGGTGCTGCCAGGCCAAAATCAGCCCAAGTCTTGCCATGAAGGCGCCCCAACGACATCCCTGGATGTTAAGGGATAAGTGAAGACTTGGCCAGAATGTCTTTTGAAAGTGACAAGATTTTCACAATCTTGAAAGTGACTCAAAATTCTTCGGCAGTGGTGGCCTAGTGGTATAGGGCGCTGGATCGCTGATCCAAAGGTTGGGGGTATGGATTGAGTGGGTTGAGGGTCCCACTCTCCTCAAGGTTGTCACTGTCCACCAGTGCAGCTAACTGGGTTATCAAAGGCCGGCCATGTCACTTACTGTCTATGGTGAGAGGCATGTAAAGGAACCATTGCTGAATTTCGACAAGAGTAGCTGCAAAGCTGTTGGTGTGTTTCCACCCTGCAATGGCCTGGTGAGCTGTCCAGGGTGTCCTCTGCCCTCGCCTGAAGTTGGCTGGGATGGGTGCCAGCCTCCCCACAACCCTGATTAGGATTAAGCTGTTACAGATGATGAACTCAAATTTTTGTAAGATGACTTCATTGGTCAGAACTCCTTTGACATGGCAGAATTGGCCAGAATGTCTTTGGAAGTTGATAGCACTGGCCAGAATTCTTCAAAAGGTCATAGGACTGTTCAAAGTTCTTTTGAGATCAGGCCAGATTGGCCCAAAATAGGAGTGTCTTAAAAGAGACAAATGCTATCAATATAGTGTTTTGTGCCATCACTCACAGCACACAAGTTCTGGGTTTGCCCCAGTGGATGATTCTTCTATGTAGAGTTTATACATTCTTCCTCATGGGCTTCATGAGAGATTTCCACCTCCTTCATGCAGCCCAAAGACATACGGATTTGGTCAGCTGGCTATTCTAAGTTCTAATAAATTTCTCCATTATGAGATTAATAAAGCCATATCTTATCTTATCTTATGTTATCTTATGTTATCTTATCTTATCTTATCTTATCTTATCTTATCTTATGTTATCTTATCTTATCTTAAGTTACCGGTAGATGTCAATGTAAGTGTGAATGGTTGTCTTGCTCTGGATTGTTTGTCCTATGATTTATTGATGACCGAGCCCAACTCTTGCTAAATGTCAGCTGGGATTGGTTAAAGTTTACCTGTAACCCACAATAGAAAAGTGGGCTACAACATGATACAGAGTTACCCAGACTGCTCAACACACTTTTGGAATTGGATATGAGGATATGAAGCTTTACATAACAGTACCACTCACAGGAATTTCTCAGAGAACTTTCTGAATGGGTCATGTCATTGAACAGAATTATTTTTTAAAAAGTCATGTCGGATGCAATACCTGCCAGTATTCCTTTATTTCAGACCCCAAGAAACGGTGGGTGGGGGGGGGGGTACAGAGACAATTTTGGCTAGTTTTAGTCTAGAGTTGGATGAGTCTCCAGTACAAGTACCATAAACCATTTGGCAAAAGAATGAGTATATAAATAAGAGTTGCAGGAGTATTCGATTTGAATCTTTATCTTTGGATGATCTTTAATGGTTTCCAATCTAATACCCCCATTTCACTGGACTACGGCATGCAAGGATCATAGCGGAAAAGGCGGAACGCAGTCTACGGAAAAGCTTTGACATTTTTATATGGAAAATGGCTGAAAATCCTATAGAAAAGTGGAAATTCTTATACCCCCCATTTCACTGGACTATGGCATGTAAGGATCGTGTAGCGGAAAGGCGCGGAACGCAGTCTACAGAAGAGCTTTAGTATTTTTACACGGAAAATGGGTGAAAATCCTATGGAAAAAATGGAAATTCTTACACTCTCAGAATGTTTACAGCATGTGCGGCACAGGTACAGCAAAGTACGCAAAAGGGCCCCCCCGGAACACCCACGGAATTTTTTTTCCTGTGAATGTGCTTTTGAAAATGCACTTTCATGGAATATTTTGGCCTGCCGGAAGCATATGAAAGTGGAAGAAGACTTCAGGAATAATTACGGTATCACACGGAATAATGGAAGATAATGGAATAATTGCGGAACGTTTGCGGGTGTCACCATTTTTGCTTCCGTAAGTCTGCCGTGCTCCAGTGAAATGAGGGTATAAAGGTGTAAGTCCATGGTTTAAGAATCCAACATGCACAAATTGTGTATTTACTCAAACACAACTCAAGGGAGATAAAATAGATCACCAGACAAGGATAAGAAGAGCCAGGTGGGATCTATTATCAACCATGGAACAAAATCGAGAGCAAATGTGACAAAGAGGACAAGCATGGAAATACATCAGAGAGGAACAAGTCTGTCCACAAATAATTGCATTCTACATGTAAAACAATGCTTTGCATTTCCTGTCTTTTTCATGTGCATGTTAAAACAACGCATGTTTATAATGAAACCCAGATAATAGCGAAAGCACACATTCACATTTGCTTTTATGCTCTTGATCTCGAAAACATTTTACATACAGTAAACATGCTTCTTTCCTTTTTTCCTCCACAGATCAAGAGCTTCTGAAATTAAAAGCAGGAATGGAATTGTTAATTGCAGCGAATGATGAAAAGGTAAACAACATTTGTGGCATTAGGATTAGAAAAAAAAAGAAAAAGTGCTGATAAGGTGCACCATTATCAACCTGAAAATTGGTGGTTTGAATTCTGGTTGATGCAGCAGCCATTCCTGAACAGGAGCCAATGTGAGCTGATTGGTCAAGACCTTACAGGAGGGACGGATGGCATAGTCTTACTTCCTGATCAGTCACAGCAATTTTCATCCAATCATGGTGAACTGTGAGCTCATTCATACAAGGGGCAGATAAAGCTTCCCTCTGAGCGGGTTAGGCCACCCCCAAATACGCATGTGCACTGATATGTGCAGAGGCAGGTGGCAGCATTGCATGTCATGGAGGGGGCATGTCCTTGGTCTTAAATAACTGGAAGTACTTCATGATAAATGATGGTAGACAATTTTGTCAATTGCCTTAATAGGTCATCTCTGGGCTAAAGACTATTTGAGAGACAAAGAGGAACCTTCATAGACAAGAGGATGTGTATTCCATTCTTTAAAAGTTTGGTAATGTTAAATTTGGCACAATGGAGTACTGTTTAGCAGGTTCTCCTTGAAGCAAGATGTTCCTGGCTTTGAGTCTTGGTCACGAATAGGGTGATTTTTGTGAGGAATTTGCATGCTCTATTTGTATGGGTTTCCTCCAGCTACTCTGGTTTCCTCGCACCATCCATAAACATGCTTATTATGATAACCGGCTGTTCCTATTGATTCTAAGTATGAGTGGGACTGGTTGTGTTTTTTGTGTTGGCCCTGTGATGGTCTGGCGAACTGTTCAGGATGTGCCCTGCCCTCTCCTAGTGTTGACTCGGATAGGCTCCAGCCTCCCCGTGACTTTAATAGTATCAATTAATGAATTTGTTGTTTAATTCTGCATATCTTTCTGAAACCCAACTCAATCCCCCAGATAGGATTTGTTGAGAATATGTATTGGTATATTGAACGTAAAACCTGTCATCTATCTCGCTATGAACTACAGCTAACAGTTCTTGGTGTTTAGTCCTAAAGAAATAAAATACATCATTCAAAGAGTTCTTCTGAGGGCCCTGTCTCATTGGGAAGAACCTAGTGTTTGGGGTAATGTTGGTAATATTAGGGGTTTCACCAAAATTGGATGAATGGCACACGCTAAAGAATTCCAGAATTATTTTAGAACTTCACACCAATCGGTTTTACTTTTCTAACTGCATGCAAGCAAGTACTGCTTTAGAAATCTTGAACCGGAACGATCCAAAGTATCCCCAATATTCTCAGTCTTCACATTACACATCCAAACAGTATCGTTTCTACTCCCTCACTTCACTTTGTTTTAGCATGTGGAAGAGTAAATAATAAGAAAGAAAAATTATTTTGAGAACACAGGACCTGCTGTTCTCGTCTGTGGACTCAGACAGCATGAGATATTTACGGAACCCCAGCAAAAACCGTTTCCTTCAGTCCACACTTAAAAGTGTGGTTCTGTGCCAAAACCCCATCATGTGTTAGCAGTAAGCGAGACGTGGCAGGGTCTGCTCCAGGGCATTGCTTCAAAAACACACCCAGTTCTCTGAACTTGCTGCCAAATCTCAACTCTGCAATTTAGCCAATGTTCCATTTAACTACTCTTCCGTGTACCACATGCTAAATGATTTGGGGGAGGTGTGTGTGTGTGTGTGTGTGTGTGTGATTATTTTCAGATAGATCTTAAGGGTTGTGTAATCCTCATAAGGCTCTCGGATACTTTCCATTGCTTTTCAAGTGCTGAGAGCAAGAAATGGGATGGGCGAAGGGTGGCAGTTGAGGTATATAGTTCTTTGATATGATTCTGGAAATACACCATCTTTAAAGGTTCTTTAAGGGTTCATTGTATGGTGTAGTGGTTAGCACATCTGTCTCACAGCAAGAAGGTCCTCGGTTGGCATCCCGGGATTGGTCGGGGTATTTCTGTATGGAGTTTGAATGTTCTCCTCATGGGTTTCCTCCAGGTCCTCTAGGTTCAAAGGCATGCACATTGGGCTAATTGGCTGGTCTAAGCTGTCCGTGAGTGTGAGTGTCAGTGGCTTGTGTTGGCCCTGTGATGAGCCAATGAGGTGTTCTGGTTGCCTTCATCAAGAGCAGGCTTCAGCCTCTCTGTAACCCAAGTAAGACTGAATGCTTAGCAAAAGAATGAGGGATGTAATAATTTCAAAGAAGATCTAGATCAAGTTCTGTATTTTTTTTTACACGATTCTTTAACATCATGCAAGAGGTAATTTTTTTTTAAGTCTGATATATGACCAACAGGAAACAGGAAGTGCTGCATATTTTTATTTTAGGCTTGGCCGAGGTTTGCACTCCTTTCTAGGTGCATTATTATTTTTTTAAACAAAAAAAAATGTTTTTTTTTTTTTTTTTTTTGTCTGCTTATTTCAAATCATGCATGTATTGCTCATGCTCCTATCAACATCACCAGACTCAAGAAAACTAACGAGTAATTACACCTCTACATATTAATATAAATCTGTTTGAACTACTGCCTTGGTTTGTTATTATAAATACTGTGTATATCAGTCACATTGTCGAAACTTTCCTTTAACTTGTTTAATTCTGTTTTTTTCTTTATTTCCTGCACAGGATCGGCGTATAGAAGAGCTTTCTCTTCTCCTGAGCCACTGTAGACAGTTTCGAGATGGAAAGGTCTTGTTTCATCGTGAGTCTGTTGATCAGATTTGTAAAACATTCATTTTTATTCAGTGTTTAACCTTCACCACCACAACAATCATGTGTACCTCACTGCAAGAAGGTCCTGGGTTTGAGTCCCAGGCTTGGCGAAGGCCTTTCTGTGTGGAGTTTGCTTGGGTTTCCTTTGGGCACTTTGCTTTCATCTCACAATCCAAAGACATTCAAATTAAGCTGATCCAAATTACCCCTCAGTGTGAATGTGAGAGTGAATGGTTGTGTCTGTGTTGGTCCTGCAATGAACTTGTGAGGCCGATGTACCCTACCTTCACCTATCCATGCGACCCTGGTAGGATTAAGCGGTTTGGTGAGCGAGTGAGTGATGAATTATGTAAGGATACACGTTTGAATCCATTAAGGAATTTCAGAGTGTTTAAGGGGTTGAAACAATCAAGTATGACAACTCTATTGTTTATTTCTAAATATTTTTAATCATATTTTTTCAGAGATAGTTGCATCACAGGGCACGGGTGAGGAAGAAGAGCAAAATGTAGCGGTGAAGACAAAAACTCTCGCTATTAAAACTCACTCAGAGGTACAGCATACACTTCCTCTCTAATTACAAACAGAATTTTTTTTTCTCAGTATGTTCAGTATCTGATCTCTCTCTCTCTCTCTCTCTCTCTCTCTCTCTCTCTCTCTCTCTCTCTCTCTCTCTCTCACACCTATCTCGATCTTTCACCCTCTTGCCCTCTTGCACTCTCTCCCCCAACTCCTCTCTGTCCCTCTCTTTCTCCCCCTCACCTCATTCTCCCTTCCTCATCTCTCCCTCTCTCTCTCTCTCTCTCTCTCTCTCTCTCTCTCTCTCTGTCTCTCGTGCCGGTCTAGATGGTGTCCGGTGCATCTTCTCCAATTCTTGTGTCTAAAAAATCAGATCAGAGGGACACAGAAACCAGGTGTCAAAGTTTTTTCTCTCTTCTCTCGAATACTAAGTGCTTTGTAAATACTAACACAGTGACACTTTTTTTTCTTTTTTTTTTCTTTTTCCAGCATCCAGGAGGATCTGAAAAGTGAAATCACACAAAAGGTCTGTTTCTTTATATTCAGAAGTATCTGCACTATAACAGATGTTTTTTTTTAATTAATTATTTTTTTTTTAAGGTGGAAGATGAACTTAATACAATAACAGTGTAGTCATTAACACCACATAATCCAGTTAAAAATAAGAAAGGCAAATTAAATTGAAACCTTAAAAGTGGAGAATATAAAAATGAATAAATACATTTAATTAATTAATTAATTCATTCACTAATTAGTAACAGGGATTTGAGATATCCTTTCGGCTTTTCCCCTTGTTCAGGGGTCGCCACAGCAAATGATTCACCCATTTGATTATAGGTTTTTACGTTGGATGCCCTTCCTGACACAACCCTTTAGCAAGGGGCAGAAACACGCTGACGGCTTTGCAGCTACTCTTGTCGAAAGTCAGCAATGTTTTTTTTACATGAACCTCTCACCATAGACAGTGAGAGACATGGCCCGCCTTTGATAACCCAGTTAGCTGCACTGGGGGAACAGCGACAACCTTGTGGAGAGTGACACTCGAACCCCCAACCTTAGGATCAGCGATCCAGAGTCCAATATCACCAGGCCACCACCGCCCTCAATAATTAGTAATAATGACATTGCTATTAATGCAACAACAACAACTACTACTAATAATAATAATTTATGGGACTTGTTTACAAAACCATTTGGATCAGTCAGTCAATAAATAAATAAATAGATAAATCAATTTTACTGGTGTGTGTGTGTGTGTGTGTGTGTGTGTGTGTGTGTGTGTGTGTGTGTGTGTGTGTGTGTGTGTGTGTGTGTGCTGTATATAGTTTTTGTTTGTTTAAATTAAAGCTCACTTGTTGACCCGTTTTGTAATAAAATAAATCACATCAGGCACTTGGTGTTTCGCGCTGGCACACACATACATTTTTTTTATATCACATCATGCCCAACAGGGCTTCATTCCTTACAGCGGCGTGCTGGGTTGATGTGATGACTCAAGCATTATTGTACAGTGAATTTTTTGTTTCTAACGGAATTATATTTCTGATCGTTTTCCTGTTTTGTAGCCTGTTATTGAGACTCCAGTGGAACTTGCTCGCTCAAACGAGGTACACTGATGACACAGAATACATATATATATATGTATGTAATCTCAATTTAATTGTTGGAGGAATTAATTAATATATTAATATCGCTTTGAAATGATACTGATACAGTCAGTGCAATCAAACTCTCTCAGAATTACTGTTCATTTTTATTTTTTCCCTTCCTAAAATCCCAAGGGCTCACGGCCTCAACTGGAAAATGGGAAGTGCATCCAGATTGACGAGAATAAAAGTGATGCCTCCGAATCCAGACCTCAAGAGGAAAACGAGGACAGCGATGTTAACCATAGTAAGTGTTTATATCACTCTTATAGACTATTTGTTCATTCTGAATCATGGGTTTAAGTGCTATGTCCATATAAGATGAAAACTACTCATCCAATATATGAGGGAGAGAAAGAAAATTGCTAAACTGGAATCTATCTACACACAAAACCTTCTGTCAACCTGTACAATAATAAAAAAAAGAAAGAACACCGCACCTCCTGTTGGCCCTGCTGTAATAACACACTTCCAAAAATTGTCTTTTCTCACAGTGTTAAAAAATATTTTAAGAATTCCTGGATCCTGAATTTGGATCCAGATCATCTAACAGTACTAATAAGAGTTAAAACAAAAACAGCTAAAAGTTAATCAAGCAATTTACAAAATTTCTCTCTCTCTCTCTCTCTCTCTCTCTCTCTCTCTCTCTCTCTCTCTCTCTCTCTCTCTCTCTCTCTCTCTCTCTCTCTCTCTCTCTCTCTCTCTCTCTCTCTCTCCTCTTCTTTCTATATGACTCTCTCTCTCTCACTCTCTCTCGCTCTCTCTCGCTCCCTCTCTTCTCATCTCTTTTCTTCCTTTTCCCCCTCCTTACTTTTCATCTATATCCTTTCCTTCCTACCTTCCTTTCTTCTCACCTTTTTTGTCTCTTCTCCCTTCATCTCTTTCTTTCTCTTTTCTTCTCTCCTCTTCGTATTAGATAAATTAAACCCACGTGTTCCCTCTCACTGATTTACGCCTGGTGGGGTAATTTCTGGTTAACCGTGGAACCCACTTCAATCCTTTTTGCGCCTCTTCTGTTTCTGTCTGAGGATCTGGGCCTGTGCTTTCAGCTGCCCTTTAGCTTTAACTCAGTCTAGATGTTTGCACATGTGCCAGTGTTTAGATCAAATAGCATCTGTTACTCCAGAACCTTCATGCTCTCAGGTGCAATTTCAGCCTTTACAACTTCATGAATAAGCCCTGTGATCTTTTCTTGCATCTGATTGGTCAGAAATTGCTTGTTAGTAGATTCTCTGTATAAACAGATTAAAAGGTGTGAAATCATAAATATGATAACGTTTTCATTACACAAAGGTTTTTATTACGTCTATAGAAGAAGTCTCCAGTATTAATGATTTATAATGGGTGAATAGCTACCAGTTTTTTTTTTGTTTGTTTGTTTGTTTGTTTGTTTTTTCTGGATTCTGAAATGACAGATTTTTTTTTTTTTTAGATTTCTAAATAAAAAGACTATTAATATTTAGAGAAAGGTTGCTTTAAGGAATTAGCATTTATACTATAGTGATTAACAGGAGAAAAAAAAGAAATTAATTTGCTGTTACCAATTCAATAAAATTAATTATCAAATGTGACAATAAATAGATGTGTTCTTGGCTATAAAATCAACTACAAGCCAGTTTCCAAAAATGTTGGGACACGATACAAATTGTGAATAAAAACTGAATGAAATGATATCAACGTGTCAAATTTTAATATTTTATTCCGAATAGAATAGATGACAGATCAAAAGTTTAAAGTGGGAAAATGTACCAATTTAAGGGGAAATATGTTGATTTTAAATTCCATGGTGTCAACAAATCTAAAAAAAGTTCGGACAAATACCAATAAGAGGATGGAAAAGTCAATTGCACTTATAATGAACAGCTGGAGGACCGATTACCACCAATGAGGTCCATTGGACACATGACTGAGTATAAAAAGAGCTTCTCAGAGTGGCAGTGTCTCTCAGAAGCAAAGATGGGTAGAGGATCACCAATTCCCCAATGTTGCGCAGAAAGACAGTGAAGCAATATCAGAAATGTGTTTCCCAGTAAAAAATTGAAGAGTTTGAAGTTATCATCATCTACAGTGCATGTCATTATCCAAAGATTCAAAGAATCTGGAACAATCTCTGTACATAAGGGTCAAGGCCGAAAAACCGTACTAGATGCCCGTGATCTTGGGGGGTTGGTAAATGAGGCCAGGGGCGTACCAGGGGATCTGTGTCTGATTTAAATGATTTGCCAGAGCCCCAAACCTCCCTTTACAGCCATTATTTTTAATTTAATTTAACTTAATCCTTTAATAAAAGCACAGCTCATTTACATTACCACAGTTTTACTCCAACAATGTCCCTGCTATTTCTGAAACCCTGGAAATATCTACTGGGTACATTTAATATTCCATAACCTCCTAAGTCTCAGAATATTTCTGTGACAGGAGCCACTTACAGAAGGCAGCATTCCTCATTTCCATGGTCACGCATAAGCCTCTCAATAGGTTATATTTATTTTTGTTACAGGAAGAGCAGAGAGAGCAGAACACCCAAGCGAACCTGAACCTGAACCTTCACCAATAAAGTCTCTCGTGGATTCAGGAGAACATTCTCCCGTGTCACAGGAAAACATCAAGAACAACAAAAGCATACGCAAACTCTGGGGGAAGTGAGTGTGCAGGCACGGCTGTGCATAACTGCTTCTCGCTGATCACTGTAACCTGCTCGGGTCAGGAGATTCAGTTGAATAATACGAGTGGGACTTACATTTAAAATTCCACATATTTTCAAAGTGGTTAAATTAACATTGTTAAAAATGCCTGGAGAGTGCAAACCTCCACCAAGATAGCTCATTCCCTGCCTTTTCTTTGTATTTGTGATAAATAATTATTTTTTAAATTCTTTTCTCTAAATATTTCAACATTCTGGAGCATCAGATCAAACCCTCAGATCGGGAAATGTACTTGGATCCTGACTCAACCCTGCTTTGTAACACATCTTATGTAGCTGATGTATTATTGAGAAGTATTTATGTCCTTATTTGTAGACTTGAACCCAACATGGGTGAAATTACCCCAAATCCAGCAAAGATACACAATCCAAATTTGGCTGTACTCTACCCCTCCAAAAATTTTGTCAAAATATACTTATCTGTTTCTCTCCCCCCTCTTTTTGCCTCGCTCTGTTTGTCGCTTTGTCTGTCTGTCTCTCTTTCTCCTCTTTTCTAGCCTTCTTTCTGTCTGTTTCTCTGTCTGTCTAGGTCTCTGTTCCTCTCTCACTTTTCCTCCTCTTCCTGTCTGCCTCTTTTCTCTTTTTCTGTCAGTTAGTCTTGCCCGTTCTCTCCCTCATTGTCTTTCTTTCAGTCTTTCTGACATTCTCTCTCTCTCTCTCTCTCTCTCTCTCTCTCTCTCTCTCTCTCTCTCTCTCTCTCTCTCTCCTTCCTTTGTTGGTGTCTCTTTCTCCTGTTCTTTCAAACTGACAGATTGAAAAAGAGTTTTTTTTTTGTTTTTTTAATACGAGTTATTTATTAATTATAAATATAAAGTAAAGTCTATTGGGCTTTTTACACCCGAGCCATAGTGGCACATTGGACCGGTGCTTATCCCCAGTTTTCATAGCATGAAGTGACTAGGAGTACAACTCCTCCTGGATGGGATGCTAGTCCATCGCAGTATATTTTTACTGGTACCCATTTATACTGCTGGGTGAACAGAGGCACACTCGTGGTTGAGACTTTGCCCAGGGGTCTTAGCACAGTGGGGGTCTCAGTGGGATTTGAACACACAACCTCCCGATCATGAATGCAGCACCCTAACCACTACCCCACTGGCCCCACCTAATTATAAATATACAGTAATCTTTTAATATAAAATTAAAAGTGACACTTATCTAATGATTTTAAGATGTAAATGCAGCATCAATGCATCTTTAGGATCAGGAGGACACAGTCGGGGGGTCTCGGGTCAGGCGATGATTTGGAACCCACTGAGTTCAGGCGAGGAGGATTTCGAGCCACTGCTGGACCGCGACTGGCTCGGACCCCTGACTCGGCTCGCTCTGTCCGGTAGGATCCAGAATGACTTATTTTTCTCGGCTACACATAAAATCTAAAACTCCCACATCATGAATATTTAATACACTTCATTATAAACAAAGATGATTACCAAGAAAGTACTTTCTGGGCTATGAATTTCCTCCACATATCTTCAGAGACATGACAGTCCCATTCTCCAACTGGACCAAGGAGCAGGTGTGTGGTTGGCTGGAGGACTATGGACTCGGTCAATACGTCAACTTAGCACGTCAGTGGGTCATCAGCGGCCAGACTCTCCTCTCCGCCACGCTGCAGGAGTTTGAAAAGGTTAGGTTTTAATAAAAGATATTTGTCATGTTATTCTAACTGATCAGTACTTACATGACATGTAGTTCAGTACATTACATTCATCATTACAGTTCAGTAATCTGATTTATTGAGCGGATTTAATTTTATGAGTGCTGATATGTCCGACAACATCACTGGACTATTACATTACCAGTATGTGTTTGCACCCCATACTGGCAGTCTTCTTTTTTTCCTTTTGGCTTTTCCCCTTTTTTTCAGGGGTTGCTACAGAAAATCAGCTGATTCAGATGTTTGATTTGGCATAGATTTTTATTTTTTATTTTAATTTTTTATGTTGGATGCCCTTCCTGACACAATCCTTTTAGCAAGGGCCAGAAACACACTGACGGCTATGCAGCTACTCTTCACAAAAGTCAGCAATGGTTCTTTTACATGAACCTCTCACCATAGACAGTCAGAGACATGGGCCCGCCTATGGTAACCCAGTTAGCTGCACTGGGGGGACAGTGACAACCTTGTGGAGGGTGGGACTCAAACCCCGCACTCTATACTGGCAGTAATGATGGTTATTACAGTAGAAAGCGATATCATCAGCAGAGTGACACTTAAAAAAAAAAATAAATAAATAAAATAATAATAATTAAAAAAAAAAAACTAATAAAAAAAGCATAAAAGTTTATTAAATATAAGTGTAAAAGAAAAAAACAAAAAACAAAACAAAACAATCATTTCACTTTAAACCCTGTTAACAGTAATGTATAAATCAATGTCAGCCAGCAAGCCAGTTAGCCAGTGTCGTATTAAATAAGTGTAGCTACTTAGAAATCAAGATCTGCCTGTGAAGAAAAAAATAAACAAAACCCTTCAACCATATTGAGTCCAAAACATCACAAATTTTCTTTTGTGTAAAAGGAGTACTGCTCAACTGAGCATGTTATTGCGCTGAACAAGAAAGTGCCAATATTTAAGATAGCATTGTATGATATTATACTGCTTTCAGGAGATGGGCATCAAACATCCGCTACATAGAAAGAAACTACAGTTGGCTTTGAGATCATTCAACAACAAGGTGATGGAGAAATCCTCAGAGCTGGATCACATCTGGGTGACACGTACGTAATTATGGATAGATGTTAGATAAAGTTATTTTTCTACATATGCATATATATTTATCAATGTCATATGTCAACCGCTTAATCCTAACTGGGGTCGTGAGGAGGCTGGTACCCATCTCCACCGACTATGGGTGAGGACAGGACCCTTTACCCCAGGTCACCCCACTGCCCATATACTTATACAGCATATATATATATATATATATATATATATATATATATATATATATATATCAAATGTTTTGGTGTGAAGGTTGCACATTGTCCCCATGCTGAGGTGGGTTTCGTCCTGGTACTCTGTTCAAAAACATGCCGTTATGCTAATTGGCTATTCCAAATTGATCCTAGGTGTGGGGTTAAGTGGATGTGTGTGTGTGTGTGTGTGTGTGTGTGTGTGTGTGTGTGTGTGTGTGTGTGTGTGTGTGTGTGTGCATGAGTGTGTGTGAGCAGGTGGGTGCTCCGTGATGGGCTGGTGAGCCATTGCCTTTATTAAATGACCTAAGATCTATTTAAATTCTATCTGTCTAAAAGGTTAATATTTTCAGTGTTAATCAGTGAACAGGTTCATACAAGTGTCTGTTTCTTCTCAGGATGGTTGGATGACATCGGCTTACCTCAGTATAAAGACCAATTCCATGAGAGCCGAGTGGATGGAAGAGTGCTCCAGTACCTTACAGTTGTAAATGCTCTTATTTCATTAACATAACCATATCGGATATTAATGAGACATGAACCTGTATCTACATAATGTTACTTTTGTCATCATCTTGCGACAGAATGACCTTCTATTCCTGAAGGTCACCAGCCAGCTCCATCATCTGAGTATCAAGTGCGCCATCCATGTCCTCCATGTCAACAAGTTCAATGCGCACTGCTTAAGGCGCAGACCAGGAGATGAGGTGTGTGTTCACAGTCCAAAAATACATCTGATTAATGTTCATAGGATTTCCCTTTACCTTGCTGTGCCCTGGATCCAGGTTTTCTGTGCTGTTTATGGGTAATGGTTATGGGCCTGAAGAAGATCCAAACCAGATCCTGTTGGAAACTCATTAGTCATTTAAGACCTAAAATACACACACACACGCACACACCTTGGGGTGATTTAGAACAGCCAGTTCGGCTACTGTACATGTAATGTGAGCATGTGCATGAAATCAATTTGCCATACTGAGAATGGAGATGTAGCTATTAGTAGTTTCTCATGTTTGGCTGGGGTTTCGCTAATGTTGTTTTGAGCACAGATCAGGCATCTGAACAGAACAGAATCAGTCATTTTTTTGACAAAAAAGAAAAAGAAAAAAAAAACTGCATATTTTTCTTTTTTTTTTGCATAATTGGCCTTGTTTTTGTGACATTTTCCTTAACTTTTCCACCGATTCTTCCTTAATTTCCTTATTTTTTAATTTGATGAATGTTTATTTATTTATTAAAAAAAAAAAAAAAAAAAACGTGATGCACTGAAGCCGCATTAATTGAAGCGTGAAGTAGCGAGGATATATATATATATATATATATATATATATATATATATATATATATACACTATATAGATATATATATATATATATATATATATATATATATATATATATATATACACTATATAGATATAGATATAGATATATATAGATAGATATATAGGGCAGTGGTGGTCTAGTGGTATAGGGCGCTGGATCGCTGAGCCAAACGTTGGGGGTTCAAGTCCCACTCTGCACAAGGTTGGCACTGTCCTCCCAGTGCAGCTAACTAGGTTATCAAAGGCGGGCCATGTCTCTCACTGTCTATGGTGAGAGGCATGTAAAAGAACCATTGCTGACTTTCGTAAAGAGTAGCTGCAAAGTCGTCAGCGTGTTTCTGTCTCTTGCTAAAAAGGGTTGTGACAGGAAGGGCATCCGACGTAAAAACCTCTGCCAAATCAAACGTGCGAATCAGATGATTCTCTGTGGTGACTCCCGAGTAAAAGGGAAAAAAGCCGAAACGAAGACAGACAGACAGAATATATATATATATATATATATATATATATATCACATCTTCTTTCGCTTAATCCAGGATTAGGTTATGGGGGCAAATGAGGTGCAGATATCCCTCTCCCCAGCCACTTTCTCCAGCTCTCCCGGGGAGACACAGAGGCTTCCCAGACCAGCCAAGAGACATAAACCTTCCAGTGTGTTCTAGGTCAACCCCGGGGTCTCTCCCCAGATGCACATGCTCGAAACATCTCATCAGGGAGGCATTTGGGAGGCATTCTAACCAGATGCCTGAGCCACCTTAACTGGCTCCTCTCAATGCGGGAGCTCTCCCTGGATGGCGGGGTTTTTCACCTTATCTCTAAGAAAGAGACCGTTCATCATGATAGACCGGTCTAGGCTCTGCTTAACAACAGATGCTGTAGTGATCCGCCTGTCGATCTCCCACTCCATCCTTCTCTCACTTGTGAACAAGAATGTGAGATATTTGAACTGCTCCACTTGAGGCAGGACCTCATTCCAGACCCTGAGGGTGCATTCCACCCTTTTCTAACCAAGAACCATGGCCTTGGACTTGGAGGTACTGATTCAGTTCCCGGCCAGTTCGCACTCGACTGCGAATCGCTCCAATGAGAGCTGGAGGTCCTGAATTGATGAGGCCAATAGGACAACACCATCTGAAGAAGCGGAGATGAGATCCTATGGCCAGAACCCCTCACTGCGTTGGCTGCACCTAGAAATTCTGTCCATAAAAATTATGAACAGGATAGGTGACAAGGGACAGCCCTGGCAGACTCCAACCCTCACAGGAAACAAATCCAACCTGTTGTTTCCAATGCGGACCAAGCTCCAGCTCTGGTGAGAGAGCAACCAAATGGCCCATTGCAACGGGTCCAGAATGCTGTACTCCTTAAGCATGCCTCACAAGATAGCCCAACAGACACAGTCGAAGCCCTTCTTCAAATCCACAAAACAGATGTGCACAGATTGGGGAAATTCCCATGCCCCCTCCAGGACCCTTTAGAGCATATAGAGTTGCTCGAGCGTGCCATGGCCAGGAAAAACAACATTGTTCCTCCTGAATCCGAGGTTCAACTATTGGTCGGATCCTGCTCTCCAGCACACCTCCATAGAATTTACATAGGCAGGTTGAGTAGTGTGATTCCATGATAACTGGAACACACCCTCCGGTCTCCTTTTTTTAAAAAGGGGGGCGACCACCCCGGTTTGCCAATACAGAGGTACAGCCCCCCAATGACCACACAATTTTGCATAGCTATGTCAATCAAGACAGACCAGCAACATCCAGAGCCCTGACAGATCCAGGGTGGATCTTATCCACCCGAAGAGGCTGACCATAGAAGAGTTTTTTGAGTACCTCAGTGAACTCATTGACCTCATGACTTCCTTATAGTTCACAGAAAGGTGCGCAAAAGAGTGCGTGACAAAATTAATGAACATGTTTCATTTTTTGGGCTGGCAATGCCTCTCAATGGCCCTCATCTTACTCATAGTTTCCACATTGTTCTCGTGATGGTGCTCACAATTCCCACGAAGGTACTCACTTTGGCGTACTGTGGAGTACCATGAATGCGTACTAGTGTCAGGCTGGCATTAGTCATCAGAGGCTGGCCATGTCTCTCACTGTCTATGGTGAGTCATAGACATCAGTGTGTTTCTGCCTTGTGCTGGCCTGGCAAGCTGTACAGGGTATACTCTGTCCTCACCCAGAGTCGACTGAGATGGGTGCCAGCCTCCCCATCACCCTAATTACCACTATGTGGTTCAGGAAATGGATGGACAGGTTTATGTATTTTATATGTTTACAGTATGTTCACTTCACTCAGAATAAAACATCCCCATCTGAAGTGGTGCAGTGGTCCAATCATCGTGTGATGGAGTGGCTACGCTCAGTGGATTTAGCTGAATACGCGCCGAATCTCAGAGGCAGCGGCGTGCACGGAGGACTGATAGTAAGTCGCACTTATATATATATATATATATATATATATATATATATATATATATAAAATATTAGTCCTTCTCAAAAAATTTGCATATTGTGATAAGTTTATTATTTTCTGTAATGTACTGATAAAAATGAAACGTTCATATATATTTAGATTCAGTGCACATCAACTGAAATATTTCAGGTATTTTATTGTATTAATACTGATGATTTTGGCATACAGCTGATGAAAACCCAAAATTCCTATCTCAAAAAATTTGCATTAGGCAGTGGTGGTCTAGTGGTATAAGGCGCTGGCTCGCTGATCCAAAGGTTGGGGGTTCGAGTCCCACTCTCCACAAGCTTGTCACTGTCCCCCCCAGTGCAGCTAACTAGGTTATCAAAGACCGACCATGTCTCTCACTGTCTATGGTGTGAGGCTGTAAAAGAACCATTGCTGACTTTCGACAAGAGTAGGCTGCAAAGCCATCAGCGTGTTTCCGCCCTGCGATGGCCTGGCGAGCTGTCCAGGGTGTACTCCGCCCTCGCCCTGAGTTGGCTGGGATGGGCACCAGCCTCCCCGCGACCCTAATTAGGATGAAGTGGTTACAGAAAATGAACTGAAAAAATTAGCGTATCATGTTCAGGTAGTCTAAACGAGCTATTAACCTAATCATATGAATTAACCAATTAACTCTAAACATCTGCAAAAGATTCCTGAGGCTTTTAAAAACTCCCAGCCTGGTTCATTACTCAAAACCACAATCATGGGTAAGACTGCCGACCTGACTGCTGTCTAGAAGGCCATCATTGACACCCTCAAGCAAGAGGGTAAGACACAGAAAGAAATCTCTGAGCGAATAGGCTGTTCCCAGAGTGCTGTATCAGGGCACCTCAGTGGGACGTCTGTGGGAAGGAAAAAGTTTGGCAGAAAACGCTGCACAACTAGAAGAGGTGACCGGACCCTGAGGAAGATTGTGGAGAAGGGCCGATTCCAGACCTTGGGGGACCTGTGGAAGCAGTGGACTGAGTCTGGAGTAGAAACATCCAGGGCCACTGTGCACAGGTGTGTGCAGGAAATGGGCTTCAGGTGCCACATTCCCCGGGTCAAGCCACTTTTGAACCAGAAACAGCGGCAGAAGAAAGTACTTTTTTCGGATGAAAGCAAATGTTGCATGTTATTCGGAAATCAAGGTGCCAGAGTCTGGAGGAAGACTGGGGAGAAGGAAGTGCCAAAATGCCTGAAGTCCAGTGTCAAGTACCCACAGTCAGTGATGGTCTGGGGTGCCATGTCAGCTGCTGGTGTTGGTCCACTGTGTTTTATCAAGGGCAGGGTCAATGCAGCTCGCTATCAGGAGATTTTGGAGCACTTCATGCTTCCATCTGCTGAAAAGCTTCATGGAGATGAAGATTTTCATTTTTCAGCACGACCTGGCACCTGCTCACAGTGCCAAAACCACTGCTAAATGGTTTACTGACCATGGTATTACTGTGCTCAATTGGCCTGCCGACTCTCCTGACCTGAAGCCCATAGAGCAGGGGTCACCAACATTTTTGAAACTGAGAGCTACTTCACGGTTACTGAATCATACGAAGGGCTACCAGTTTGATACGCTCTTCTGAAATAACAAATTTGCTCAGTTTGCCTTTAGTTATACATTATTTATAATGATTAGTAATACTCACCTATGTAAAGACACTGATCATGTTAATGATTTCTAACAATGATTATCAAAAATGACAACAAGGTGGGAAACAGATATCAATATTCAACACTTTATCTCTATTAATCACAGTATTTGTTACATTTTCAGATGATCACTTACATCACTACATTTTAGCAAAAAATATCCCATTTGCACAAGCCACTGACATGCCCTGTTAACAAATCATGAACTATGTTGCAACATGTTTCAAAAAGTTAACAATTATGTAATGTTAAACAAAATCAACTTACATATTTTTAAATATGTAATACATTTTTTATTTCACATTTTGAACTAATGGCCAAGTCTGTGTTATGTTTAACAAAATTATAACTTTTAAATGTCATGAACACACTTTTAAATTGAACACAATTCTTCAATATTTTAATTCAACTTTGCCATGGCACTACCATGTTGCCACTGACTACATCTGGTATCCGTCCTTGGTTAGTGGGAAGACTGGCATTGCATGCTGTTCACCAGTGTGTTGTAATCTGGTGTGTAACTTGACACTGCAACTGTGAGTGAGTCTCTCAGATGTGCATCAGTGAGGCGTGTTCTGTGTTTGTTTTTGATGAAGTTCATGTCAGAAAATGCTGATTCACAGAGATAGGTTGAGCCAAACAGGCTGGCAACCTTCATGGCTGCTGTGCATACTCCACTGTACTTCTCTGTGTCAACAAGGCGCCAAAAGTTTGGTGCACCCTGCTAAAGCTTTGAGATGGAGATCATTTTGCAATGTTATAATTTCAATCTCCACCTGTCCAGCATCCAAGTTGAGCGTTGCACTTAACTACTCAGCAAAGCATGTTGTGTCCCCATTCATGAATGGGTTGGAAATGAAGAACACACATGGTTCAAGCTGATGAAGGTCACAAAACCTATTCTCAAACTCTTGCCAAGTCTGTTTATTACTTCAATGTACTTTTCTGCCACTTTTTCAAATGTCTCAGATGCAGAAGCATTGTCTTTCAGCACTGACTGCACAGAGGGAAAGTGCAGAACTTTTTTTCTCTGTAAATCTGCAGAGAATGCATTCATTTTGGCTTTAAATGCATTTAAAGCACTTATCATATCGACAACAGTCTTACCTTTGCCTTGCAGCTGGCAGTTCAGGAGGTTTAGTTTCCCAGTTATGTCACCAAAATGCAAGGTCAAGTGTCCACTCTGTGTCCTCTAGCAGTGAGACATCTTACGCCTTTGGACTGCATGAACTCTTTGATTTCACGCAAAAGAGACAAAAAACGATGCAAAACTCGTCCTCTGCTGAGCCATCTGATTTCTGTGTGTAGCAGTAGGTCCCCATATTCTGCTGACATCTCCTCTAATAGTACCTTGAAAATCCTGTGCTGCTTTGCTTTGGAGCGGATGTTGTTTATGATTTTCACACCGGGAGTCATCACGTGCCCAAAGCCGATCACTTTCGCACACAACGCCTGCTGGTGAATGATGCAATGGTAATGCAGAAATTTGGGGAAGTCTGGAGTCACGCGTTTACAGTGGCGATGAAACCTGTCTGTCGGCCGACCATGGCACGAGCCCCGTCTGTTGTCACCGCTACCAGCTTTTCCAATGGCACCTTTTTCTGCACGAAAAACTCCTTCACCGTGTTATAAATGTCAACTCCTCTCGTAGTTGTCTTTAAGGGCAGTAGTGTCAGGAGTTCTTCTTTGTGGAGAAATCATTAAACACCATCCGGATAAAACCAATACCTGCGCTGTACTGCTGCTGTCCACGGACTCATCGCACTGGAGGCTAAACCACTTGCACTTCGCCAGATCCTGCTCCAACTGATCGACCAAGTTACTGGACATAGCTGATACTCGTCTTGCCATCGTAGATGCCCCAGTTGGACGCGTCGGAAAGAGTGGAGATTAGGTCGCTTCCATTTTTCTCGTCTTTAAATACAGTGTTAGCAATTAATAACATCGCTTCTTTGACAACTTCTCCATCTGTAAATGCCTTTTTTTCTTGATCAGAAAATGTGTAGCTCCTAAACGAGGCTTCGGTTGCTTTTTGTGAGTTTTTGGCGGCCTCGTAAAAAGACTGTTGCTTACCCAGAGCGGTCTTTAGCTCACGGGCTTTTTCTGCCCGTGAAGGCGCTGCAGTGGATATTTATCATGGTAGCTTTTGTGACACGTATTGAAATGTCTCTCCACATTGTGCCGTTTTGCTGTCGCCACGTCGTCCATAAATCAGACACACGCAGGTTTCTTTTACAGTCGTAAAAAGAACTCCTCTTCCCATTCACTGTGAAAGAATCGTTTTCTTTCTTTTCTGCCATGTTTTTGGGGTACGAAAGTGCATACAGCGCCCGCTAGCTTACTCTCCACATCCCACAAGCTCTACTTTACTGCCCATAGGTAAATATTGTGCGCGTTAACCTTAAAGTATTTTTAAGATAGTATTTTTTAAATCTATATACATACAAGTGTGATTAAAAAAATAATAGCAACAGAACAAAATTAATTTTTAGACGCAGCTCTCTATGAGATGTGCTATTTTTGGAACAGGCCCGCGGGCGACTCATGTGGTCCTTGCGGGCGACCGGGTGCCCGCGGGCACCGTGTTGGTGACACCTGCCATAGAGAATCTGTGGGATATTGTGAAGAGAAAGTTGAGAGACACCAGACCCAACACTGTGGATGAGCTTAAGGCCGCTATTGAAGCATCCTGGGCCTCCGTAACACCTCAGCAGTGCCACAGGCTGATTGCCTCCATGCCACGCCGCATTGAAGCAGTCATTTCTGCAAAAGGATTCCCGACCAAGTATTGAGTGCATAACTGAACACAATTATTTGAAGGTTGACTTTTTTTGTATTAAAAACACTTTTTTTTTTTTTTGGTCGGATGAAATATGCTAATTTTTTGAGATAGGGATTTTTGTTTTTTTCTTTACTTTTTTGCCAAAATTATCAATATTTAAACAATAAAAGGCTTGAACTTCTTCAGTTGTGTGTAATGAATCTAAAATATATGAAATTCTAATGTTTATCAGTACAGTCCAGAAAATAATTAACTTTATCACAATATGCTAATTTTTTGAGAAGGACTAATAATATATATATATATATATATATATATATATATATATATATATATATATATATATATATATATATATATATATATATATATACACACACACACACACTTGTTTCTTGAAGATGTCTCACAGAGATTAATCTCAATTATTATTTTTAGATCCTGGAGCCTCGATTTACCTCTGAGACACTGGCGATGTTATTGAACATCCCTCCTCAGAAAACACTACTCCGGCGCCATTTATCCACCAACTTCAACAGCCTGGTCGGAGCCCAGGCTCAACAGGAGAAGTGCGAGTACGCTAATGCAAGTGGACACACACCGCTCACCACTACCGCTAAAGTCCGGGTATGACATGAGACACATTGATTTATCAGATTTCTATGTATTTGCTTTCAAGGAAATTCTCAATTTAACAAAAATAAATACATATTAAAGGGGAAATGTCATGATCGATAAAAGGGAATAGCAGAAATAGCATCAGTAGGGTTATCTAAAAAGGCATAATCGTCTGTATAGGTATACATTTGGTTGTAAAAGTTATTAGCTATGAATTACGTACATACAAAAAAAATGATTGGGGTTGCAAGGGGAAGTTAAATTTTGGAAAACTATTCAATTCAAGGAGATCTCAAAATGTCCATGTTGTAATCAATTTCCAAAACTTTAAACTCCTTTGATTTTCAGTTGAAAGGACATTTAACCAGCCCAGGCAGGTATTTTGAAAAAAATATAATAAGGCACAGCTCCTTCAATATTGACTGTAAAGAAAGGACTTTACAGGGTACTGGGACTAGTAAGGGGCAGTTGTTGCCTGGTGGTAAAGGTGCTGGATCACTGAGCCTAAGGTTGGGGGTTCAAACCCCACTCTCACTGGGCTGTTACTGCAACCCCCCACCCCCAGGGGGCAGCTAACTGGGTTATCAAAGGCCAGCCATGTTTCTCACTATCTATGGTGAGAGGCTGTAAAAGAACCAAGAACCATTGCTAACTTTGGACAAGAGTAGGCTACATAGCCGTCGGTGTGTTTCCGTCCTGCGATGGCATGGTGAGCTGTCCAGGGTGTACTCTGCCCGGAGTGGGCTGGGATGGGTACCAGCCTCTCCACAACCCTAATTAGGTCAGAAAATGAATGGATGGAAATAGTTATACATGTTTTTTTTTTTTTGTTTTTTTTCAATGAGCGTTTTTGGTATCATGGTACAAAAGTTTGGATGGGAATGGCATGGTGGCATAGCTGTTAGCGTGTCCGCCTCACAACAAGAACTTTCTGGGTTCGAGACCCAGGTTTGCCAAGGCGTTTCTGTTTGGAGTTTGTATGCTCTCTTCTTGTCGGTGTGTGTTTCCACTAAGTGTTTTGGTTTCTTTCTATAGTAAAAGACATCCACATTAGGCTAACTTTCTATGATTGCCCCGAGGTGTGAGTTTGAGTGAAGTGTTCTGTATTTGGTGCTATAATGGACTGGTATGCTGTTCCAGGGGTAACTCACTTTCACCCAGAGTCGGCTGAGATAGGCTCCAGCATCCACAAGCCTCTATAAGAATTAATCTGTTCTTTAGTAAGGAATAAAACACGCAGTGTTGTTCTGTCAAAGGAATTAATTTTCTTTTCTTTCTCGTCGTTTCTCATCTCAGCCAAAGAAGCTCGGCTTCACGAACTTTAGCCACCTGAGGAAAAGAAGGCCTGATGATTCTGTGGACTATATTTGCCCAGTAGAAATGGGAAACTCGCCAGTTTTAAACGGAGCATCCCACCAGCTCTAGCAAAGCTTCAGTCCTTCTCTAACATCCTGCCTCTGATGGATTCCCATAGACTGGATCAGAACCAGACTGAGTGATCGCAGGTTTTTATTGTTCCTCTGTAGTCTCTCTTAATGTGAGCGATTTTCTCATCCTCTCTTCTTGGATGGACAGTGGGGCTTGGAAGCTCATCTGGCGTGAGTGAGGATTCCCGAGCATTCATCTGGATATTATAAGTTCAGAAGTTTAATAGTGTAATGATTCATCATTACTGCTCCGATTCATCATTGCAAAGTGTTTTACATAATAAACAAATCACTCAGTTCATTTCATCTTCATTCCTGTATATTTATTCTCTGTATGAAAACTTTTAGAATCATAGGTAATGCATATCATGCCGACGGAAGTTTATTTTATTATATTTCACATCATTTTAATCTTGTACTCTATTACGGGGATGTAAATTGTGTAAAAATATTAACTGTAAAATAATGTACTTTAAATCAGGTTGATTCTGGAGATGGCGGAGTTAGTGGTTGGCATTTTTTGTGTAACACTGCCATCAAGTGGTAAAACCGTATATAAACAGATATTTAACACACACACACAGGATTTAGCAGAATGGTGAACTACATATCTATATCCTACATGGATACATCTTTTAAAACTCATTTAAAGTTTAAATAAAGTGTATGTTCATCATGAAATACAAGAAAGCCATATTGAGAAGCTCCATACTTTATACAATCAAATTTTGCTTTGTCAAATCTCTCACTCACTTTCTCTCTCATGCCCTCTATCTCACTCACTCACTCTCTCTCACTATCTCACTAACTCACTCTCGCTCTCTCTCATTCTTTCACTCACTTTATCTCTATTTCACTCACTCTCTGTCACTAACTCACTCTTTCTCTCACAGTATTTCTCTCACTCTCTCACTAACTTACTCCTTCTCATTCTCTCACTCACCGTGTCTCTCTCTCTCTCACTAACTCACTCTTTCTCCCGCAGTCTTTCTCTCACTCTCACTCCCTCTCACTCTCTCACTCACTGTGTCTCACTAACTCACTCTCACCCTCTCACTCTCTCCCACTCACTCTCTCGCTTGTACTCACTGCCTCGCTCTCACTCCCTCACTCCCTCACTCACTAAATCTCTCTCACTCTCACACTCTCTAGTTTACTCTATCACTGGTGCATTTGTCAAACAGCTTCATCCTATCATGGATACAGAGAGGATGGAGCCCATCTGTGTGTTGTGTTTATTTTAGCCCTGTGATGGAATGGTGAGTTTAGGGTGTATCCCGCCTTATCACAGTGGTGACTGTGGTAGGTTCCAGCTTTACCATGACCCTGCAGCAAATAAATAAATAGATGGAAGGAAGATGGGATAAGTGTTGCAAAGACTCAGCCGGCATTTAGTCCAAAATGTATTAACTGGCTGCGAAAACTTTATGGATTTATATTCCGAGTATACTGTGTTTTACTGGTATTTTTTATTGTATACAAATGTAAAAATTAATTAATATATATACATTAATATATGAATTAAAAAAAAAAAAAAAAAAATATATATATATATATATATATATATATATATATATATATACATACATACATACTTACATACATATATATATATATATATATATATATATATATATAAAATGTTAAATACAATATATTCATTGATTTCTTGAACCACTTACCGGTGATCATAAACCATCTCAGTCTAGTGGCAAAGTACACCCTGGACAGCTTGTCAGGCCATTGCAATGCTGAAACACATCTATTCAGGTTCCTTAATATGCCTCTCACCATAGACATTGAGAGACATGGCCAGCCATTGATAATCCAATTGGCTGCACTTCGGCATGGGGGTGGGGGGTGGGGGGTGTCATTGCATCAGTAACAACCCACTGGTCATGAAACTTTAACCCCCAATCCTGTGAAATACGTACAGTATAAGTACATACATGTACATGTGTGTGTGTGTGTGTGTGTGTGTGTGTGTGTGTGTGTGTGTGTGTGTGTGTGTGTGTGTGTGTGTCTTAGTACTGGGTATACATTTGGTTCTTGGGCCTTCAGTGGAACTTAATGGAATTAATCCACCTTTTAATATCACGTCACAATTGTACAAACCATCAATATAGTACAAAAACACATTATGACAAGGTGTGGCAATGCAGAGAGAGGGGTGTTTTGCACATTTCTACTAATAACGCAAGGAACTAAATAACTTTCACTGGTTTTTAAAGGTGGATGTTTCCTGTAAATGTGACATTTGGCCAAATATAACAAGTGTAAACCTCAACTGTTCGACCTCTTTTCAGAAAAAGTCCACCTTGAAAAGTAGATTTTTAAGAATGTCCAGCACCGAGTCAATTCATCCTCCTTCTTCAGTCATTGTGGGAGTGCGGCGGTCCTTATAATTGAAAGTTGGATAGTTTAAGCTCCAACCATCGAAATTCATTGGAACAGTTGAGAAAGCTATCCAGGTGAATATTTGCTTCCAATTGGTCAACATTTACCTTTCTTTCATTTACCTTGAGGTTTCACCCTGAGGATTCCTGTGCAGGATATTTCTTTATCTAGGAGTAAATAGGGTAGAGTACATATTGCCACATAAGAATTGAAATGGGATTGAAAGTAAAAATTAATAAAAACAACAGTGTAAAATCTTAAAAACTATGCCTTTCTACCTGGCTGTAATGGCTGTAGTCCAACAGAAAACATGTGTAATGTCACTCATTCATTAATTTTCTGAACCGCTTAACCCTAATTAGGGTCGCGGGGAGGCTGGCGCCCATCTCAGTCGACTCTGGGTGAGGGCAGAGTTCACCCTGGACAGCTTGCCATGCCACCGCAGGGCAGAAACATGCTGATGGCTGTGAATCTACTCTTGGCAAAAGTCAGCAATGGTTGTTTTACAGTCTCTCAGCATAGACAGTGAGAGACATGGCCGGCCTTTGATAACCCAGTTAGCTGCACTGTGGGAACAGTGACAACCCATTAAGAGTGGGGCTTCAAACCCCAACCTTGGGATCAGTGATCCAGAACCTTCACCACCAGGCCACCACTGCCCGGCCAAGTATAATGTACTGCAGTATATGTTTACGCAAAATTGCAGGATAATTTTATTTCCATGGACACAGTCTTGAGTGTCTTTATATGCAGAAGACTCTAACAGACTACAGTTTACAATTTTGTTGAGAGTCAGCAATATTTTGCAATGGAGCGATCAAATAGTGACGAGTCACTGCTGCCATGCTTGCTGGATTAATGAGTGCCTTAACTTGAAAAGAAACAATGTGAAGAGAGTGGAGAAAAGAACGAGTAATACATGAATGAATGAATGTTTAAGGGCATTGCAACATCTGAGGTGCCATATAATACCAAACAGAATACTAACAGAATACAATTATACATGACTATTGACTAACTACACTAATCATGCATTAAACATTAAGTTGTATAGGGCAATGGTGGCCTGGTGGTATAGGGCGCTGGATCGCTGATCCAAAGGTTGGGGGTTTGAGTCCCACTCTCCACAAGGTTGTCACTGCCCCCCCCCCCCCCCCCCCCCAGTGGACAATGCCCCCCCCCCCAGTGCAGCTAACTGGGTTATCAAAGGCGGGCCATGTCTCTCACTGTCTATGGTGAGAGGTTCATGTAAAATAACCATTGCTGACTTTCGTAAAGAGTAGCTGCAAAGCTGTCAGCGTGTTTCTGCCCCTTATTAAAGGGTTGTGGCAGGAAGTGCATTCGATGTAAAGACCTATACCGAATCAAACATGCAAATCATTCACTGTGGTGACCCCTGATAAAGGGAAAAAGCTGAAAGAAAATCTCACATTGCACATACGAGGTTTCTGGCTTCACAGCAAACAAGTATCCCCCAAATTTATTGCCTCGTGTGACAACTTCTTAGGCGGGAGCAGTGAGCCCAATTCTACACCCAGCATAGTGGGATCTCAAGTAGTACACATTGCACACAAACACACATAGATGTATCACACTGGATATTCCAGGAGCGTTTCAAAGTTCAGCACAGACTGCTATGTCATCATTCTAATATTAGACATCTTGAGAAATTTAGGCTAAACTTCAAGGTTGATGAGGGAGGGGTAAATGATTATGGAATTTAAAACAAAAAAATTACCAGGAGACTTTTCTGGACCGTTTCAATGAAGTAAAAGTGGAGTAAACCCGAAACAGCTCTCCAGACCATCACAAGGCCAAAACAGACACAATCTTTTACACACACACACACACACACACACACACACACACACACACACACACACACACACGAACACACACACACACACACACACACACACACACACACACACACACGAACACACACACACGAACACACACACACGAACACACACACACACGAACACACACACACACACACCTAGAGGCAGTTTGGAACAGCTAGTTAGCCAAATGTGCATGTCTGTGGACTGTAGAAGGAAAGCAAGGACAATATACACAAGCCTGGGGATCTGGTGCACAGAGGATGCAAACTTCACACAGAAATGTCTGAAACCAATACTCGAAACCTGGGCCTTCTTGGTTTGAGATGGACTCCTCATTTGTTCAAGGCATCTAAAGAAAATTGGTGTGTTTTTTGCAGTAACAATGGACATGAAACCACTATATGTACCCCATTGCCTATTAGGATCAAGCCAGTGACGGTGTTGATATGGATGGGCACGGGGCAGCCATCAGAGTTGTGTTCCATGTGTTTCTGGATATGTTGTAAACAAATGAAGATTGTTTTTATAGTACAGTATGCAGTGCAATTTTCAGAATGTGCTCTGATGCTCATTGGGTGGCATTGCTAAAATTAAACAGCTGTCATAAATCATGACTGCGAAAGCTCTGATTTACGACCGCTGTTTAATATACAGAGAAGTTGCACTGCGAAGGAAAACTCGCGGATGAGTGACACACACTTTGACACACACTCTGCACTGTGATATCTATTGTTTTAATTAACTGAAAGCCAATGTGACGTTTATTACTCATGAAGTTGTTAATGTTGGTGAACAGTGCAGAGGAAATGGAAGTAAAATATTAGCACAGTGTTTAAAGAAATAATTTATCGCCGAATTGTTAATGATTCTATACAATAATTATTATTATTCCTCTACTGATGAAGTGCATTCTAGTTGATTAATAACAGATGCAGTAATACAGAATGTTCGACTCTGTGCCAGAGTAAAACTGCTGTGTATCAGACTTTGTGCTGCTTGAGTGAATAATTACTTTGGTTTGTTTACTTAATGATATCTCTGGAAATTAATACAATGTTGATTATTCAACTTTTGCAAAATCTTCAAATTTATTGTATTTTTAAAAATTATGTATTGTAATAATTGTCCTGTTTTGTTAAGCAAAATATAAAAAAAAGTCAGAATTTAAACAATTATTATTATCATCGCTATTAGTGTTATTAAAAATAGCATTAAACATAAATTGTAGAAATAAAAATTGTAAATGAGTTTTAATATTTGATTAATGTAAAAATGAAAAAAAATATTTTATGTAATACAATCTTGTTTATATATATATATATATATATATATATATATATATATATATATATATATATATATATATATATATATATATATATATATATATATATATATATATATATATATATATATATATATATATATACTAGTCCTTCTCAAAAATTAGCATATTGTGATAAAGTTCATTATTTTCTGTAATGTACTGATAAAAAATTTACTTTCATATCTTTTAGATTCATTGCACACCAACTGAAATATTTCAGGTCTTTTATTGTTTTAATACTGACGATTTTGGCATACAGCTCATGAAAACCCAAAATTCCTATCTCAAAAAATTAGCATATCATGTTCAGGTAGTCTAAACGAGCTATTAACCTAATCATCTGAATCAACCAATTAACTCTAAACACCTGCAAAAGATTCCTGAGGCTTTTAAAAACTCCCAGCCTGGTTCATTACTCAAAACCGCAATCATGGGTAAGACTGCCGACCTGACTGCTGTCCAGAAGGCCTTCATTGACACCCTCAAGCAAGAGGGTAAGACACAGAAAGAAATCTCTGAGCGAATAGGCTGTTCCCAGAGTGCTGCATCAAGCCACCTCAGTGGGACGTCTGTGGGAAGGAAAAAGTGTGGCAGAAAACGCTGCACGACCAGAAGAGGTGACCGGACCCTGAGGAAGATTGTGGAGAAGGGCCGATTCCAGATCTTGGGGGACCTGTGGAAGCAGTGGACTTGGCTTCAGGTGCCGCATTCTTCAGGTCAAGCCACTTTTGAACCAGAAACAGTGACAGAAGCGCCTGACCTGGGCTACAGAGAAGCAGCATTGGACTGTTGCTCAGTGGTCCAAAGTACTTTTTTCGGATGAAAGCAAATTTTGCATGTCATTCGGAAATCAAGGTGCCAGAGTCTGGAGGAAGACTGGGGAGAAGGAAATGCCAAAATGCCGGAAGTCCAGTGTCAAGTCCCCACAGTCAGTGATGGTCTGGGGTGCCATGTGAGCTGCTGGTGTTGTTCCACTGTTTTATCAAGGGCAGGGTCAATGCAGCTAGCTATCAGGAGATTTTGGAGCACTTCATGCTTCCATCTGCTGAAAAGCTTTATGGAGATGAAGATTTCATTTTTCAGCACGACCTGGCACCTGCTCACAGTGCCAAACCCACTGCTAAATGGTTTACTGACCATGGTATTACTGTGCTCAATTGGCCTTCCCACTCTCCTGACCTGAACCCCATAGAGAATCTGTGGGATATTGTGAAGAGAAAGTTGAGAGACACCAGACCCAACACTGTGGATGAGCTTAAGGCCGCTATCGAAGCATCCTGGGCCTCCGTAACACCTCAGCAGTGCCACAGGCTGATTGCCTCCATGCCATGCCGCATTGAAGCAGTCATTTTTGCAAAAGGATTCCCGACCAAGTATTGAGTGCATAACTGAACATAATTATTTGAAGGTTGACTTTTCTTGTATTAAAAACGCTTTTTTTTATTGGTCGGATGAAATATGCTAATTTTTTGAGATAGGGATTTTTGGTTTTTCTTTACTTTTTTGACAACATTATCAATACTAAAACAATAAAAGGCTTGAACTACTTCAGTTGTGTGTAATGAATCTAAAATATATGAAAGTCTCATCTTTATCAGTACATTACAGAAAATGATGAACTTTGTCACAATATGCTAATTTTTTGAGAAGGACTAGTATATATGTATGTATGTATGTGTATATATATATATATATATATATATATATATATATATATATATATATATATATATATATATATAATACACATATTGGTGATTATAATAAATATGTTTATTATTGAAAACATCTCATCTCATCTCATCTCATCTCATCTTCTTCCGCTTAGTCCGGGGTCGGGTCGCGGGGGCAGCAACCTTAGCAAAGAGGTCCAGACATACCTCTCCCGAGCCACTTCCTCCAACTCTCCCGGGGGGACACCGAGGCGGTCCCAGACAAGCCGAGAGACATAGTCCCTCCAGCGTGTTCTAGGTCGACCCCGGGGTCTCTTCCCGGTTGGACATGCCCGAAACACCACACCAGGGAGGCGTCCGGGGGGCATTCTAACCAGATGCCCGAGCCACCTCAACTGGCCCCTCTCAATGCGGAGGAGCAGCGGATCTACTCCGAGCTCTCCCCGGATGGCGGAGCTCCTCACCCTATCTCTAAGGGAGAACCCGCCACCCCGCGAAGAAAGCTCATTTCAGCCGCTTGTATCCGTGATCTTGTTCTTTCGGTCATTACCCAAAGCTCGTGACCATAGGTGAGGGTTGGAACGTAGATCGACTGGTAAATTGAGAGCTTCGCCTTGCGGCTCAGCTCCTTTTTCACCACGACGGACCGGTACAGGCACCGCTTAACAGCAGAGGCTGCAGCGATCCGTCTGTCGATCTCTCGCTCCATCCTTCCCTCACTCGTAAACAAGACCCCAAGATACTTAAACTCCTCCACTTGGGGCAGGACCTCATCCCGACCCAGAGGGTGCATTCCACCATTGTCCGACTGAGAACCATGGCCTCGGACTTGGAGGTACTGATCTTCATCCCGGCTGCTTCGCACTCAGCTGCGAATCGCTCCAATGAGAGCTGGAGGGCCCGACTTGATAAAGCCAAAAGGACAACATCATCCGCAAAAAGCAGAGATGATATCCGATGGCCACCGAACCAGAACCCCTCATCGCCTCGACTGCGCCTAGAGATTCTGTCCATAAAAATTATGAACAGAATCGGTGACAAAGGACAGCCTTGGCGGACTCCAACTCCCACCGGAAACGAATCCGAGCTGCTGTTACCAATACGGACAAAACTCTGGCTCCGGTGATACAGCGACCGAATAGCTCGTAGCAACGGATCCGGAACGCCGTACTCTCGGAGCACGCCCCACAAGATCTTTCGAGGGACACGGTCGAAAGCCTTCTCCAAATCCACAAAGCACATGTGGACAGATTGGGCAAACTCCCATGCCCCCTCCAGAATCCTGTGGAGCGTATAGAGTTGGTCAAGAGTGCTGCGGCCAGGACGAAAACCACATTGTTCCTCCTGAATCCGAGGTTCGACTATCGGTCGGATCCTCCTCTCTAGTACCCCTGCATAGACTTTACCAGGTAGGCTGAGGAGTGTAATTCCCGATAATTGGAACACACCGTCGGGTCCCCGTTCTTAAAAATTGGGAGGACCAGCCGAGTTTGGGAATCGAGAGGTAGAGCGCGCGATGACGAGGGGATGTTGGAAAGAGGTGTGAACGAAGAGAGTCGTACAACATCCAGAGTCCTGAGGTATTCCGGGCGGAGCTCGGCCGACCCCGGCGGTCGACCACCGAGGAGCTTTTTGACAACCTCAGTGACCTCCACTCCAGTGATGGGCAGACCCTCACCCGAACCCCAGGGTCTTCCTCTTCCACGGAGGCGCGTTGGTGGGATTGAGAAGGTCCTCAAAGTATTCCCTCCACCTCTCAACAACATCCCCAGTCAAGGTAAGCAGCTCCCCACCTCCACCGTAAACAGTGTTTGTGAAGAACTGCTTCCCCCTCCTGAGGCGTCGGATGGTGGCCCAGAACCTTTGAGGCCAACCGATAATCACTCTCCAGGCCCTCACCGAACTCCTCCCACGCCCGAGATTTTGCATCTGCGACAGCCTCGGCTGCAGCACGTTGGCCTGCCGGTACCCGTTTGCTGCCTCAGGAGTCCCACAGGCTAACAAAACCCGATAGGCCTCCTTCTTCAGCTGGACGGCCCCCTTCACCGCAGGTGTCCACCACCGGGTTTGGGGATTACCGCCACGACAAGCACCGACGACCTTACGGCCACAGCTATGGGCTGCCGCCTCAGCAATGGAGGCACGAAACATGGCCTATTCAGATTCCATGTCCCCCGCCTCCTCCGGAACGTGGTTGTAGCTCTGCCGGAGGTGGGAGTTAAAGGCCTCTCGGACAGGGGCTCCGCCAGCGTTCCCAGCAGCCCCTGATTACACGCTTGGGCCTGCCAGGTCTGGAAGGCACCCCCCCACACCACCGAAGCCAACTCACCACCAGGTAGTGATCGGTAGACAGCTCAGCTCCTCTCTTCACCCGAGTGTCCAGAACATATGGTCGCAAGTCCGATGACACGACTACAAAGTCAATCATCGAACTGCGACCTAGGGTGTCCTGGTGCCAAGTGCACTTATGGACACCCTTATGTTCGAACATGGTGTTCGTGATAGACAAACTATGACGAGCACAGAAGTCCAACAACGACACACCATTCGGATTCAGACTGGAGAGGCCGTACCTACCGATCACACCCTTCCAGGTCACACTATCGTTGCCCACATGGGCGTTGAAGTCTCCCAAGACAACGGCGAGTCTCCCGAGGAGGCGTTCTCCAACACCCCCAAAGACTCCAAAAGGGTGGGTACTCTGAACTGTCATTTGGTGCATAAGCACAAATAACAGTCAGGACCCGTCCCCCACCCGAAGACGGAGGAAGCTACCCTTTCGTCAACCGGGAGAACGCCAACATTTGGGCACCGAGGCGGGGGCAACAAGAATACCCACACCGGCTCGCCGCCTCTCCCCATGAGCAACTCCAGAATAGAAGAAGGTCCAGCCTCTTTCGAGATGGATGGTTCCAGAGCCCAAGCTATGCGTTGAGGTGAGCCCGACTATATCTAGTCGGTATCTCTCCACCTCACGCACCAAATCGGGCTCCTTTCCCGCCAGAGAGGTGACATTCCATGTCCCGAAGGTCAGAGTAAGCAGCCGAGGATCAGTCCGACAGAACCCATGCCTTCGGCTGCCACCCAACTCACACTGCACCCGACCCCTAAAACTCCTCCCACGGGTGGTGGGTCCATGGGAGGGCGGACCCATGTCTCCTTTTCGGGCTGGGCCCGGCCAGGCTCCATGGGCATAAGCCCGACCACCAGGCGCTCGCCTTCGAGCCCCTCCCCTGGGCCTGGCTCCAGGAGGGAACCCCGGTGACCCACGTCCGGGCAAGGGAGACTGATTCCTCTGTTGTTTTCTCATGTCTTAGGGGTCTGTTTTGAATCGCACTTTGTCTGGACCTTCACCCCGGACCTGTTTGCCTTGGGGTAAGTATGTATTGAAAACATACTTATTGTTATTTATGAGTAATTAATATTTATTTTATAAGTTTTATATTTGGCGGCACGGTGGCATAGTGGTTAGCATATCTGCCTCACAGAATGAAGGTCCTGGGTTCAATTCTCAGCCCATATGTTTTTGTGTTGAGTTTGCATGCTCTCCCTGTGCTTATGTGGGTTTCCTGCAGGTACTCCAGTTTCTTCCCACGGTTCAAAAACATGCACCATAGGTTACATCAGGAATCCCTCAAGGATCAGCCCTGGGACTAATCCTCTTTGTCCTGTATGTCAACAACTTACCAGACACCTTGGATTCTATAGCCTATCTCTTCACTGATGACATCAAAGTCTACAATGAGATCACAACAGAAAAAAGATCATGACACCCTCCAGAAAGATCTCCTTGAGTTAACAAAATGGAGTATTGATTGGTCACTAAGATTCCATCCTGAAAAGTGCAAAATTATGAACATAGGGAGAAAGGGAGGAAGTCACTTGGAATATTCTTACCAACTCATGAATAAAGTTCTGGAGACAAGCCAATGGGAAAAGGACATTGGAGTTTTCATTGACAGTGACCTATCATTTGAAAAGCATAATGGAGAGAAGATCAAAGAGGCAAACTCCACATTCTCACTGCTAAGAAGAACCTTCAAGTACCTCGATGCAAAGACCTTTATTCCACTCTACAAGACCTTAGTGAGAGTACATCTGGAATATGCATGTCCAGTATGGTTTCCATACAAGCAGAAACACATCGGACTTATTGAGGGAGTACAACAAATAGCTACCAAACAGATTCCAGGTATGCAAAACATGTCATACAGTGAAAGACTGAAGACACTCAAGCTACCAACCATGAACTACAGATGTTACAGAGGAGATATGATAGAGTGCTACAAGATTATTCATGGCATATATGACAGGAACGTATGCATCTTCCTCAACATGCGGGAAGTAAAGCGCTATAGAACAGGCAAATTTGTCAACTACTAAAGATATACCCACAAAGAGCCAATACGCAGCTACGGAAAAACTCCTTTTCGGTGAGAGTGGCAGGAATCCAGAATAGCTTACCAACCGAAGTCGTCATAACCTAGACTCTCAACACCTTCAAAAATCGTCTGGACAAGCACTGGAAAGACCAATGTACCAGTGTATGATGACTACAAGACAGGACTCAACACACAACCACGGCGGATTCCAACCACCTACAGCGAGTCTGGTGAAGAGGATGGATCTTGAGCCAGAAAACTACCATAAGTAACCATAAGTAAGTAAGTAAGGTTACTTGGCTTTCCAAATCGACCCAGGTCCGAGTGCGAGTATGAGTGGTTGTGTAATGTGTTGGTCCTGCGATGACCTGGTGAGCTGTCCAGGGTGTACCCCATCTTTGCCTGACATGGGCACCAGCCTCCCCACATCCCCAAATAGGATTAAGCAGATCAGAAAATGAATGAGTTTAATATTCTCTTGATGTGACAAAATATATTGCAGATTAATTTTATTTTCAATGTCTTCCTTTTGGCTTTTTCCCTTTTTCTCGGGAGTCGCCACAGCAAATCATCTGATTCGCACGTTTGATTTGGCAGAGGTTTTTTTTACGTCGGATGCCCTTCCTGTCACAACCCTTTTAACAAGGGACAGAAACACGCTGACGACTTTGCAGCTACTCTTTACGAAAGTCAGCAATGGTTCTTTTACATGCCTGTCACCATAGACAGTGAGAGACATGGCCCGCCTTTGATAACCCAGTTAGCTGCATTGGATAAATTAATTTTATTTTCAATATGGAGCACAAATGAAGAAATATAAAATAAAAAGTGGCACTGCGGTCTGACCACCGTGACAATCTTTACATTTGCCTGAAGTTGAAATTCCCATTTAGGAGATCATGGTACAGTCTCCTCAACTTGATTCAGCAAGTGCCACTGAATTAACTTGATGTTTCCCTAAATGTAGCAGAAGTACCGACACTGTGGTGAAGACATGAGGTCAAGAAGAGCAGTTGAACATCATGTTTTGTGTCTTTTTCTTCTGTCAGAGCAGTTTATTTGTTTTCCCTTCAGAGCCAGTCCTGATTAGAAGTGATGAAAAGTGCTCTGAGGTGACGTGCTGTGCTGCAGCTGGCATTCCTGCTGATTTCAGAGACAACTGCCTGTCAGGTGTGGTTAGGGAGGCAAAGATGTGACAATGTGCTGTCCTTTTCACAGCTTCCGAAACACTGAGAAGCAAGTACATAGAATTAGTAATTGCCCATGGTACACAGATACTGACACCATAATCTGAAGTGAGATAAGGGCTATTATCTATTATCATTGAAAAATTGAGAGAATGGTTACATAATGGTTACGTGGAGGCCAGAGGTCAAGGTGAAGCTGATAGAGATATGGACCAAGTACTCAACACTCTACCATCCACAGATGTATTAACACACCAAGTTTGGTATTTATATATGTTTGGATCAGGACATATGCTCCAAACAAGCATTTTGTATGACTGAGGCCTAAATTAAAGGTCAAGGTGACAGGAGCATGAAACAAGTAGAGGTGAAAGGTCAAGGTGAGGGTGACATTGACATAAAGCATGTATGCAAAACTCTGCCACCCCCTTATGCATTTACTAAATTTGGTTTTCATAGGTGTGGTATGAAAGGAGATAGGCTCCAGGCAAGCATTTTCGATGATGGAGGTTAAAGGTCAAGGTGAAGGTGACAGTGGAATGAAACAGGTACAGGTCACCAAATAACCTTCAAAAAACAATTCCTGAAATCACAAAGTGTTCTTGATTCAATCTTCAGACTAGTGGAATAAACAACCAGGGACAGGTTGGCTTGAGCTTGGCACCTCATGTTGGCCTTCAGAGAACCGTACTCATGAACACTTTGAGATGTCTGAGCGAGCTCATTTCCCACTTCAGTGCCTGTAAAAGATCCTACAGCAGGAGCCTGCAGCTGTGGAGAAAGGGGTCTTTATCCAGCGTGCCAGGCTGCAGGTCCCAACAGCGGGAAAGGCGCTGACAGGGCTGGCATTGAGGTGATGCGGTCCTGGATCGAGGCAGGTCAGCAAACACACACTCTGTTATGATGACCTCTCACCCATGTTTACGCAGCTGTGCCATCGCACATGACGTCTTCCCTTTCTGATCCGAGTTCCTGGGGTGAGGGAGCAGGTTTTATTTATATTTCACTCAGGCAGGCAGGTGATGAATGAAGAAATAAGGAAGTTTTGGCTGGAGATCTTATGAACTTGGTGTTTGCATACGTCATTTTTTTTAGCTTACAATCTGAGCACTACATTTCATGATATAAACCAGCACAATGCGGGAAAAGTCGTAACATGTTGACCTCCACTTGAGTCGTGTTGCATTATTGATTTCATTAGTCAATAAAACAACTCAGAGAATTCTTATTAATTCTGCATGAGGCCTACGTGAGCACTCATATAAATGCATCATAAACATTATGATTTATAATATCCACACCCACTGTACATGAGCAGTTGTACATTTTGATTGGCTGCTTTTGAGTGTTTCTGTGTGTGTGTGTGCTTGGATGAGTTTCCTCTGGGTACTCTAGTTACCCCCTACAGACCAAAGACATGCACACTAAATTAGTCGACTGTTCCAACTTGCCCCTTGGTGGGAGTAGTAACCGTTGTGTATCGGTTGGCCCTATGATGAACTGGCAAGCTGTTTAAGATCTGCCCAGAGTTGGCTGATATAGGCTCCAGCCTCCACATGATGAAGTTAAAAAGTGGTTCAGCACATGCATAAATGACTCTGACCTCTTAAATTTCCCATCCTGCTGACGTTGTCCTTTTGAGCTCACAGAGTCACATCTGAAATAGAAAGTGCAAAATGTGGTGTGAAAGTGACAGTCCTGTCCAATGAAGCTGTGTATTCCACTGATCCACACTGACACACGTCTTATACAAAAAAACTTTCCTTCAAGTCTAATCAAAATGGCCTCCTGTCTCCTCCTGATGCGGAAAACAACTAGAGTGTTGAACACTGCTGCAATCAGGGATCGTCATTTTCTTTAATCCTAGAGACAAAATAAACTCCAAACCAACTACAGAGAAATTTTATGAACTTTCAACACCAGTTTATATATATATATATATATATATATATATATATATATATATATATATATCATCATCATTATTTTCTGTAACCACTTAATCCTAATTTGTGTCGCGGGGAGGCTGGTGCCCATCCCAGCCAACTTCGGGCGAGGGCAGAGTACACCCTGGACAGCGCGCCAGGCTATCGCAGGGCGGAAACACGCTGATGGCTTTGCAGCCTACTCTTGTCGAAAGTCAGCAATGGTTCTTTTACATGCCTCACACCATGGACAGTGAGAGACATGGCCGGCCTTTGATAACCCAGTTAGCTGCACTGGGGGGGACAGTGACAACCTTATGCAGAGTGGGACTCGAACCCCCAACCTTTGGATCAGCGATCCAGCGCCCTATACCACTCGACCACCACTGCCCCGCTATACATATACACACACACATACAGGCGGCCCTCTACTTACGAAAACCTCTGAATACAAAAAATCCAGGTTACGGAAAAAAAAAAAAAAAAAAAAAATATATATATATATATATATATATATATATATATATATATATATATATATAAACCACCAAATAAATGAGGAAATGATATGATCTCCTTTCTACCATGTATAGTTCAGCATGGATCATGGTTCTATTGTTTTCTTTTTCCAGTCATGATTTCAGTCTCTGTATTGTGCGTTCATTGTTAACTGTGCACAAAAGCTTCCAATGTATTCTAATCTTCTCGACTTATCAGGCAGAACGGAACAATCATCTGTGATAAACTGTACAGTGCAGAAATGACTTGATAACACAATCACAGGAAACGTTACTAATCAACATGCTTAGGGAAATTAAAAGGCTAGAAGAAAAAACAAATCAGCCTCCGAAGAATTGGCAATTACCGAGTGATTAGCATAACTGCGCATGCTAATAGCTTCTCTAATGAATTTCAACACTTCGGATGGAGATGAATTTATGACAGCGGTGCTCCGGTACACACAATCCCCAGCGCACAGTCTTTAATCATGTGTGTAAGTGCAGCTTTAAGGACGGCATTTTGTACCCCACAGCGAGAAGGTTCCGGGTTCTAATCTCGTCCAAAGATGTTCCTTTGTGAGGTTGCATGTTTCTCCTGTACGTGTCTGGATTTCATCAGGGTTCTCCAGTATCCTCCAGCATTTCAAACACAGGCACTTTAGGTCAACTGGTGACTCTAAATTGTTCACAAATGTGAATGTGAGTTGTTTTGTATGTTAGGCCTGATACAGGTCGGTGGCATATTCTGGTTAGAACTCCACCTCTCATCTGAAGTCAACTGGGATTGGTTCCTCTTTCTTTGTGACCCAGATTGATAATTGGTACAGATGAAGATGAATAGTTAAACATTCTAAATTACTTAACATGTCCACAGAAACAGAAGAAAGTGTAATCCATAGATAGGCAGTTGGACAGACAAACATACACATAGACAAATTTCTGTGACCAAAAAGAAAAAAAAAGAAAAGAAAAATAAATAAAAGGGCACCCAGACAGCTCAAACACCCACAAGACTGGAAAAAAATAAAAATAAAAATAAAATCAGATAAAGTACACAGCACCCCCTACTGGTATGCCCCACTTCCATTCACATTATTAAAGAATGTTAAAAAAATAAATTATATATATATATATATATATATATATATATATATATATATATATATATATATATATATATATATATATATATATATATATATATATATATATATATATATATATATATATATATATATATATATATATAATTTTATCTGGATCTTTTTTAAAATTGAAGTCTGCATACCACTCAAAATATATTCACATCTACTTGCAAACAAACTATCCGCGAGACGAATGAACAAACAAACACACAACCTCCTTCATGAAAGTGAAAATCAGCAAGAAAGAAAAAAAGCCCGCAGTCCCTCTATTGCTCCACTAGGAGGCATCTCAGCTCTACAGTACAGCTCTTGGGTTGTTCAGGTAATTTATTTATTTATTTATTTATTTATTTATTCATTCATTCATTCATTTTCTAAACCGCTTAATACTATTTCGGGTCGTGGGTTGGCTGGCATCCCTTTCAGCGGACTCTGGGCGAGGACAGAATACACCCTGGACAACTTGCTAGTCCATCGCAGAGTATTTATTTATTTATTTATTTTGTCATTTATTTTTATTTATTGTTATTTTATTTTCAATAAATAGTTACCCTGATGATGTGTTCATCTCTTTTACACACTCTTCTGTACCTCATAGACATAAATAATATAATTCACATTTCGTTTTGTAATTTTTTCTCCATAATTTAGGAACAAATTGGAAGAAAAAAAGAATAAATAATTTTAAATAAAAAACAGGTAAATAAAGCCCCGGTGCAGCTAACTGGGTTATCAAAGGCCGGCCATGTCTCTCACTGTCTACGGTGAGAGATTCAGTAAAAGAACTATCGCTGATTTTCAACAAAAGTAGGCTGCATAGCCATCAGCATGTCTCTGCACTGCAATAGCCTGGCAAGTCGTCCAGGGTGTACTTTGCCCTAAAGCAGAGTTAGCTGAGATGGGTGCCAGCCTCCCTGTGACCCTAACTAGGATTAAGTGGTTCAAAAAATGAATGAATGATAAATAAACGAGGGTGGCACAGTGGAGTACTGGTAAGCAAGTCCACCTCACAGAAAGAAACTCCGGGCTTCGAGTCTTTTCTAGACATAGGTATTTTTTTTCATTGTTTGCATGTTCTCTTCATGTTGCCTGAGTTTCCTCCAGGTAATCTAGTTTCCTCTCAGATCCAGACACATGCTCATTAGGCTACTTCTTCTTTGTTTCCTTTTGGATGTTCCCTTTTTCAGGGGTCGCCAAAGCGAATCATCTGATTTGCACGTTTGATTTTGAATAGGTTTTTATGTCGGATGCCCTTCCTGACACAACCCTTTAGCAAGGGGCACAAACACGCTGACGGCTTTGCAGCTCCTCTTTACGAAAGTCAGCAATGGTTCTTCTACATGAACCTCTCACCATAGACAGTGAGAGACATGGCCAGCCTTTGATAACCCAGTTAGCTGCACTGGGGGGCAGTGACATACTTAATACTTATGGAGAGTGGGACTCGAACCCCTACCCTTTGGACCAGCAATCCAGCGCCCTTTTACCATCAGGCCACCACTGCCTCTGCTCATTTGGCTACTTGGCTGTTCCAAATTGCCCTTAGGTGTGAATATTAATGGCTGCATGTGTGTTGGACTTATGATGGCAAGCTTATTCACACTGTATTTTATCTTTGTCCAGTGTTGACTGAGGTCGGCTAGCCACGACTGTTAGAGTAATAATAATGGATTTGTTGTTTAACTTTGAAGATCCTCTTAAAACCCATTAGAAACCCCCGTAGAGACTCTGTAGAATAGATACACTTGCTATATAGAATGTAGAACCTCTTACTTGCCTATGTGTTGGTGCAAGTGTAAATGGACCCACGATCGGCTCACGGTGTACTCTCTATTCACCCAGATTTGGCTGAGATAGGCTCTAGACTCCCTGCGACCCCAGTGGGATTGAGTAGTTTGGTGAATGAGTTAGTGAGAAGCAGAAATGAGGTACAGGATGATTATTTTTCTCTCTGCGTCTTTTCTTTTCTTTATGTTTCTTTAGTCTGTGTATCGACAGGTTCAGTCGACGCTCCGTCTTCTCATCCTGCGTTTTTATTGGCAGGTTCAGGATAATTCTTTAGCGCCTCCAGGCTACAATTATCTGTATGGATTGAAGTTTCAAGGTCAGACGACTGGCTGTGACAGAATTAACAGACACCGGACAGCAGGGTCAGTTTTACACATGATTAAAAAAAAACAAACAAACAAAAAAAGAACTAAAACAAGCCAACAAAAAATAAGCACTGCAGGCACTAGTTGTTTCTTTGAGTTTCATGCAGCAAGTTAAAGATCCAGATGTTGTGTTATAGTTATTTATGAGTATGTTTCTTATAACATACTGTACATGATGGAGAAATGCTTTTGTACCATTTAATCACATAATAATTAAAAATACGACAGCTGGTGTGGAAACTAGGCTATAAATATTGTTATTGAATATTACTCTACGTATGACACAGCACTTCATTTGCTCAGACTAACCATTAAAGGATGGAAAGTCATTAGCATTATTGAAGCAATGACCCTGTCACCTCAAATATGGACCGTTTAACGAGGAATAAATTTATGCAAACTGCATATTGATGGATTAATGATCAATTGCCCCTTGCAGTGGTATTAATATGCAACTGTTGCAATGTGGTATGCATTAGTAATTACGTGTGAGCTTGATTGCTCGAACAAGTGGCATGCATGCATTGGTGGAAACGTGTCGAGGTCTGACCCTGAGTTGCGAGATTAGCACAACCCCTGCAACCACAGTGCAATCAAAAGTGTAACCACAACGTTCAACATCATGTAGGCACCGACAGGATGGAAAGCCAAATAAACTTATAGATTCACACTGTTTTTTTTTTTTTGCTAATCTCTCTCTCTCTCTCTCTCTCTCTCTCTCTCTCTCTCTCTCTCTCTCTCTCTCTCTCTCTCGCTCTCTCTCTCTCGCTCTCTTGCTCTAGAAAGAGACAAAGAGAAAGAGATGACAAAGTGGAACCTCCCAGCTCTGTGGTGAAAAGACGAAAAACCCACCCCAGTAAACTCGACCAATGGTAGGGCTGGAACTCGGACTTAACAACCTCTTGCTCTGCGGTAGACATCCCAACCCCAACGCCACCGTCAATCACATGCTAACTTCTGTCGTTCATATCTATGTTCAATAAGTCCACGCTATGCTTGACCTATGGCAGTGAAGTCACTACAGATGCTCCCCAACTTACGTTCATACGTTTTTTGTTTTTTGTTTTTTTTCCAAAAAAAAAAAAAAAGTCAAATTTTGAGTTTAGCGTTCTCTGTAGTACGGGACATAGCAATGTAATATGCTGGCATGATGACACAATGACGTAATGATGCTGCACCATTGTTTACAAATGACAGACTGAATGTGTCCCTCCTTCTTCTTGTATTCTCTATTCATTCTTCTCTTCTTGTATTTAGACTGTTTTGCGGACTTTTGTAACCCTCAGCAAATATGGTTGGTCAGAAGCGTAAGCCGACTAGCATGGGTGCAAGTTTTCCGGCATATGCCGGAATTTCCGTTTTTCCCAAGACTGAATTAACTATCTGCTTGGATTGGCGCAATCTACCATGCATACTCAGTTAAGCAAAGAGAGTTGTAAAATTAATGAAAACCTGAATCCAGAAAAAAAAAAGAAAACTCTCCGCTCTGCTGGTGGTTCACGTCAGTGCAGGCTGAGTACTAAACGAGTATTCAACGGCGCCCTTGCTCACTTGAAAGACCGGAAGTCCGGATAACCTGTGCTTTGTCTCAAGTACAAGCAAGTGAACTACTTTCGGTGGAGTGCCTCACATATTGTAAGTGTTGATTGGCTGTTTTAAGCTTCATGTAAAGTGACTCGGCTCAGTTTCATATAAAGTGACCTGGCTCAGCCTCATGTAAAGTGACCATCCGTCAACCATCAGAACCATTTACAAGCAGAAAGATCACATCATAAAGAATGTTAAAGGTTATATTTGATACTGTATTTGATATTTGATGAGTGAATTTGGTTAAAATTTATCTATTTGAAATTATTTTGCTTGCATTTAATTTATTTGAAATTAATGTTGATATTATTTGATATAGTTGACATTATTTTACAATGTTATGTTTATAATAATTAATTTATGGGTGTTTTATGGGATACGGTAATGGTATTTATGGAAGTATAGTACAGTATGAGCATCATACATCACTGGAACATACAGTAACAACTTAGGTTTTTTTTTTTTGTTGTTTTGTCCCCCCCCCCCCCCCATCTTCCATTCAGCTGTCTGGAAACATAAGTTGGGGAGCATCTGTACTAGGTTCTACTTATGTTATTACTTGGTCAACTCGGTTGTTACTGCATCAACACCGTTGTTATAAAATCAATAGTCATTACTACAGTAACAGCATAGTTACTACCTCAACACCGTCATTAATAAATCAACACAGTAATTACTACGTCAGCATTGTTGTTACAATGTCAACACCTTAGTTTCTACTTGAACACCATCATTACTATGTCAACACTGCTGTTACTACATAATTGTGGTCATTACTACATCAACAGCATAGTTACTACTTCAACACCGCATGCTGATTCAACTAGGGGAGACCAGCGAGACTTGGAACACAATTTGGGAAATAGATGAAAATGTCCCTGTATGGAAAATCCTGAAGTGTTGACAACAATCTTCATGGCAGTCAGAAACTTCTATAAAAGTAACATTAAAAAACCTAAAAATATTTAAATGGATTTGAACAGTGAGTTAATTTATTAAAATTTGTTAACTTTAAGGGGAGAGCTGGACTACCCAGGGTGCTGTGGGACAATGCCAAGAACATCCGCGGAAACCATTTATTTTCTTATAACATACAATATTTTTTAAATTGAAAAAACAACTTTGTTAATACACATGTGAACCACAAACAACTAAGAAAATAAATATATAAAAACATACAACATTACATAAAGTTTTTTCTAATATAACACGACTCATTTTTGGTGTTGCATGTAACTGGGCTTAACATCATTTGAGTATTGTTTACTTTGACATATTTTTGTAATGCAATGCAGGGCTATAAAAAAAATGCTCATATAAGAATATATTATGGAACTCCATACAGCAAAACTCACTGCAAACTTCCAAATGTTAACTTTAAACTCTGAAACGTTTGCTTAACTACAGAAATCAGTGAATTACATTCACAGATCCAAGTCTCGGCAGCAGTGGTGGCCTGGGGTGAAGGTGCTGGATCACTGATCCCAAGGCTTCGGCTTCAAGCCCCATTTTTATAGAGGTGTCACTGTCCCCCAGTACAGATAACTGGGTTATCAAAGGCCGGCCATGTCTCTCACTGTCTATGGTGTGAGGCTATAAAAGAACCATTGCTGACTTTCATTAAGAGAAGCGGCATAGCCATGAATGTGTTTATGTCCTGCAATGGCCTGGCAGGCCGTCCAGGGTGTACCTGGGTGTCCTCACTCAGAGTCGGCTGAGATGGGTGCCAGCCTCCCCGTGACCCGAATTAGGGTTAAGTGGTTCATAAAATGAATGACCCAAGTCTCTTCATGTGGAAATTTTTAGAAAAAAAATGTAATACTGGGAATATGAGGAAATAATAATAATAAAATTATTCAAAAATATACCCATGAAAGAAGACTATTTGTTACCGTAAAAACATTATCTCTGTGGCTACAATGAATGTCAGGACGGAATGTATTGCACAGTGAAAATTCAAATCAATGAGGGATTAAAATAAATAAACAAATAAAAAAATGCAGTGACCGGGGCAGTGGTGACGTGTGGTAAGGTAATGTATTGCTGATCCTAAGGCTGGGGTTTAAACCCCACTGTCAACGGTTGTCAGTGCTTACCCCCTAGTGCAGTTAACTGGGTTATCAAAGGCCGGCCATGTCTCTTACTCTCTGTGGTGTGAGACTGTAAACGAATCATTGCTGACTTTTATCAAGAGTAACTGCATAGCTATCAGCGAGTTTCCACCCTGCGATGGCCTGGCGAGCTATCCAAGGTATACACTACACTCGCCCAGAGTTGGCTGAGATGGGCACCAGCCTCCCTGTGACCCTAATTATGATTAAGCATTTCAGAAAATTAATGAAAATGCAGTTACCTTGATTAAGGAGGCAGATGGGTTCTTTACACATGAAGTACCTTATTGCCCTTCATAAAAGAAAACAAACAATGTAAACTTTACTCTCATTTGATAATGTAATTTCCAGGAATTACCCTGTCCCAAGACTGCACTGTCCCAAAGCTCCCCGGTCTCACCTACATCCACTTTTTAAAATGTCCAAACTTTCAACCATGTCCTCTGCGTCCATTGAGACCACGCCCTTTCCTGATCGATTTATGTTGTTTTCTTGCTATGTCACACAAGTTCTTACTACATCAACCCATGTTTTTGAGGCTGTGGTGGGAACCTTACTGAGTATGCCATATTTATAAAATAGTATTAATACTCACAAAACTGTGAAGTATGCATAAAGTTGGCTATTATCTTTGATTTCTTAGCATATTTAATATGATCTAAAGTTACAGGATTGTACTACAGATTAAAAGTAATAATGAATCATTACTACGGACACTTACTCCATGGCTGATATCCACAAACTAGGATGAAAATCCCATCATGTTCAGTAAAAACAAGTTTTTTTTTTTTTTTTTTTTTTGTTTTTTTTTTTTTGTAGAATTTGATAAAAGGTTGAATTTTTATTTTTACCCAAACACCAGTCAAAGTTTTATCAATGGTTTGCTTCATTTTACAGAAGTGTGAAATTTCACAAGCAGGAAACATGTCTGAGAACATTAGCATCTTTCTCATGCTTTAAACTGGCAGACCATTACATCTGCTGTTTGTGAATAAATATTAAAAAGAGACTCCTGTCAAGGGTGGCAGGCAGCCTGAGGAGATCGGGCTTTCTTTCTCTCTCTTTCTCTCTCTCTCTCTCTCTCTCTCTCTCTCTCTCTCTCTCTCTCTCTCTCTCTCTCTCTCTCTTTCTTTCTTTCTTTCGATAGTGTGATCCTCTTTGTGTTTTCCTGTATGTATGCTTCATTCTGATCTTTCATGTCTTCAGTATGAGTGACAGTAAAGGTCAGTGTGTGTTGAGGTGGTGTGTTTGTGTGTGTGTGTTGGGGGGGGGGGGTGTTGCATGTGGACTAAATGTGATGCTTGTATGGAGTTAGCAGTTATAACAGTTAAAGGATGGGGGGTGATCCACTTTCTCATTCACAAATAAATAAATACTACTACTACTACTACTACTACTAATAATAATAATAATAATAATTCCACTATCCATCCATTATATGTAGTTTCTCGGTCAGACTCGAGTGGAAGCTGGAACAAATGGCAGCTGACTTCAGGTAAGAGCCAAGGTTACAACCATCTGTCTACTACAGGATCAACACAGACACAACCAACCCCTCACATTCACATTCACACCTAGAATCAATCTTGAAAAGCGAATGGTGGAAAACCCATATGTGTATGGCATAATACATAGATTTCATGCAGAAGAATTTCTAGACTTGGTGAAGCTTTCCATGTATTAAATCTTATTCATTCATTCATTTTCCGGACAGCTTAATCCTAATTAGGGTCACTGGAAGGATGGCATCCATCTCGGCTGACTCTGGGCAAAGGCAGTGTACACTCTGGACAGATTGTCAGGCCATCGCAGAAACACACTGACGGCTATGCAGCCTACCCTTGACAAAAGTCAGCAATGGTCCTTTTACAGCTTTTCACCATAAACAGTAATCCAGCACCCTACCACTGGGCCACCACTGCCCATAGAATAAACAGATAAGTATTATATAACTTTATTGCATTGATGTCCTTCTTTCACACTTATAACCATGCTATCAATATGAGGAAGATAAAAAGCAAAAACATTATGTCATATTTTTCAACAGAGAGAGAGAGAGAGTATGAATACGTGCACACACACACACACACACACACACACACACACACACACACACACACACACACACACACACACACACACACACACACACACACACACACACACACACAAAACACATACAAACAAATAAAGAACAAAGTTCTTTGTCAGTTGGTTTAAACAGTATTATTATGTACAATGGTGGACAAACATGATAAAACATCTGGAGTTATGAGTAATTGCTGGAGAAACATTCTGAAGTTTATATCAATCATTGCATTTTTATTGTTCCTTATAAAATAGATTGTTTCAGAAGCCTTTGTAAATTCTGTGGTGACACTACACCCACCATTGTGTTGTTTGATATGTTGCTTAGCAAAAAACGTGACAGCTTCATCTATTGGAAATGTTTAAATTGATTTCTGTTTCAGTCCCAAACTTGAGTTTAGCCTCATACTGTCAGTGTGGTGTGTTTCATGTTCTCTTCATATTCACATAGGTTTCCTGTGGGTTCTCTGGTTTCCTTCCACTGGCCAAAACATGCATGTAGGCAGATTGTGTATGTGTACACAGTGCCCTGTTAAATGTACTATACTCCATCTGAAACGAGTTCGATCAAACAATATTTCTGGGGTAGAATCGGACTCATGGTGACCTCAATCTTATTTTATTGCAGTTTTGTTTCCTGGGGTTTGTGTGCTAAGAGCCAGAATAGTGCAATGTTATTTCTAGGTTTAGATTTGAAAGTTAATGGAAAGTTGATGTTAAAGTTCATGAACAGATCATTGTCTTTACCATAACCTTTAATATAGTAATTTCATTTAAAATAAAATTGCATACAATCTGCAGTCAACCATGTTCAGGCATATTAATATCTCCATCTTCTCTCTTTTGGTCCCTGTCACCTGTGACAATTCGGGACCCTTTGGTGTCGTCACTCTCTCCTCTCTTCTGCATGCCTCTGTAATCTCGTCTCTGATAATACTATATTACCGATAGTAAGATTTCAGCATTTATGTCGGTCCACTATGGTTTCATACCAATTGCCCTTAAAACCAAAGATAGAAAGGTCTCCTTTAATCAGTCTCCAATCCTTCCACCTTTTCTTGGGTCGGCCAGAGAATCTTTTGCGTTTTGCAAGCTCACCAAAGAGAAGTTGTTTTGGGCACCGAGCGTGCTTGAGAATTTCTGTGCTTGTGAAATGGTGCAACCATTTTACATTGAGGATCTGCCTTAATGATCTTTGGTGAAACATATTCAGTAGTTGAATATGTGATACAAGGGTGCTTAATGTTTCGCGACTGTATAACAAGCAAGGTAATACAAGGGCTTTTTAGACAGTGATTTTAGTTGTGAGGGAGATACTTTATGGTCCTAGCAAGTGTTTGCAGGTCAATGGAATGCAGCTGCTCCTCTAGAAATTCTATAAAATGGATCTCAGCATTAAGTGAAGAGTCGACAGGTAACTCACCAAATAGGTAAAGTGGGGCTGGTGGGGTGGTGGTTAGGGTGCTGCGCTCATGATCGGGAGGTTGTGTGTTGAAATTGCAGTTTGAACCCCACTGTGCTAAGAACCCTGGGCAAGGTCTCAACCACAAGTGTGCGTCTGTTCACTCAGCAGTATAAATGGGTACCAGTAAAAATATACTGGAAAGGTAACCTGCGATGGACTAGCGTCCCATCCAAGAGGAGTTGGACTCCTAGTCACTTCACACTATGAAAAACCGGGGATAAGCACCGGCCTGATGAGCCACTATGGCTCGGGTGTAAAAAGCCCAAAGAACTAAATAGGTAAAGTGGGATTGGTGAGTTGGTGGTTGCAGATAGTAATGAAGGTGGGTCTATGCATCCAAAATTCAGTCTTGGGTTTACTGATTATAAAGATCCAGGCATTGCAGGCTGCGTTTAATGCATCTGCTGCATTCAGAAGTTACTATGCTGTTGCTGCACTATGTGCCGCATCATTAGTGTACAAAAAGTCATTACATCTTGATATCTTGAAGGCCTTGGTCTTCAGGCACACTAAGTTAAAAAGTTTGCCATCCATTTTATATCTGACATCAATTCCAAGTTTCCCATGGATTTGTGAGCATGGTGCAACATAAATTAGAAGAACAGGATAAAAAGTATTGGTGCCAGGATATAGCCTTGCCTCAGACCAAATATGACCTCAAAAGGTTGTGTCATCTCACCATCTACAATAAACTATGGATTATGTTATAATTTTTTTTAGGCGGTATTCTGCTTATTCAGATTATCCTATCCTGTTCTGCAGCCAGTTCTGGGCCTCCTGCCTTCATCATTCCTATGGAGATACCATCAGGACCAGGTGTTTTGCCTTGTTTAAGTTGTTTTAGAGCTTTGATTACCTCATTGGTTGTGGGTACTTATTTGAGCTCAAGTAAGATGGTTTTCCATGGGATATCTTCCAGGACAGATATATATTGTTGTACCTGGTTGGTTAAGAAGTGTACAGAAATGCTCACTCCATCTTGCCAGGATGTCATCTTTTTCAGTCAGGTGTAATCCATTGGCCCCATCTATTGAGTTGATTCCACCTGACATATGTTGGGAGACAAGTCATTGTGCTTCAAAGAAGCCCCGAGACTAATGACACTGTGCATAGGTCTCAATTTCTGCAGCTCTTTCCACCCACCACTGGTTCTTCTTTTTTTGGAGCACTTGGCAAAGATTTCAGGCTCGATGAAAATGTTTGCAGTTCTCTGGTGTTTCATTATGAAGAACGGCTTGAAAACACTGTTACTTCTTCCTGAACAAGACCTTGATGATGGAATCATTATCATTGAAACAGTCATGACGTGTATACTTCTGAAATCAAAATAATCTCTATTAAGGTCATATACAGAGTGGTTTTCAAATCCTGCCATCGTTGTTCGAAACTTACTGAGGCAATATTGGGGAGCTGTGAAGCAATGGTGTCCCTAAATTCTTGTTTGATCTCAGGTACTTCGAGGCCACATTAAAGCAAGAAGGTAAATCCCTGTGTCTGTGCTTGGTGGAGATGAGGAAACGCAGGTTAAGCCTTGTGCAACCTGACTTGTGGTCAGTCTAGCAATCTGAACTTTGACATACTCTTGAATCTGCTAGGTCACTTTTGTAGTGTTGCTTGATAATGATGTGATCAATCATGGGAAATTTCTGGGAGGGTGGGTGTTTCCAGGTTTTTTTTTTTATGTTGAGGTGCATGAACATGGTGTTTAATGTGAGGAGGCCAAAATTTGTGGAAAGTTCTTGGAGGGTCAAACCTTATGTATGTTCTTCCTTGACTGTATTTGGCCCAATGATGTTGGGCCAGGATCCTGTGTTAGTGCCAACTCTGGCATTAAAGTGGCCAAGGAGGAAGAGTCTGTCATTGGGTGGAACTTCTGTAAGGGCTGCTGTAAGTTAATCATCGAAGAGCACTTTTTCTTCCAATGTTCTCTTGAATGTAGGCGCATTAATGATAATATAGGTAGCATAGCAGTTTATGCTCAGCTCCATAAACATGGTCATGATTTGAAAGTTTATGCCCTTCCATTTTTGCATGAGAGGACAGAGGTGTGATCTCATTGCAATGCCAACACCTTCTTGTTTTGGCTTGTCACTGTCCCTTCCAGAGTGAAGAAAAATGCCATCTCCATTTGAAAATTGTCCTTCACTGGAGACTCAGCAGTCACTAAGACAGGCAATATCACTGTTCAGTCTTTCTGGCTATGAGTGCAGAGTGGCGTTCAGGAGCATGGTGCTTTGGTATTGATGTGCCTGGCATGGTACCAACATTTCACGTTGCAACCCTAATCTTAGTGAGATATTTGCTGGGTGGCATCTGGGCTTATCAGGGTCAAGGGGTCCTGAGGGCTTTACCCTTGATCCATTATCCTTTTGTAAGCACTGCTAATTGTTTGCATGTACTTGTTGAAGGGTCTGTAGCAAGCATAAAGTTTTACTGCAGCAAGGGTGCTGGCCTCACTTGAGCTTGTAAGCAGTTTTGCACCCTTCTGCCATTGGACTTATAGAGTGAATTCATGAGAGATGCAAATCACCATGTCTGTACCTGGAAAACCCGTCAATTGAGTTGGACCAGTGGGCTGATGTCAACTTGAGCTGACCCAGGTAACTGGCTGATTTGACTATTGTCCAGTTGAGGGTGGCAGTCTCTACACCAGGGGCCTCAAACTCATTCCACAAAGGGCTACTCTGGCTGCAGGGTTTTGTTTCAACCAAGCAGCAGCACACCTGGCATGACTCATTTAATAAACTGATCTGAGTCTTGAGGCAGCTGATTGGTCAATCTGTGTGCTGTGTACAGAGATTGGTCTGCTGATGCTTGGTTGAAGCAAAAACCTACACCCACTCCAGCCCTTGAGACCCCTGCTCTACACCCTTAACCTTTTCCTACCAGTCTCCAGATGTCGTAGACTGTGGTGTCTATGCCGTCAAAACTGTTGCCCTTCACCTTATTTCTATTACTTACAGTTAGCTTCTGGACCCATTTGTTACTGGGGCTGGAGAGTGGATGTTACATCTCACCAACTGTCTTGGCTATATTAACCCGGGTGGGTGGCCAAATGGGTGTTTTGCCTTGCCAAAGGCAACCTGTGAAAATCTCCATAATGTACCCTAAAATCAACATTAAAATACCGTTGCATTGATTTCAAACCAGGTTGTTGTTGGTCAAATGATGCAGTCACATTCCACTGCCACAGTATATCAATGCACAAACAATAAATCTGAACCCACCCCTTGTTAAGACCACTACACCCATAAGTGCTTAGAAGGCTTCCAAATCTATCTGCAATTTAAGCAATAGGAGAAGGTGGTCGACAGGAGAATGATCACCATGTTGGTGACAAACTAGCTAAAGGTCTCATGTCTTACTCAGCATGACTTTGCATGGTGTGTACAATATGGCTCATGGTCTTCACATAATTTATGAGATGGTTTTGTTCCACTGCATAAGTTATAAGTAAAATGGCTTAGGTCAAGCAGAGGATGGCATTCATTAACATATCAGCCACTATGAATCACTGGTGGTGCCATATGGACTGCTAAGTGCTTCCGCTATAATTACACTTGTATTTTACATTAGCTGACACTTTTTCAAAAGAGCTTTGGAAGATACACCTAAGCAGTTAAACGTTAACAAATCTGGTCAACAATGGCAGCTTGACAGTGCTGAAATTTTTAGACCAGTAGCCCAAACTTGTAACCACTGAGTCATTCATTTCCAGCAACCACTTTTTGTCAGTTTGAGTCCATCACAGATTCATAATATGGGATGGTAAAACCAGTCCATTGGTAGCCTTCAGTCCATGTTTTGGGGAGCTCAGATGAGACAGACAAATGTTAATGTTTTTAAAATGTTACCGAAGGTCCCACGAGAGTGTTGATACCACGGCTACCAAAGCCACCTGAAATAAAATACAGATAATAGAATTTGAGAACTTTAATCCAGTGCTTGACTCACAGAATTTTTTTGTAATGGTTGCCATTTGCACTTGGGAACAAGGATCCTCCTTGGTTTCCCCATGCCATTTACACTTACAGGATAATGCTGGTAGACTAGCAGAAAGCAAAAATGAATTCTTCTTCTTTCTTATTTTCCTTTTGGCTGTTCCCTTCTTCTTCTTCTTCTTCTTCTTCTATCGTATGCTGTTGTTTCTCAGCCATTCAACCGCGACATCCGTGGCCTCATGTAGTTCATAGAGGCCTCCTGTCAGTTGTGTTTCAGGGCACTCTTGTAGTATGTGCTGCATAGTTTGGATAGCTCCACAATCACAATTTGGTGAGTCAATGTATCCCCATTTTTCCAACATGTATCGGCACGGGCCAGTACCGCAGCGAAAACGATTCAATTTACACCACAGGTCTCGTCGAATATCCATACCATTTAGTGCAGTTGTTGGATCATTCACGATGTCCCTGTTTGGTGCTGTTCCCTTATTCCATCTGGATTGCCAGTTTTCTACCATGGAGTAGTTTGTTGTGGGCAGGTTAGACCAGATGGGTTTTCTTGAAGTCAGTCGGTATCGTGGGTGGTGCTCAATATCATTCAGCAGGGGAAGGCCTGGGATCTGGAGTGTAGAGTCCAGTAACTTTGCAGTGACAGCTTCCCTGCGGATATCTGGCGGGGCAAGATTACACATAACTGGCAGCCAGTCTGTATGTGTTGATTTTAGTGTACCTGATATGGTCCGCATAGCACAGTTCAATCTGGTGTCAACTAGTTTGCAGTGAACTGAGTTCCTCCAGACAGCAGCACAGTATTCTGCTACAGAGTATGACAGTGCTAATGTTGCTGAACGTAGTGTCCTTGCACTGGCTCCCCGTGTAGTACCAGCCAACATCTGCACAAGGTTGTTTCTTGTTTGAACTTTCTTGGCTACTTTTTGCAGGTGGGCTTTGTATGTCAAAGTCCTGTCCAAGGTGACTCCAAGGTACACTGGTTTTGCATCATGAGACAGGCGGCTGTTGTTGAGTGTTATATCCAGCTCTTGTTTACTTCTAGCGTTGTGTAGATGGAAAACACTAGAAACGGTCTTCTTCACACTAGGTTGAAGCCGCCACTGTTTACAGTAGGTGCTCATATCACTCATGTCCTCAGTTAATCTCTCATTCAATTCATCAAATGTTTTTGCTTGGAGAGCAAAGCATATGTCGTCTGCATATACAAACTTACGAGAGTGTGTGATGGGTAGGTCATTGGTGTACAGTGCAAATAGAGTTGGTGCCAGGACAGAACCTTGGGGTAGTCCATTCTTCTGTGTTCGCCATGCACTGCTGTATCCACCAAGATGAACACGGAACTGTCTGTGCTGTAGCAATAGCTCAACTGTGTTTACTACCCAGTAAGGAAGGAATTATGATAGTTTCAGCAGAAGACCTGAGTGCCACACTGTATCATATGCAGCTGTCAAGTCTAGGAAAACTGCACCAGTCTTTTTATTCTCCTGAAATCAATTCTCTATAAAAGTGGTGAGTGCTAGCACCTGATCTTGGGTGCTTCTACCTGCTCTAAAGCCGGCTTGGTCAATGTTGAGTACAGCTTCTACATCATCCTTAATTCGGTGTAGGATAATGCGTTCCAGTAGTTTATAGCAGACTGAGAGTAAGGATATGGGTCGGTAGCTAGATGCTAGTTTTGGGTCCTTCCCGGGTTTCAGGATAGCGATAACCTTTGCTTCTCTCCATAGCTTTGGCAGTTGTCTTTCACGTATAATACGGGACATGAAGGCTGCTAACCAGGTTTGTGCACGTGGTCCAAGGTGACAAAGGAATTCTGGAAAGATTCCATCATATCCTGCTGCCTTCCCAGAACCACAGCAAATGATCTGCCTCCATCTCTCCCTATCCTCTGCATCTTCTACTCTTACTCCAACGACCTTCATGTCCGCCTTCACCACATCCATCAATCTTCTCTTTGGTCTTCCTCTGGGCCTTTTGCCTGGTAGTTCCAACCTCAGCATCCTACGACCAATATACTCACTATCCCTCCTCTGTACATGTCCAAACCATCTCAATCTAGCCTCTCTGACTTTGTCTCCAAAACATCTAACATGTGCTGTCCCTCTGATGTACTCATTTCTGATCCTATCCATCCTCGTTCCTCCCAAAGAGAACCTCAACATTTTCATCTCTGCTACCTCCAACTCTGACTCCTGTCTTTTCCCCAGGGCCACTGTCTCTAAACCATACAACATTGCTGGCCTCATCACCATCTTGTACACCTTTCCCTTCATTCTTGCCGATACTCTCCTATCACACATCACACCGGACACTTTTCTCCATCCATTCCAACCTGCCTAGACGCGCTTCTTCACCTCTTTTCCACACTCTCCATTGCTCTGGATTGTTGAGCCTAAGTACTTAAAATCCTCCACCTTCTTTATCTCTGCCCCCTGTAACCTCAAAGTTCCTCTTGGGTCCTTGTCATTCACATACATGTATTCTGTCTTACTAAGACTAACCTTCAATCCCCTCCTTTCCAGGGCATACCTCCACCTCTCTAGATTTTCCTCCACTTGGTCTCTGCTCTCACTACAGATCACGATGTCATCTGCAAACATCATAGTCCATGGAGATTCTTGTCTAACCTCGTCTGTCAGCCTCTCCATCACCATAGCAAACAAGAAGGGGCTGAGAGCTGACCCTTGATGCAGTCCCACCTCCACCTTGAACTCTTCTGTCACACCAACAGCACACCTCACCACTGTCTTACATCTCTCATACATGTCCTGCACCACTCTAACATACTTCTCTGTCACTCCAGACTTCCTCATGCAATACCACAGTTCTTCTCTTGGCACCCTGTCATATGCTTTCTCCAGATCCACAAAGGCACAATGCAGCTCCTTCTGACCTTCTCTGTACTTCTCTATTAACATCCTCAAAGCAAACACTGCATCTGTGGTGCGCTTTCTTGGCATGAAACCAAACTGTTGTTCACAAATGCTGACCTCTGCCCTTAGTCTTGCTTCCACTATTCTTTCCCATAGCTTCATTGTATGGCTCATCAACTTTATCCCTCTGTAGTTGCCACAACTCTGTACATCTCCCTTGTTCTTAAAAATGGGCACCAGCACACTTCTCCTCCATTCCTCTGGCATCTGCTCACTTTCTAAGACCTTGTTGAATATTCTTGTCAGAAAATCTACTGCTACCTCCCCTAGACACTTCCATACCTCAACCGGTATGTCATCAGGGCCAACTGCCTTTCCACTCTTCATCCTCTTCAATGCCCTCCTCACTTCTCCCTTACTAATCTTTGCTACTTCCTGCTCCTCAACGGTCACCCCATCTACTCTTTTTTCTCTCTCATTTTCCTCATTCATCAGCTCTTCAAAGTACTCTTTCCATCTTCCCAGCACACTTCTGTCATCAGTCAATACATTTCCCTCTCTGTCCTTTATCACTCTAACTTGCTGCACGTCTTTCCCATCTCTATTTCTCTGCTGTGCTAACATGTATAGATCATTTTCTCCCTTCTTACTGTTCAACCTATCATACAAGTCATCATATGCCCTCTGTTTGACCTTTGACACTGCTACCTTTGCCTTACGCTGTGTCTCCCTGTACTCCTGTTTACTCTCTTCGGTTTTCTCAATGTCCCACGTCTTCTTGGCTAACCTTTTCTTTTGTACACACTCCTGCACTTCCTCATTCCACCACCAAGTTTCCTTATCTACTTTCCTTCCAGAGGACACACCAAGTACTCTCCTACCGGTCTCCCTGATCACATTGGCTGTGGTTGTCCAGTCCTCTGGAAGCACTTCCTGACTACCCAAAGCCTGTTTCAACTCCTCCTTGAAGACAACACGACACTCTTCCTTTTTCAGCTTCCACCACTTTGTCTTCTGCTCTGCCTTTGCCTTTTTCACCTTTCTCACCATCAGTGTCATCCTGCACACCACCATCCTATGCTGTTTGGCAACACTCTCACCCACTACTACTTTGCAGTCACTGATTCCTTCAAATTACATCGCCTACACAAGATGTAGTCTACCTGTGTGCTCTTACCTCCACTTTCATAAGTCACACTATGCTTCTGTTTCTTCTTGAAGAAAGTATTCACCACAGCCATTTCCATCCTTTTTGCAAAATTGATCAACATCTGTCCTTCTGCGTTCCTGTCCTGGATACCAAACCTGCCCATCACTTCCTCGTCCCCTCTGTTTCCTGCACCAACATGTCCATTGAAGTCTGCTCCAATGAGCACTCTTTCACCTCTGGGGGTACTCTGCATCACTTCATCTAACTCACTCCAGAATCTCTCCTTCTCTTCTAGCTTACATCCTGCCTGTGGGGCATAAGCACTAACAACATTGACCATCACGCCTTCAATTTCTAACTTGAGACTCATCACTCTGTCTGACACTCTTTTCACTTTTAGAACATTCCTGACAAATTCCTCCTTCAAGATGACTCCTACTCCATTTCTCTTCCCATCCACACCATTATAAAACAGTTTAAACCCTGCTCCTAAGCTTCTAGCCTTGCTACCTTTCCACCTTGTCTCCTGAACACACAGTATGTCCACCTTCCTCCTCTGCATCATGTCAGCCAGCTCCCTATCTTTTCGTTGCATTGTTCCAACATTCAGAGTCCCTACTCTCAGTCCTAGGTTCACGCCTTTCCTCTTCTCTCTCTGCCTACGGACACACCTCCCGCCTCTCCTTCTTCGGCATCTTCGACCAACAGTTGTCCAATTTCCATCAGCACCCTGTTGGTTGACAGCACTGATGGCGGTTGTTGTTAACCCGGGCCTCGACCGATCCGGTATGAATTCTGTTTTGATCATTTGCATTTTTAAATGTGGCAGAAGTTTTACGCCGGATGCCCTTCTTGTCGCAACCCTCTGCATTTATCCGGGCTTGGGACCGGCATAAGGGGGAGAGACACTGGTTAGTGCGCCACCCCCCGCCTCATGGCTGCATTAAAGCAAAAATGAATTAATAAATAAAATTTAATAAATAAAATTTAATCAACCAACTATGTAATACTGAGGATTCAGGGTGAGACCAATCTACTCCCACTTCTACTTCTTCATGTCTTGACTAACAGTTTTCTGGTTAGTCTTTCTTCCTCGCGAGGCATTGGCTGTTAAGGATGTGTTGATGAACTTTATTGAATTTTATATGGATGGATTTTGGTTGCAAATGGAAACTAATCACTCAACCAATTATTCGAAAACATGCCGCTTGATATGATGTGTCTGATCATGATATATTTGCTCATCATGGCATCTATGTTTTTAAATTATATTAACATTGCCTGCTCTAGCTATGTTACTGCTTCACTCGCATAAAAAAAATAAAAATGCAACTACTGGTGTATTTGTCATATCATTTTGGTGACTTTTATCACTTTAACTCCAATGAAGTGAAATTGGTGCAAACATCCACAATGTATATATATATATATATATATATATATATATATATATATATATATATATATATATATATTATTTATATATATATATATATATATAATATAAGAGATCACAAAACGCCTGTGTTTATCAGTTAAATATTTCTCAATGTTCCAAAGCTTTATTTTACTGTACGCTTATAACAAGGTAGATAGCTACATGTTAATTGACGAAAAACAGGCTATTAAGTCATAAAATGTACGGATAACTACTAGCAGTCCCCGGTATGCTGAAGGATACATATCTTCCCATCTATCCGATAGCCCTGATAAAACAATACTCCATAAACTTTGGACCTGGATGCAACTTATTGGAGAGGCTTCAAAGTCACTCTTAGCTACTGAGAGTTAAGAAATCATGGTACATACAGTTCAAGTCAGAGGTTTAGATTCACCTACCCATTCATTTCAATTAAAACGTGTGTCCAGATTTTTATTTATTTATTAACCTACTTATTTCTTTATATATCTATTTATTTACTTACCTTTGTACAAACAGGGACATAGTAAGAGAGGCAAAATATATATCTCTCGTGATCCCAACGTCTGTCTTCCTTTCGGCTTTTTCCCTTTTACTCGGGAGTCGCCACAGTGAATCATCTGATTCGCATGTTTTATTTGGCAGAGGTTTTTACATCGGATGCCCTTCCTATCACAACCCTTTTTAGCAAGGGACAGAAACACGCTGATGACTTTGTAGCCTACTCTTTACGAAAGTCAGCAATGATTCTTTTACATGCCTCTCACCATAGACAGTGAGAGACATGGCCCGCCTTTGATAACCCAGTTAGTTGCACTGGGTGGGACAGTGACAACCTTGTGGAGAGTGGGACTCAATCCCCCAACCTTTGGCTCAGCAATCCAGCGCCCTATACCACTGGACCACCACTGTACATTGCAAAAAAAGTACGTACAAATTTCTGAAAAAGAAAAAAAAGGGGAAAAATGCATTTCCGTCTATTTATTTTTCATTTTTTAAATGGAAAAAAAAAAAAAAATCAATAATTTAATAAATAAATAAAGTGGCACACTATTAAATCGTTTAGCAAATCTGTCTGAAAGTAAGAAGTTCCTGGGTCCATTTTCCGGGCTTGGGGTGTTTCTGTGTGGAATTTGTATGTTCTCCCCTTGCTTGTGTGGGTTTCCTCTGCATTTTTCAGTTTCCACCGACAGTCCAAAAACATGTTCTTGGAGGCTGATTGGCTTTTCCAGTTTGCCACAAGGTGTATGAATGTGAATTACTGTATGTGTGTTGACCCTGCAATGGTCTGGGGAGCGGTTCAGAGTGTACTCTGCCCTCACCGACAGCCGACTGAGTTTTATATTTCAGTAAAACTGTATTATAAAGGGATATTTTTGTTATTATTTTATATTATTATTATGTCATTATTTCTTGTGATAAGGGGTGACCTGGATGTAAGGTGCTGGATCACTGATCCCAAGGATGGGGGTTCAAGCCACTGTCCCCCCAGTGCAGCTAACTGGGTTATCAAAGGCCGGCCATGTTGCTCACCGTCTCTGGTGAGAGGCTGTAAAAGAATCATTGCTGGTTTTTGTCAAGAGTAGCTGCATAGCTGTCAGTGTGTTTCTGCCCTGCGATGGGCTGGTGAACTGTCCAGAGTGTACTCTGTCCTTGCCCAGAGTCAGCTGAGATGGATGCCAGCCTCCCCTTGACCCTTATTAATATTAAGGGGTTCCGAAAATGAATGAATTAATTATTATTTCTGCATTTCACTAAAATACAATTATGAGCTCTTTAAGTATTTTAAATGGCATGGCATGGAGGGAAGGGTACATTGCAGGGCCAACATACACACAACCATTTACTCTCACTCTCACAACTTTGAGAAAATTTGGAAGTGCCATTCAGCCTAAACTGTTCATGTTTTTTTTTTTTTTTTTTAACTGTAGAAGGAAGCCAGTGTACCTCAAAGAAAAGCCATGTAAGCACAAGGAGAACATGTGAACTCCACACAGAAACACCTAGCAACCACAATAATATTTAAATATCATTTAAAACAAACAAAAAAATAAAATAAAATAAAAGAAGATAGCTGTCGTTTTTGTTTCTTTTTTCTTTTTTGGAATACATTGTTTACTTGATATTTCACATACTTTACAAAAGTGAATTCGTTCAGTTTGAGTGAACATATGCTGTTTATTAAGGGCTGGGGATTATGCAGTTCTAACCATATATCCATCTTAAATGCTGTAGCGTATAAATAGCACCAAAAAAAACAACAAAAAAAAACATCCATACTATGGAGAATTGTGGACTAATATTCCTGTAGATCAGGGTTCCTCAGATCATCTTAGCGATGGTGTAATCAGTCACTGTCAATAATATCCCTACACCGCTGCATAACTGCACCGCTCATGTGCTCCAGCACCAGGCAGACGTACATTACATGTGATTGCGCTCTGAACCTTGACACTCTCATTACTTTAATAGCACTAGTGTCACATTTCAGAAAATAGAGTCAGGGACGTTTACGAATAATTAACAATGCAAGTTGGATAGCATGTACGGGCTGTGCTGGAGGTGATAAGGGTGAAGTGCAGTGATAGCACAGGATCAAGAGAACTTCATGAATGAAACAAAGTGAATTAAAAAAATAGGCCATGACTGTCTTGTGTTGCATGAAATGATTCATAAGTCAGGGTCAACCACTTTGGAAATCATAAATGATATAAGTGATAGTGGCTTAGATATATTAGGGTGTTGAAATGCTGTATTCACAAACTCACATTTTCTTAATAATCAAGTTGTCAGATTTTTTTTTTTGTTATTTTATTATTATTATTATTATTATTGCCATATAACAAACATGTAAAATGACACAATTTCCTAGTTTTATTGTCCCTGTGTAATATCATAACACTATTACATTTTAAAGACACTTGGCTAGAGGTCTCCTGCTTTTTTTCTATTTTTTTTTATTTTTATTGCACTATAAAGTCAGGCATTCTCCGATTTCCTTCCTCAGGCCTCGCTGACCTTGGTTGAAGATCTACTTTGCAACGTTTTGCTGTCTGCACTAATGGGATATGCATTGAGACATGCTAAGTTTTTAATGAATACCCACTAAGTGAATAAAAAATGAGACAATCAGGAAGATTATGACATCGTAGTTGGAATAATAATAATAATAATAATAATAATAATAATAATAAGCCGTAGGAGGAAGGACCAACAGATCCTCGCCGATCCGAGAAATCCCTGCTACACATCCGTCACGTTCTTGATGTTGGGCAGATGATACAGGAGGATTTGAACATTCAGAGATTGTTTTCCTGGAAACCATCAGGCTTCTGAACTGCACATGTATACACCTCTGCACCAATGTACATGTATATACCTCTGCACCACAGACACTACTTTATTTCTTTAGTGTTCTGCATTTATCCTCTCTCTCTCTCTCTCTCTCTCTCTCTCTCTCTCTCTCTCTCTCTCTCTCTCTCTCTCTCTATCTATACATATATATATATATATATCCATATCTTCTTGTCCTTTCGGCTTTTCCCTTCAGGGGTCGCCACAGCGAATCATCTGCCTCCATCTCACCCTATCCTCTGCATCTTTTTCTCTTACACCAACTGCCTTCATGTCCTCCTTCACCACATCCATGAATCGTCTCTTTGGTCTTCCTCTAGGCCTTCTGCCTGGTAGTTCCAACCTCAACATCCTACTCCCAATATACTCACTATCCCTCCTCTGTACATGTCCAAACCATCTCAATCTAGCCTCTCTGACTTTGTCTCCAAAACATCTCACATGTGCTGTCCCTCTGATGTGGTCATTCCTGATCCTATCCATCCTCGTTCCTCCCAAAGAGAACCTCAACATTTTCATCTCTGCTACCTCCAGCTCTGCCTCCTGTCTTTTCCCCAGGGCCACTGTTTCTAAACCATACAACATCGATGGCCTCAACACCGTCTTGTACACTTTTCCTTTCATTTTTGCCGATACTTTCCTATCACACATCACACCGGACACTTTTCTCCAACCATTCCATCCAGCCTGCACACGCTTCTTCACCTCTTTTCCACACGCTCCATTGCTCTGGATTGTTGAGCCTAAGTATTTAAAATCCTCCACCTTCCTTATCTCTGCTCCTTGTAACCTCACCGTTCCTGTTGGGTCCTTGGCATTCATACACATGTTTTCTGTCTTACTGTGGCTAACCTTCATTCCCCTCCTTTCCAGGGCATTCCAGGGCTAGATTTTCCTGCACTTGTTCTCTGCTCTCACTGCAGATCACAGTGTCATCTGCAAACATCATAGTCCATGGAGATTCTTGTCTCACCTTGTCTGTCAGCCTCTCCATCACCATAGCAAACAAGAAGGGGCTCAGAGCTGACCCTTGATGCAGTCCCACCTCCACCTTGAACTCTTCTTTCACACCGACAGCACACCTCACCACTGTCTTACGTCTCTCATATATGTCCTGCACCACTCTAACATACTTCTCTGCCACTCCAGACTTCCTCATGCAATACCACAGTTCCTCTCTCGGCACCCTGTCATATGCTTTCTCCAGATCCACAAAGGCACAATGCAGCTCCTTCTGACCTTCTCTGTACTTCTCTATTAACACCCTCAAAGCAAACACTGCATCTGTGGTGCTCTTTCTTGGGATGAATCCAAACTGTTGTTCACAAATGCTGACCTCTGCCCTTAGTCTTGCTTCCACTATTCTTTCGCATAACTTCATCAACTTTATCCCTCTGTAGTTGCCACAACTCTGCACATCTCCCTTATTCTTAAAAATGGGCACCAGCACACTTCTCCTCCATTCCTCTGGCATCCTCTCACTCTCTAAGACCTTGTTGAATGTTCTTGACAGGAAATCTACTGCTTCCTCTCCTAGACACTGCTCCACCGGTATGTCATCAGGACCAACTGCCTTTCCATTCTTCATCCTCTTCAATGCCCTCCTCACTTCCCCTTACTAATCTTTGCTACTTCCTGGTCCTCTACAGTCACCTCTTCTACTCTTTTTCTCTCTCATTTTCCTCATTCATCAGCTCTTCAAAGTACTCTTTCCATCTTCCCAGCACACTTCTGTCATCAGTCAATACATTTCCCTCTCTGTCCTTAATCACTTGAACTTGCTGCACATCCTGTCCATCTCTATTTCGCTGCTGTGCCAACCTGTATAAATCATTTTCTCCCTCTTTACTTTCCAACCGAGCATACAAGTACACTACCAACATCTGTCCTTCTGCGTTCCTGTCCTGGATACCAAACCTTCCCATCACTTCCTTGTCCCCTCTGTTTCCTGCACCAACATGTCCATTGAAGTCTGCCCCAATGACTACTCTATCATGTTTGGGGGTATTCTGCATCACTTCATCTATCTCACTCCAGAATCTCTCCTTCTCTTCTAGCTCACATCCTGCCTGTGGGGCATAAGCACTAACAACATTGAACATCATGCCTTCAATTTCTAACTTGAGACTCATCACTCTGTCTGATACTCTTTTCACTTCTAGAACATTCCTGACAATCTCCTCCTTCAAGATGACTCCTACTCCATTTCTCTTCCCATCCACACCATGAAAAAAACAGCTTAAACTCTGCTCCTATGCTTCTAGCCTTGCTACCTTTTCACCTTGTCTCCTGAACACACAGTATGTCCACCTTCCTCCTCTGCATCATGTCATCCAGCTCTCTACCTTTTCCTGTCATAGTTCCAACATTCAAAGTCCCTACTTTCAGTTCTAGACTACTGCCTTTCCTCTTCTCTCTCTGCCTACGGACACGCCTCCCGCCTCTCCTTCTTCGACGTCTTCGACCAACAGTCGTCCAATTTCCACCAGTATCCTGTTGGTTAACAGCACTGATGGCGGTCGTTGTTAACCCTGGCCTCGACCGATCCAGTATGAATTTTCTTGATATGACTTGCATGTTTTATTTGGCATTGGCCGGGCTTGGGACCGGCGTGAGGGAGAGACACTGGCTTGTGCCCCTCCCTCACTGCTGCACGGCTCGTTTGAACCAATGTTTTTTTAAGAAACGAGGCATTTTTTTAATTCAAAGTTTTTAAATATGTTGTGAACAAATACTGAATGAAAAAGTTTGTTTGCTTTTAGACTACAACAGGGTAGTCCAATTTTTATCATCAAAGGGCTGGCATGCATGCAGGTTTTCATATCAGCCAAGCAGTAGCCACACCGTGCACATGTTTTAGTCACTGAGCTCAAAAAATAAGGGATTGGATATTAGTGTTTCAACTTTGAAGCCAGTGGCAGCCACCTTACTGAGACCACCTTGCTTTATGATCTTTAGAAAAATGGCTGAAAACTAATACAGCTCAAAAACCATGATCATTTTAATGCTGACGGTCAGAATACCTTAATTCATATAACTATACTATTAATTTACCTGATGTTTGTATTTCATTAAATAAAATTTGAAATAAAGCTCTGCCTAATTGATTTTTTTTTTTTTTAATAATAATATAACACCATGAAATTGAGGGGGCAGTGGTGGTCTAGTGGTATCGGGAGCTGGATCGCTGATCCAAAGGTTGGGGGTTTGAGTCCCCCTCTCCACAAGGTTGTCACCCCCCCCCCCCCCCCAGTGCAGCTAACTGGGTTATCCAAAGTGGGCCATGTCTCTCACTGTCTATGGTGAGAGGCATGTAAAAGAACCATTACTGACTTTCGTAAAGAGTAACTGCAAAGCCGTCAGCGTGTTTCTGTCCCTTGCTCGAAGGGTTGTGACAGGAAGGGCATCCGACAAAACCTTTGCCAAATCAAATGTGCGAATCAGATGATTCGCTGTGGCGACTCCTGAGCAAAAAGTGAAAAGGCTGAAAAGAAGACAGACAGACAAACATCATGAAATTATTTCTATTTCCCCATCTTTGAATACCATTTGAATTTAACCCTTAATATTAAAATGGTCTCACCAAGATGGATACTCGACTTCAAAATTAGATTAGACTGTTTTGTACATGTTGTACTATCCTAGTACTTGATTTGCCATGCAATCTGATTGACTAAATTATCTTTATCTATTATAGTTAGCACTGATAAAATATTTAAAAAAAATTAAATTCTAGCTCAGGGTTAAATATACTGTGCTTGTTTACATTGCTCTGTTAGTGCGTCTTTTAACCTTTTTCTTTCTCTTATTCTCTTGCTCTTTTACACTTCATATTTGGGTAACTCACATGGAGTCAGGGTGTCTGGGGTCTTTGATTGACGTGTGATTCCAAACATGGTACTGTTACACACATTGAGTGATGGAATATAATGTGTACTTTGCGTATTTATTTAATTTTTGAACCTTATTGGTTTTCACTTTATTTAATGGAAACAGTTTAAAAAAAAAAAAAAAAAAAAAAAAAGTTGATCTATGTTTTTTCCCCTCATAATGTGTTCCATCTAAACGTAAGCCTAGCTAAAAATCCTATTCGTGAATCCAGCTCCGTGCTAACAGGTTGAGTGTGTGAAATTTTGTTTGGAAGATCCTGATCCTGTGGCTACCAAAATATCAGAGTGACGTGTGGTTGTTATAAATGTCTTCCAAAATCAACTGTCTGAGCTTCATTGCTCACTGTGACAGCCCTAACTGCTGAGAGGGGGGAAAAAAAAATGAAGCCTGGAACAGGTTGCGGTTTGGGGATGAGACGCTCATGCACATGGTTCTTTTGCCAATTAAAAATGCATTTAGTATAGATTTTAAGGTACAGCCTCCAAAAAGACATTACCATTGTAAATAGATTAGGACCCCAGGGAGCAGAATAGTATCGAATAACCAAATAACATGATTTATGATGATATTATAGAAAAGTAGTGTATAACATAAAGATTCCCCAGGGATACACGCCTTCTGTGGCTTTCCTTCAGGTCAGGACTTGCTATTTATAAATTTATTAATAATTTATAATGCAATATGTCTTGTGGTTTTGGTCAGTTTTATAAAAAGCCAAGCTTTTTTTGTTAGTGCTAATTCCAAGCTTATGAGCATTTATGCACCGGACACATAATGATATTTGTGCTCACAATTTATTGTATATATTTATCGTATACTGAAATCCAGACAGCTTTTGTATGTGGGACCCATGTGGGTAGTAAGTGGGCTCAAAAGCATGGGCTCAGTATTGGATTGTCCATGAGTTCATTTCTCATTAGTATTCCAACTAGAATCTACAAGGGATGCATCTGGGCTTGTCAAAGTGGGACAGACTTAGCTGACCAAAGTGGGCCCCAGTTAAGGTACTCTTGTTGGGGTCCATAACAATTTTTTCCCTATGTAGCCATGATATACATCAAGTTGGGTCCACATACTGTATGCAACTTCTCTCTTCTTCCCTTTCGGCTTTTTCCCTTTTCTCGGGAGTCGCCACAGCGAATCATCTGATTCGCACATTTGATTTAGCAGAGGTTTTTACGTCGGATGCCCTTCCTGTCACAACCCTTTAGCAAGGGATATAAAAACGATGACGGCTTTGCAGCCTACTCTTTACGAAAGTCAGCAATGGTTCTCTTACATGCCTCATACCAGAGACAGTGAGAGACATGGCCGGCCTTTGATAACCCAGTTAGCTGCACTGGGGGGACAGTGACAACCTTGTGGGTACTCGAACCTCCAACCTTTGGATCAGCGATCCTGCGCCCTATACCACTAGACCACCGCTGCCCCACATACTGTATGCAACTGAACAGATAAAATAGGGCCCAATTGAACCAATGGACAATCCCATATGGGATCCATTTTTGGCTGACTTACCACCCACATTGTTCATACACAAATGCTTCCAGGGAAATACAGAGGATATAGGAAAGAACCACCCCCTTGGTGCTTGAAAGTGTCACTGCAAGGAAACAATCAAATGTGGGTGGCAAGGCACTGTAAAAACATCTTAGGGATAAAGTTGTGGGCATGCACAAGTCAGGAGTTGGATACCAACATCAAAATGCTTTAGCAATCATTTGGATTATAGAAACAATATCACAAATAATCTGTAAATGAGGCCTGCTAGGGAAAGTTACAAGGAAAAAAAAAAAGTGCAAAATACAACAAAAACATGCTGAGGGCAAATGGAAGATTTCTATGGTCAGATAAGACCATAATTAAATTATTTGGCCTCAATGCCAAGCAGCATATCTGACCAAAAGTCAATCAATTTTACTATCTGAAGTACACCAAACTTATACAATGTAGAAGAAAAAAATAATATCTGGTATGTGCATGCCGTCTGTGTTGTATTGGCATGGATTTAGTACATCAACAGAAAAGTCGTTATTTATATAAATATGTTGGGTTAAGTACAATCACTGTTCCTTTACGACAACTACACAAGCAAGTAAAAGTATCAGTATACACGCCATGGAAACATAAGAAAGAAAAACATCAAGATAAATTTGTAGATACTCAGAGAAGACATTGGGCGGCAAGGCTATTAAAGAGTTGTTAACCCCTATCTATTCTTGAACCTTTATCATTTGCAAATTTCCACGAGTTCCATGTTTAAATTTGTACTTAGGGGGCTGGGTTATTATAGCATATTCTGTCTTTCTCTCTCTCTCTCTCTCTCATTCTGTGTGTGTGTGTGTGTGTGTGTGTGTGTGTGTGTGTGTGTGTGTGTGTTTTGGGGAAAGCCTGGTATTAGGCTTGTCGAACCCTCTCCCCATACTAAAGAGATTCCCGTCCACAGGAAGGCGCAGGAGAGCAACGTTCTCAGGGCCCACTGCTCTTAGGAAAGCCATCACATGATGAAGTGTTGAGTGAACTGACAGGTCCAATGCCTTCTCAGTGCGATGCGGAGATTTGGAGCATCACTGACTGTGACAGCAGAGCTTATCTCACTAATCCTATCTGCGGTGCTGGGGGAATACACTCCCCGCTTTCTCTTAAATGCGATACATTCACTCATTTACACTGTGCAATTAATGCAACCTAATTCCTGCTAGTTTTTGCTTTTCATTATTTTTCAAGTCTGATCGTTACCCATGGTGAAATTATATCACATTGTAATTTATACTGCATGCAACAACAACAACAACAACAACAACAACAACAACAACAACAACAACAAAAATAGTACGGAATAAATAAACATTTCTGTAATCATTGACAACTGTAATGTTTCTGCACAGAGACATTTATTTATGGAATGAGTCTCCAGTGCAAGTGCAGATTGTATACTTTTTTGTCCTTTTTGCAATAATACAGCCTACGTATGTCTTTCTTTGTTTCTTTGTTTGTTTGTTTCTTTCTTTCTTTCTTTCTTTCTATTAGAAATCGTTCTAATGCAAATAACAAAAGAAAAAAAAAAGATGATTTATTTTTCGCAACATTAAATATAAGTATAAATTATTAAAATAGTTATTTTTTTATGATTTATTAAATAATTTGTGTGCGGCACAGTGGCGTAGTGATTAGCATGTCCACCTCACATCAAGAAGGTCCTGGGTTCGATTCCCTGCTTGGCCGTTTCTATGTGGAGTTTGCATGTTCTCCCCGTGCTTATGTGGGTTTCCTCCGGGTACTTCGGTTTCCTCCCACAGTCCAAAACTATGCAGAGTAAGTTAATTAGCTGTTCCAAACCACCCCTAGATGTGAATGATTGTTCAAGTGTTCGCTCTGCAACTGTCAAGCCTCTACCTCTGTCAAGCTGTCCAGGGTATATCCTTCCCTCGCCCAGAGTCAGCTGAGATGGACGCCAACCTCCCCATAACCCTTATTAGGATTAAGCAGTTAAAAAAAATGAATGAATAAATTTGTAGTTCTTGGCAAACTGCACCTCCTTGAATCGCCACCCCTCCTTGAATCGCCTCCCCTCCTTGAATCGCCACCCCTCCTTGAATCGCTTCCCCTCCTTGAATCGCCACCTTATCGTGGTGGAGGGGTTTGCGTGACCTAATGATCCTAGGAGCTATGTTGTCGGGGGCAAATGCCCCTGGTAGGGTCACCCAAGGCAAACAGGTCCGGGGTGAAGGTCCAGACAAAGTGTGATTCAAAACAAACCCCGATGACACATGAGACAACACAGGAATCAGTCTCCCTTGCCCGGACGCGGGTCACCGGGGTTCCTTCCTGGAGCCAGGCCCAGGGGAGGGGCTCGAAGGCGAGCGCCTGGTGGTCGGGCTTATGCCCATGGAGCCTGGCTGGGCCCAGCCCAAAAAGGAGACATGGGTCCGCCCTCCCATGGACCCACCACCCGTGGGAGGAGTTTTAGGGGTCGGGTGCAGTGTGAGTTGGGTGGCAGCCAAGGGCATGGGTTCTGTCGGACTGATCCTCGGCTACTTACTCTGACCCTCGGGACATGGAATGTCACCTCTCTGGCGGGAAAAGAGCCTGATTTGTTGCGTGAGGTGGAGCGATACCGACGAGATATAGTCGGGCTCACCTCAACGCATAGCTTTGGCTCTGGAACCATCCATCTCGAAAGAGGCTGGACCTTCTTCTATTCTGGAGTTGCTCATGGGGAAAGGCGGCGAGCCGGTGTGGGTATTCTTGTTGCCCCCTGTCTCGGTGCCCAAATGTTGGGGTTCTCCCCGGTTGATGAAAGGGTAGCTTCCCTCCGTCTTCGGGTGGGGGGACAGGTCCTGACTGTTATTTGTGCTTATGCACCAAATGACAGTTCAGAGTACCCACCCTTTTTGGAGTCTTTGGGGGGGGGGGGGGGGGTGTTGGAGAACGCTCCCTCGGGAGACTCGCTCGTTGTCTTGGGAGACTTCAACGCCCATGTGGGCAAAGATAGTGTGACCTGGAAGGGTGTGATCGGTAGGTACGGCCTCTCCAGTCTGAATCCGAATGGTGTTTCGTTGTTGGACTTCTGTGCTCGTCATAGTTTGTCTATCACGAACACCATGTTCGAACAAAAGGGTGTCCATAAGTGCACTTGGAACCAGGACACCCTAGGTCGAAGTTCGATGATTGACTTTGTAGTCGTGTCATCAGACTTGCGACCATATGTTCTGGACACTCGGGTGAAGAGAGGAGCTGAGCTGTCTACCGATCACTACCTGGTGGTGAGTTGGCTTCGGTGGTGTGGGAGGTTGCCTTCCAGACCTGGCAGGCCCAAGCGTGTAATCAGGGTCTGCTGGGAACGTTTGGCGGAGCCCCCTGTCCGAGAGGCCTTTAACTCCCACCTCCAGCAGAGCTACAACCACGTTCCGGAGGAGGCGGGGGACATGGAATCCGAATGGGCCCCGCCTCAGGAGGGGGAAGCAGTTCTTCACAAACACTGTTTACGGTGGAGGTGGGGAGCTGCTTACCTTGACTGGGGATGTTGTTGAGAGGTGGAGGGAATACTTTGAGGACCTTCTCAATCCCACCAACACGCCCTCCGTGGAAGAGGAAGACCCTGGGGGTTCGGATGAGGGTCCGCCCATCACTGGAGTGGAGGTCACTGAGGTTGTCAAAAAGCTTTTCGGTGGTCGAGCTCCGGGGTTGGACGAGATCCGCCCGGAATATCTCAGGGCTCTGCATGTTGTAGGACTGTCTTGGTGGACATGTCTCTGCAACATCGCGTGGTCATCGGGGGCTGTACCTCTGGATTGGCAAACTGGGGTGGTGGTCCCAATTTTTAAGAAGGGGGACCGGAGGGTGTGTTCCAATTATCGGGGAATTACACTCCTCAGCCTACCTGGGAAAGTCTATGCAGGGGTACTAGAGAGGAGGATCCGACCGATAGTCGAACCTCGGATTCAGGAGGAACAAGGTGGTTTCCGTCCTGGCCGCAGCACTCTTGACCAACTCTATACGCTCCACAGGATTCTGGAGGGGGCATGGGAGTTTGCCCAATCTGGCCACATGTGATTTGTGGATTTGGAGAAGGCTTTCGACCGTGTCCCTCAAAAGATCTTGTGGCGCGTGCTCCGAGAATACGGCGTTCCGGATCCGTTGCTACAAGCTATTCGGTCGCTGTAACACCGGAGCCAGAGTTTGGTCCGTATTGGTAACAGCAGGTCGGATTCGTTTCCAGTGGGAGTTGGAGTCCGCCAAGGCTGTCCTTTGTCACCGATTCTGTTCATAATTTTTATGGACAGAATTTCTAGGCGCAGTCAAGGCGATGAGGGGTTCTGGTTTGGTGGCCCTCGGATATCGTCTCTGCTTTTTGCGGATGATGTTGTCCTTTTGGCTTCATCAAGTCGGGCCCTCCAGCTCTCATTGGAGCGATTCGCAGCTGAGTGCGAAGCAGCCGGGATGAAGATCAGTACCTCCAAGTCCAAGGCCATGGTTCTCAGTCGGACAATGGTGGAATGCACCCTCCAGGTCGGGAATGAGGTCCTGCCCCAAGTGGAGGAGTTTAAGTATCTTGGGGTCTTGTTTACGAGTGAGGGAAGGATGGAGTGAGAGATCGACAGACGGATTGCTGCAGCCTCTGCTGTTAAGCGGTGCCTGTACCGGTCCATCGTGGTGAAGAAGGAGCTGAGCTGCAAGGCGAAGCTCTCAATTTACCAGTCGATCTACGTTCCAACCCTCACCTATGGTCACGAGCTTTGGGTAATGACCGAAAGAACAAGATCACGGATACAAGCGGCTGAAATGAGCTTCCTTCGCCGGGTGGCGGGGTTCTCCCTTAGAGATAGGGTGAGAAGCTCCGCCATCCGGGGAGAGCTCGGAGTAGAGCCGCTGCTCCTCCGCATTGAGAGGGGCCAGTTGAGGTGGCTCGGGCATCTGGTTAGAATGCCCCCCGGACGCCTCCCTGGTGTGGTGTTTCGGGCATGTCCAACCGGGAAGAGACCCCGGGGTCGACCTAGAACACGCTGGAGGGACTATGTCTCTCGGCTTGTCTGGGACCGCCTCGGTGTCCCCCCGGGAGAGTTGGAGGAAGTGACTCGGGAGAGGGACGTCTGGACCTCTTTGCTAAGGTTGCTGCCCGCGCGACCCGACCCTGGACTAAGCGGAAGAAGATGATGATGATGATGATGATGATGATGATGATGATGATGATGATGATGGCAAACTGCAGTGACATTTGAGGCATCCTGTTATAAGGGAGAAAAGTTACAAACCAGATTCCAAAAAAGTTGGGACACTATACAAATTGTGAATAAAAACTGAATGCAATGATGTGGAAGTGCCAACTTTCAATATTTTATATAGATGACAGGGGCAAATGTTTAAACTGAGAAAATGTATAATTTTAAGGGGAAAATATGTTGATTTTAAATTCCATGGTGTCAACAAATCTCAAAAAAGTTGGCACAAGACCATTTTCACCACTCTGAGCCATCCCCTCTTCTTCTTACAACAGTCTGCAAATATCTGAGGACCGAGGAAACAAGTTTCTCAAGTTTAGAAATAGGAATGTTGTCCGATTCTTGTCCAATGCAGGCCTCAAACTGTTCAACTGTCTTGGGCCTTCTTTGCTGTACCTTCCTCTTTATGATGCAAAAAATGTTTTCTATTGGTGAAAGCCCTGGACTGCAGGCTGGCCATTTCAATAGTTGGATCCTTTTCTTACGCAGCCATGGTGTTGTAATTAACGCTGCATGTGGTCCAGCATTATCATGTTGAAAAATGCAAGGTCATCTCTGAAAGAGACGGTGTCTGGATGGGAGCATATGTTGCTCTAGAACCTGAATATGGCTTTCCGCATTGACAAGCCTTTCCAGATATGCAAGCTGACCATGACACCTGCACTCATGCAACCCCATACCATCACAGATGCAGACCTCTGAACTGAGCGCTGATAACAACTTAGTTGTTCTTGTCTTCTTTAGTTTGGATGACATGCCGTCCCAGTTTTCCATAAAGAACTTCAAATCGTGATTCTTCTGACCACAGAACAGTATCCCATTTTGTCTCACTCCAGTTTAAATGACACCTAGCACAGAGAAATCGCCTGCACTTCTGGGTCCAGGTTAGAAATGGCTTCTTCTTTGTTCTGTAGAGTTTCAGCTGGCAATGGTGGATGGCACGGTGGGTTGTGTTCACTGACAATGGTTCTAGAAGTATTGCTGAGCCCATTCTGTGAGTTCCCTTAGAGTATCATTCCTGTTTGTGATGCAGTGCCATTTAAGGCAGTGTTTCCCAACCTTTTTGAGCCAAGGCACACCGTTTACATTAGAAAAATCACGAGGCACACCATGGAACAAAAATGATACTATCCTCTAGCAGAACAGCACTGTTACTACACGCTAAGTGAAATCGGTTAATCTTCCACAGCACACCTGATGATTTCTCACGGCACACTAATGTGCCATGGAACAGGGGTTGGGAAACACTGGTTTAAGAGCCCGAAGGTCACGGGCATCCAGTATGGTTTTTCGGCGTTGACCCTTACGCACAGAGATTGCAGCAGATTCTCTGAATCTTTGGATGATGTTATGTTATGTAGATGATGACAACTTCAAACTCTTTGCAATTTTCACTGGGAAACTCTCGTTCTGATATTGCTCCATTCTCTTTCTGTGCAGCATTGGGGGATTGGGTGGTCCTCGACCCATTTTCACTTCTGAGAGTTTTCTTGTATTTTGTAAAGAAAAAAAAAAAAATTCTAAAATTTTCTTGTATTTTGTAAAGTTTTCAGTTTACTGTGAGTAAATATAAATTAAGTAGTGTTCTGTAAATACTTATATAATTTTGTTTGTTTGTAAAGTTGTAAAGTTCATGTAACTATTTATGCAATTATGTAATTAATTATTAATTATTTATATATATATATATATATATATATATATATATATATATATATATATATATATATATATATATATATATATATATATATATATATATATATATATATATATATATATATATATATATGCCATTTATACTTATGTTAATAATTCATAATTAATTGTTAAAGAAATGTGTTACATTTAAGGATTTCAAGTTCATTTTACTATAATAGTTATCTTTCTAGAGATACCAGTGATATGTTATAAAATCAATTTTATATTATTAATTGCAAGTAGAAATTATCTAGCGAATTCTACTAATTCAAAGTATAGCACCTTTTGTAATACAACGATACACACTAGTATAGCAATACCTCATGGATACATTTTGATGTGGTATGTATCTCATATTAAATACAGTTGGATATCATATTTAATTTGTAGCTGTGTCAAATGCATTCTGGGAGAATTATAAAATGCCCTATAAAGAAGTTATTTCTACAAATATAATATAAAATTATAGTACATAAAATATATAATACAGTAAAGTAGTATATGCAGACGGATTAAAACTAGGCCAACTGTTCACATGTTTATTATGTCATAATAGTAAATAACTCATTCTTATTATATTGTTATCTTTAGCTCATAGAGAGTACATATATTTACATGATATATAGTGTAAAGTTCTAGCTATGTGGATATATATATATAATATACACAAATAACCCAGTGAGCAAAACGGTTTATCATGAAAGGAATCAAAGATTTTGTGCTTGCTTGAATTTTTTAGGCTGGAGCCCATTACATGTTAAACAGCAGACAAAATCAATTCATTATCTCAAAAAAACCTGACCTTTGGGTCAAATCTGAGAAGAATGATCCAGAGTTCTGAGCAAAATATGCATGCCTGTTGAAGATGCTAAAGTCCGCAATCTGACCTTTCACCCTTTTTGTGGTTAATTCTTCAACCTTCTGGAGAGAAAGCAATGTTTCCTGTGCTGTAGATGGATACTCATCCTGGGAACAGAATCATCAGTGGAAGATAATGAATAATAGGGATTTTAAGCATCAGATGCACTGAAGTTCACTGGATTAGCTATTTGATTTTGGAGACAAACCTGAGACTCAGCGAATGATCTGATCAGTTCACAGTTCATGCCAATATTATATAGAAAAGAAGGACGTTTTTAATATTTAACAATTATTTTTTAAAAGTGAACTGGATACTTGCGTGCAGTTTAGTCATTGATATCCAAAGAACCTGAGGAAGATAACTGTTGTAGTATATACAACATGGGTACATTAAAAATAGCAAACTAAAAAATATTTATTTCTTTCTTTCTTTCAAATGCTTTACTCTTGACGACCCAGTGGGTTTGGTTTCCGTTTGGTTATTTCATGGATCTTGAATTGCATCCAGTGTTATCGGGATTATTGATATAAAAATTCTTCACTCACTTACTTTCTTGTTTGTTTTTATATTTTTAAGCATGACGGTGCTCATAAATACTCCATCATTCATTCATGCATTCATTTATTTTCTAAGCCACTTATATATATATATATATCAGTTCATTTTCTGTCACCGCTTTATCCTAATTTGGGTCACGGGGAGGCTGGTGCCCATCCCAGCCAACTTCAGGTGAGGGCAGAGTACACCTTGGGCAGCTCGCCAGACCATCGCAGGGCGGAGGAAAGACGCTGATGGCTTTGCAGCTACTCTTGTCAAAAGTCAGCAATGGTTCTTTTACATGCCTCACACCATAGACAGTGAGAGACATGGCCCGCCTTTGATAACCCAGTTAGCTGCACTGGGGGTGGGGTGGGGTGGGGCAGTGACAACCTTGTGGAGAGTGGGACTCGAACCCCCCAACCTTTGGATCAGCGATCCAGTGCCCTATACCACTGAATCTCTGTTAAAGGTGAGGGCAAGGAGCCAGGCAAGTCCTTCTCCTGCTTGAGAAAAAGCAAAAGAAACATGATGTAGGATTCAGGTTTTTGAAACATACTACAACTCACACATGCATGCACGCACACACACACACACACACACACACACACACACACACACACACACACACACACACACACACACACACACACACACACACACACACACAGCAAGTATATGTAATATAATTATGCAATACCTAAATTGACCTAAACAGTAGTAGAAGGCTGCTGTTGTCAAATTACATCAAGTGGAACCAGTCATTTCACCAAAGAGTGGATGGAATATAAACCACTTCACATAAAATATATTATGGTTTGATTTGTTGAACTACATATGAGGTTCCATGGTATAATGTTTTAGTAAAATACGTTTGAATGCTTTCAGACTGATCTTATCATCTTCTAGTTTACATTTGTAGATTTGTAAATTTGATGAGTTAAAGAATGAGATCAAACACATCATCTGTAACCGTACTATTTTAAGGCCAAACAGTACAAGTTCAGAACTAAGGGATATGTTGTTAAAATGTGCACAATGTTCACTGAGCCAAGATAATAAAGTCATCCAAAACAAATGCACTTCCCGACATTCCCAAAATAAATGAATTAGAGTTTGTTTTCCCGAATTACAAAAATTACAAGTATCATCAGGACACAATTTGATTTTGCGTAAATTGTCATTAGTTGGAATTAGTCTGTGAAGTAGGTGATATTGAAACCATCTTAGTTTTGAATCCCTGGTTGTCTTGAAAGGTTTCAGGTATACTGATTCCCAAGGGAGAACAGTTGTAAATTCATCATTTCACCTGATTTGTGCCTTTGGAGAAAGACCAGACGAAACAAGAGTACAATCATAACTGAGTTTTTTTTTTTTTTTTTTTTTTTTAATAAACAGACTTCCTCCCTGGGGTTAGGGGAGAATTTACAGATACACCTACTGTTTTGGGATACTTTTTAACACTTTGTTCAATCCCATAATATTGCGTTAATGGAATGTTCAAATTACAAGTTTTCTCAAACTCACTGAGGGACATGAATTCATTATTATCATTAAGTATATCAGAAACTTGACAGATACCTTTGTCTACGCATGTCTTCCTATAAAAATAATGTCTACCAACCATGATCTTACTATTATAAAAAAGACAATCAGCTACAAACTCTTCATTTCATGATGGGAAACATTCAGCGCACAGAAATAATCATAAGATATCAAACAGTCTTTCCAAAAAGCATTATTGACTTTGTTGGCTGGTATGGCTGGAAATAAATCGCCAAATTCAGCTACATGTTGGGTATCAGGATGTTGTAAAAAAAAAAAAAAAAAAAAGGAGGGAGGGAGGGACTTACTGTTTGGAAGGAGTATTTGGAAACGCCTACTGTTTGGAAACACCCTTAGCCACACACGCACCCTTAATAGCTTCCTTGTTCTTAAGGATGGTAGCAATGGTAGACTTAGCGTACTGGTACTGGGACGCTAAGTCACACAAACACACACCTCGTTCGTGTTTTTCAATGATCTCCGCCTGTGGTGGGGTCTTTTTCGGTCCCATAATAGCAAAAGTACACTAAATATGGTCCAAAATGTCTATCAAACACAAACCACTTCCGCACTCAAAGAAAGGGGGTGACGAACTGGGACGCCGTGACCGTGCGTCAGCTTCTCGTGGCCGCCACCGTGGCGCTGTTCGACCGCGTGGTTTGGTTCGTCCGCCGAAAACTAGTTCGTCAGCAGAGACTATATGCTCGCAAATTTAATGTTCTTGAGGCGAAAAGTTCGTGAGCTTAAGCGTTCGTCAGCGGAGGTTTTACTGTATATATATATATATATATATATATATATATATATATATATATATATATGTAGGATTTTCTGAGTAGATCCTTCCGTAGGAGAGTGCTCAATACTTTTTGGTAGAGCAAATAAACAAAAATAAAAGGACAGGACAAAGACTTTCTATTGAAACTCCATTTATCACTACAGATCTGTTTCGAGGGGTGGTGAAACCATCCTCTCTCTTCAGAATTCTTCTATAATCACCTGAAGAGAGAGGATGGTTTCACCACCCCTCGAAACAGATCTGTAGTGATAAATGGAGTTTCAATAGAAAGTCTTTGTCCTGTCCTTTATTTTTGTATATATATATATATATATATATATATATATATATATATATATATATATATATATTTTTTTTTTTTTTTTTTTTTTTTTTTTTTTTTTTTTTTCCATTTAGACTCCCCATGTTCACTGTCCTCTAAGATTTTGCGAATCCAAGTAATTTTAGGGATCTAACAAATGCAAAAAATATCAACCATACCTAACCCTCCCTCTGAGACAGGTTTACATAAAAGTTCACGTTTGATCGTACCTGGCTTGTTATTCCAGATAAAAGTAAAGAAAATTTTGTTGAGCTCTTTCAGGAAACAGACAGGTGGATTTGGTAAAGTCAAGACGAGATAATTAAATTTGGATATCAACAACGACTTACTGATGGCGATTTTACCGAGTGGAGTGATAATACGTCTCATCCATCTATTAATGATTATTTGTATTTCATAAACCTTATCATTAAAGTTAAGATCAAGTATATCATGGATTATTGTAGAAAAAATTATACCTAGATTATACCAATCTTAAAACTCTCAGGATTCCACTTAATGTGTAACTCTGGCATGAATCTCTTTTTGCTTCCTTTTTCAGAGCTTATCCATACAACCTGAGATTTCTCATAATAAATTCTGAGGCCAGAGATAGATGCAAAAAAGATCTAACATTTTTATTGTAGCTTCAAATGATGACTGACTATGATCTAAGAGAAATTCAGTATCATCTGCAAACACTTAATATTAATAAGGGTCACAGGAAGGCTGGCGCCCATCTCAGTAGACTCAAGGCAGGTTGGAGGTACACCCTGGACAGCCAGACCATCCCAGGGCCTACACTCGCACAACCATTCACACTCACTCTCACAGCCTAGGGGCAACTTGCAACAGCCAGTTAGCCTAATTTGCATGTTTTTGGACTATGAGAGAAAACTGGAGTACCCGGCGGTAACCGACACAAGCACGAGAAGAAAATGCAAGCTCCACACAGAAGCCAGCAATCTGGGAAACAAACCCAGGCCTTTTTTCTGTGAGGCAGATGTATTTTTTTATTTAAAATCACATCCATAAACACAAACCTTTTCATTGCTTGAGTGCTGAACACATCGATTTGCACCGTCCAAAGTAAAGTTCCATAGAAACAATACACTGCACACGTGTGGTACTCTGGGGTATCAACCCCAGACTGGAGATCACAGCTGCTTCCATATATGGTAAAAGAGTGCTTCATATGTTTTGGTTTTGCTTTACACCAAACACTATTTATAATAATAATAATAATAATAATAATAATAATAATAATAATAATAATAATAATAATAATAATATTGATGATAAGTCACCCATGTCTATAAAAAAAAAAAAAAAAATTCATTTAATTTATGAATTGATTCATTGAGGGGCACATTGATGAAAATAACATCAGGAATATGTAAAAGGGGATCAAGGCACTCACTGGCTACAAGGACACACACACGTCAGAACACTCCTTCTATAGCACCCTACCGGACATCCTGAACCATTTTTTTGATCGCTTTGACCAACACAACGGAGAGGCGCCCACCTGCCCTGATCTTCCAGAGAGGGACGACGACCCCATCCAGCTGCAGCAACACCAGATCTGAGGCGCCCTGCAGAGTCAACACAAGGAACACTACTGGCTCAGAAAGACTAAGAAGAAGGGATCTATTGCTACTGAAATGCATGGTTCCCACCTGCCTCAAAACAGCCACCATCATTCCAGTGCCTAAGACGAGCACAGCTAGCTGCCTGCACAACTACCGCCCAGGTGCCCTAACCCCATCATCACTTGTATTTTCTCACGTCAAGGCTGCCATCCCTGATGATCTTGATCCACATCAGTTTCCATACAGAGCAAACAGATCAGCACAGGATGTCATCAATACAGCCCGCCACACAGCCTTTACATACCTGCACAACAGCAACTCCTGTGGGTGGATGATGTTTGTAGACTTCAGCTGCACTTTTAACACAGTCCAACCACATAACCTTGGTGAGAAGTTGGGCAATCTGGGCTAAGAGAGCTCACTGTGCATCTAAATATTGGAGTTTCTCAGCAACAGAACTCAGAATGCCAGGATAGGAGAACATATATCCTCCACTCTCATCCTGAACATCGGAACACCACAGGGGTGTGTTCACAGCCCCTCTTCTTCTCCCTCTTCATGCATGACTGTTCCCCTACTCACACCAGTAAGACCATTATCAAGTTCGCCAACAACACCACCGCTATAGCTTTGATTATAGACAACAATGAGTCAGCCAACAGGAAGGAGGTCCTGCATTTGCAGCGATGCTGCAACAATAACAATCTGAAACTTAACAACCAAGGAGATGATAATGGACTTCAGGAAACAAAAACAAACTGAGCACTCTGCCCTTTACATTGATGGAGAGGAGGTAGATAGGGTGGAGTGCGTCAGGTTTCTTGACCTCCACATCTCTGCTGACTTTCCCTGGACTACGAACATCTCCCAGCAGGTGGGGGAAACACAACAAAGGGTGTTCTTCCTCAGAAAGCTCTGACAAGTCCATATATCTCGACCCCTACTGACAAACTTTTACCACTCCACCATGGAGAGCCTCCTGGCCTACTGCTGTACAGTGTGGTTTAACAACTAAACTGCAGAGGACAGGAAGGACTTACAGTGGGTGGTGAGGATGGCAGAATGGGTGATTGTTATTATACTACCTTTGTCAGTAACATTTACATTGACAGAATTTAGAGGAGAGCAAGTGGAATTAACAGGGACCCCACACACCTTGGACACGCCCTTTTTTCCCCTCTCCCCTCTGGGAAAAAAATAGGTAAAGAACACTAAAAACAAAACCTAACAGACTGAAGAACAGCTTTTACCCACAAGTTGTTAAATGTGTAACTCCATTACCACCACCTTCACACACACTGACTGAATAAACATCATTCAGACCATCTTCCTGGACAGTACAATACTCATGTTCAAGTTCAATATTCATGTTTAGAGCACATCTCAAACATCATAACATTTTAGCACCATGCACCTTAATAATTAAAAGTGCTACCTCTTACCCGTTGTATATCATGCACCTTTGATATATCACTCCATTCTACATAGGTGTGTATATATACATAGGTCTGTGAATGTGTTAATATTCAAATACATATATACGTGTATATGGGGTATGTATATGTGTTTATATGTGTACATATAGCAGTGGTTCTCAAAAAGTATGACGTCCCCCCTGTGGGGGGGTGCCGGTGGGGGGGGGGTGACCCTAGGGACCATGCATTTTTTTTTGGCCGTACTAGAATAAAGTGCAATTGTACATCCAGTACAGTAGGTGGCAATGACTCTCACTCTCAGAGTGTGCCCAGAAAGAATCAGCTCAATAGTAAAATATAAAGTGAAGTCAATAAACCCACCATGAAAAAATGTTTAACGGGGACGGAAAGAGAGGCGGAAAGACACAGAATGAGAGAAATAAAAGTCTCCCAGAAGCTAAATCGAGGAGGTATTATGAAGCGAATGTAGCACTTGGCTTCACTGTGACTGCGGTGAGAAACAAGGAACGACCGCTGTGTTTACTGTGTCTGAAAACATTGGCAGCAGACAGCATGAAGCCAAATAAATGAATGCATCACTTAAAGACATCACACTCCGATCACATGATAAGCCACTTGAACAGCCACCCCGCTTTGTGAATGCTACTCCAACAAACTAGTGAGCTCTGTTAGCATTAGATAAGGTGGAGTACCAAACTGCTCAGTGCAGAAAACCCCACACCATAGCAGAGGAACTGATTCTACCTGCAGAAGACATAGTCTCTGTCATGCTGGATGACGTCACTGCCGCGGAAATAAATGCAGGTCCCAGTTCAGCACTAAGCAGGAGCTGAGAGTTCAGTATTGTGCTTTAAACTCTGCTTCGAAAAGCTGTGCACTGCAAAATGTGCTTATTGTAGCCATTAATCTGGACTTAATCATTTTGACAAAAAAAAATAAATAAAATAAAAAATTTTTGGGGGGTTGAAGTGGTTTATATATTGTGCTCCTGTTGCTGATCAATTTGAATTTATTATTATTTATTGATTTTATTTAATTTTATTTTTCAGTATCGAATGGTTCAAATCGTTAGTCAACATGTTTACAGTTTAAATAAGGATACTTTTTTTATTTCAGGCAAACTAATGTACTTTAAATCTTTTTTATTGAAAACTAAAAAAAAGTTAATAAAGTTATTCTTTGTTGGAAGTTGATCTATATTTCTTCCTTTTTTTTTTTTTTTTTGTATTCCATAATGTTAATAAGGACACAGTGTTGTAACAATTTTATAGACAAATGACACTTTATAGTGAGGGGTGTGGGGTGGAATGTTTTCCTCTTCCGAGGGGGGGTTACATTGAGTTCATTGTTCATTGTTCATTGTTCATGCAACAGTTCACAATAAACATCTCTTTGGCTTTTCCATTCATTCATTCATTCATTCATTCACTGCTCATTAGTAATTAGGGTCGCGGGGCCCATCTTAGCCAATCGGTAAAAAGGAAAACAAATAGAGAGCATTTTTTTATTTCATTCATTCATTCATTCAGTCATTCATTTATTTTTATGAACCACTAAATCCTAATTAGGGTCCCGGGGAGGCTGGTGGCCATTTCAGCCGACTCTGGGCAAGAGCAGAGTACACCCTGGACAGTTTGCCAGGCCATCGCAGGACAGAAACACACTGATGGCTATGCAGCTACTCTTGTCGAAAGTCAGCAATGGTTCTTTTCCAGCCTCTCACCAAAGACAGTGTGATACATGGCCGACCTTTGATAACCCAGTTAGCTGCACTAGGGGGTGGGGGGAGTAAACAACCTGTTGAGAGTGGGGCTTGAACCCTCATCCTTAAGATTAGTGATCCAGCATAATACAGCTACAGTATTATATTATAAAATAATTAAATGTGTTTTAGTGTATAATCACCCATTTTCATTTTTATGTGTGAAATATGTTTCTGATACAAATACATGTGTATTCAAGCTTATAACATAATTGGAGGTGCCGGGTCAGGTATAAGAACACTGGATACCTTTCTGATTATAAATAATAAAGTGGGAAAGATTAAAGGGCAGCACCCATAGTTGCCTGCTCAGTTATTGGCTGACTAGATTTTTCTTGACACCGAGGCCCCGGAGGGAGAGATCAAATTCCAGTAAAAACAATCTAGTCTTGAAAAGAGCTCCAGCATTTTGTCCGTCCATAGCCCCTCATCTCTATGGCCCCTCCGTGTCTTAATTAAAAGTCCTGTGCCAGGCTGCATGCCGTGTCTCCAGAAGGATTAGTGGATTAGGGCCTCTGGAGGGTTTCAGTTGTCATGGCATGGTTTCTGTGGTGGCCAGCATGGCTCTGTAGCCCAGAGGCACCTCAGTAAATTAAAGCTGGCTTTAGTGGAATGGACGATGGAGGGTTGTGGGTGAATCTGCAGAGACTAAGAAAAAAAAAAAAAAAAAAAGAGTGTTTTAAAAAATAAAGAAATAAAAAATATTCCATGCATAGAAGAGTTTTGACTTATGAAACACAATCAATAATGTACAACTTATCTGGAATTTAAGTGGTGACATAGTGGTTAGCACATCTGCCTGTGTGGGAATTGTGTTTTTTTCCTGTGATTGATTGGGTTTCCGCTGGGTTTTCCAGTTTCCTTCCACAATCCAAAGACATACACATTTGGCAAATTGTCTGTTTCACATTGCCTTATGTTTGGGTCTGTTTAGGAATAGTTTTGTGTGTGCTGACTCTGCAGTGGATGTAGCAAGATGTTCATAGTGTACCTAGCCTTCGCCCAGATTTGGCTGAGATCTCGACCCTGCAATACTAATAGGATTATGTAGTGTGGCGGCAAATGAATGAATGAAAGATCGAATTAACGTCTCGTGAAGTTCTTGGGAACAGCACTAACAAGAACAAAAAACAAGTCGTGTGCTATGCCAGATTTTGAATAAAACTTGTACAGCTCAGAAAATCTCAAGTGATCATTTGTACAATCAGAATTGAGCACAATCTCCATCTCTTTGAACTGATATTAGTGTTATAGCACTTACTTTGAACCTGGAAAATTTGATACGTTGTGTTTTGGCATTGGGATGTAGTAGGTAGCATGTCCACCTCAGTGTAAAGATCCACATCCTGAATTTGAGTAAAGGGGTCCGGCCTTGATGAGCCACTAGTCTTGGGGGTAAAAACCCCAACCGACTACTTTTGGTGGAGTTAAGAAAACCTGCGATCGTGAGCTTTGCCCCTATACCCCCCCCCTTCCCCCCCAGAACCTGGCTTGGGGTGGACAAGACAAAATGAAGACAAAGTATAAACTCATTGTCACTCATTCACAATCCAAATGAACAGACATGCAAAAGGGTCATGCTTTGGAACTCAAGAGTAGCAGCTGGGATTTAAATTTGCAACCTTTTGAACCTGCAGACTGCCAGAGATCCTGATGCTTTTCCACCACGCTCAGAAAACTTGCGCTGAATTTCTTTCACCAAAATGTTCGCCCTAAAACACCTTGACAGGCTGTCTGTAATTAAGTCTGTGTCTGTCGTCTTTGCTGTTGCCGTTATACAAATTAGTACATGGCTGACATAATTCACCCTGTCCCCCTAATTAGCATACATTAATCTTCAGCATACTCTCCTTTGAAGGGCAACAGAGAAGAAAGATCAAATTAAATTAAAGAATAGCAGGAGATCAAATTACAGCATAGTTCAAAGCATTTGCGAGTGTGATGTGTATTGACTGGCACAAAGTCGTGTCTCGGTGTAGAACAGAACTCACACCAATGTTTTTCCATGGAATTAAACACTGATGGGGTGTGATGTGTTATGTGGGAAAACCTGTTGAGAGTGGGGCTTGAACCCCCAGCCTTGGGATCAGTGATCCAGCACCTTTACCACCAGGCCACCAATGCACTAGAAAAATATTATACAAAACTTAATTAAATTAGTAGTAATAATAATAATAATAATAATAATAATAATAATAATAATAATAATAATAACCACAGTGCAGCTAATTGGGTTATCAAAGGCCGGCCATGTCTCTTACTGTCTATGGTGAGAGGCTGTAAAAGAACCAATGCTGATTTTCAATAAGAGTAGGCTGCAAAGCCGTCAGCATGTTTCCGCCCTGTGGTGGCCTGACAAGCTGTCCAGGGTGTACTCTGCCCTCGCCTGGAGTCGGCTGGGATGGGCTCCAACCTCCCAGCAACACTAATTAGGATTAAGCGGTTACAGAAAATGAATTGAACTGATGATAATAATAATAATAATAATAATAATAATAATAATAATAATTATTATTATTATTATTATTATTATTATTATTATTATTATTATTATTATTATTAGCCGGGAAGAATTGTGGCACTGTGGTTAGCATGTCTGCTTCACAGCAAGAAGGCGACGGTTAGATTTCTGGGCTAATGGTGTTTCTGTGTGGAGTTTGCATGTGTGTTGGCTCTGTGATGGTCTGGTGAGTTGTTCAAGATGTACCCCATCATTGTCCAGTTTGGAACAAACAAACTGTTCACACTTATCAGTACAGAGGGATCTTTCTATTAATGGAAGATGTTTACATTTCTCCATTCCAAAACTCCTCAAACAGTCAGGTACATGTACAAAAAAATTCCCACTCTGATCATTTCCTACATCCATCTACGAGTGTATTCACACCTACAGGTCACCATGTCCTGTGTAATCCAACTGTGTCTTTTTCAAATCCCTTCCATCTCAA
>CM045728.1:101919314-101941814 GCA_024760905.1 Plotosus lineatus
ACAGCCTTAAAGAAAAAAAAAAAAAAACAACTTAGAGACTGGTTTCAAAGTTACCACTTGCATTGGATTTAGCTGAGTGGTTAAGGCTCTGGGTTACTGCACAGAAGGTTGGCGTTTCAAGCAGCAGTACCACCAAGTACATTGTTGGGTCTTTGAATAAGACCTTTAACCCTCAACTGCTCAGTTGGACAAATAAGGTAAAAATGTAGGTAATTCTGGATAAGGGCATTGGGTGCAGTGGTGGTCTAGTGGTATAGGGCGCTGGATCGCTGAAACAAAGGTTGGGGGTTCGAGTCCCACTCTCCACAAGGTTATCACTGCCCCCCTCCCCCCGGTGCAGCTGACTGGATTATCAAAGGCGGGTCATGTCTCTCACTGTCAATGTTGAGAGGCATGTAAAAGAACCATTGCTGACTTTCATAAAGAGTAGCTGTAAAGCTGTCAGCGTGTTTCTGTCCCTTGCTAAAGGGTTGTGGCAGGAAGGGCATCCGACGTAAAAACCTATACCAAATCAAATGTGCGAATTATTTGCAGTGGCGACCCCTGATAAAGGGAAAAAGCTGAAAGGAAATCTCATTCTGGATAAAGGCATCAACCAAATACCACAAATGGAAACCAAAATAAAAATACATTTTTTTTTTTAACTTGAACTGAAAATCTGTTACATGGTATAGAACCTCCTCTATTCTAATCATACTGTAGAATTAAACCAACAAGTTTATATTTCACACTTCAGATTCATCCTGAGAAGTTAATATAGAAATAATGAACATTTGAAAATTATCACAAACATGGAATCTTAATCTTAAAGTATCTGTATACTGGTTTACTAATGGAAAACATACTAAAAAAAATAAACAACTTGTACTGTATACAATTTTTAGTCTGCCTCACAGCAATAAGGACCTTGGCTTGATTCCTGGGCTTGAGGAGTTTATATGTGGTGTTTGTTTGCTCTCCATGTGCTTACATTGGTTTACTCTGGGTACTCTGGTTTTCACCCATAGTTCAAAAATACGGACGGTAGGCAAAATAATTGTTTCAGATTGAATCTAATTGTGAGTATGAATGATTGTATTTATATTGACCCTGCAATGGTTTGTCCTCACTCAGAATTGGTTAAGATGGGTGCCAACGTTCCTGAATTCCATATGAAGATTAAGCAGCATAGAAAATGTAGCCGTCGGGGGTGGGGTGGGGGGTAAGCCAGTGTTCTACCTCACACCGGTCACATGCCCGGATGAATGCAGGGGATTGCGACAGGAAGGGCATCTAATGTAAAAACCTGTGCCAAATCAGCTATGCAAATCATCAATATGATTTCCAAACCAGATCGGTCAAGGCCCGGGTTAACAATGAGTGCTGTTAACCAACAGGGTGCTGGGAGGCATGTCTGTAAACAGAGAGAAAAGAGGAAAGGCATGAGTCTAGGACTGAGAGTAGGGCCTTTGAATGTTGGAACTATGACAGGCAAAGGTAGAGAGCTGGCTGAAATGATGCAGAGGAGGAACGTGGACATACCATGTGCTCAGGAGACCAGGTGGAAATGTAGCAAGGCTAGAAGCATAGGAGCAGGGTTTTAACTCTTTTATCATGGTGGGGATGGGAAGAGAAATGGCCCAGGAGTCATCTTGAAGGAGGGGTTTGTCAGGAATGTTCTAGAAGTGAAAAGAGTGTCAGACAGAGTGATGAGTCTCAAGTTAGAAATTGAAGGCGTGATGTTCAATGTTGTTAGTGCTTCTGCCCCACAGGCAGGATGTAAGCTAGAAGAAAAGGAGAGATTCTGGAGTGAGTTAGATGAAGTGATGCAGAGTACCCCCAGAGATGAAAGAGTGGGTATTGGGGCAGACTTCAATGGACATGTTGGTGCAGGCAACAGAAAAGATGAGAACGTGATGGGCAGGTTTGTTATCCCTAAAAGGAAGACAGAAGGACAGATGTTGATTGATTTTCTGAAAAGGATGCAGATGGCTCTGGTGAATATGTTCTTCTCGAAGAGAAAGGGGCATAGGGTGACTTATAAAAGTGGGGGAAGGAGCACACAGGTAGACTACATCTTGTGTAGACAATGTAATTTGAAGGAAGTCAGTGACTGCAAAGTAATAGTGGGTGAGAGTGTTGCCAGACAGCATAGGATAGTGGTTTGCATGATGAAGTTGATGGTGAGGAAGGTAAAGAAGGCAAAGGCAGAGCAGAAGACAAAATGGTGGATGCTGAAAATGGAAGAGTGCCGAGTTGTCTTCAAGGAGTTGAAACAGGCTTTGTGTGGTCAGGAAGTGCTTCAGGTGACTAGACAACTACAGCTAATGTGATCAGGGAGATATGTAGGAGAGTACTTGGTGTGTCTTCTGAAAGGAAAGTAGATAAGGAGACTTGGTGGTGGAATGAAGAAGTGCAGGAGTGTGTACAAAGTACACAGTGTAGGTTGGATGGTAAGGAGGGAGAAAATGATTTTTACAGGTTGGCACAGCAGAGAAATAAAGATGAGAAGGACGTGGAGCAAGTTAAAATGATTAAATACAGAGAGGGAAATATATTGACTGATGACAGAAGTGTGCTGGGAAGATGGAAAGAGTACTTTGAAGAGCTGATGAATGAGGAAAATGAGACAGAGGAAAAACAAGTCGAAGAGGTGACTGTTGAAGACCAGGAAATAGCAAAGATTTGTAAGGGTGAAGTGAGGAGGGCATTGAAGAGGATGAAGGCAGTTGGTCCTGATGACATTCCTGTGGGGGTATGGAAGTGTCTAGGAAAGGTAGCCGTAAACTTTCTGACAAGAACATTCAACAAGGTCTTGGAGAGTGAGAGGATGCCAGAGGAATGGAGGAGAAGTGTGCTGTTGCCCAATTTAAAGAACAAGGGATACATTCAGAGTTGTGGCAAGAACAGAAGGATAAAGTTGATGGGCCATACTATGAAGTTCTGGGAAAGAATAGTGGAAGCTAGATTAATGGGCAGAGGTCAGCATTTGTGAACAACAATTTGGTTTCATGCCAAGAAAGAGCACCACAGATGCAATGTTTCCTTGAGGATATTAATCGAGAAGTACAGAGAAAGTCAGAGGGAGCTGCATTGTGCCTTTGTGGATCTGGAGAAAGCATATGACAGGGTGCCGGGAGAAGAACTGTGGTATTGTATGAGGAAGTCTGGAGTGGCCGAGAAGTATGTTAGAGTGGTGCAGGACATGTATGTGAAATGTAAGACAGTGGTAAGGCATGCTTTTGGGCCTGACATAAGAGTTCAAGGTGGAGGTGAGTCTGCATCAAGGATAAACTCTGAGCCCCTTCTTGTTTGCTATGGTGATGGACAGGCTAACAGAAGAGGTTAGGCAAGAATCTCCATGGACTATGATGTTTGCAGATGACATTGTGATCTGTAGTGAGAGCAGAGAACAAGTGTACAGAAATCTAGAAAGGTGGAAGTATGCCCTGGACAGGAGTGGAATGAAGGTTAGCCTCAGTAAAACATAATACATGTCTGTGAACAAGAAGGACCCAAGAGGAACAATGAGGTTACAGGGAGCTGAGGTAAAGAAGGTAGAGGATTTGAAGTACTTAGAAACAGTGGTGGTGAGAAAAAGACAAGAGGCAGAGCTGGAGGTTGCAGAGATGAAAAGGTTGAGATTCTCTTTGTGAGTAACGAGGATGGATAGGGTCAGGAATGAGTACTAGTACATCAGAGGGACAGCACATGTAGGAGGTTTTGGAGACAAAGTCAGAGAGGCTAGATTGAGATGGTTTGAACATGTACAGAGGAGGAATAGTGAATATATAGGTAGTAGGATGCTGAGGTTGGAACTACCAGATAGAAGGACTAGAGGAACACCAAAGAGGAGATTTATGGATGTGGTGAAGAAGGACATAAAGGTAGTTGGTGTAAGAGAATAAGATGCAGATGATAGGGTGAGATGGAGGCAGATGATTTGCAGTGGCAATCACTGATAGAGAAAAAGGAGAAGAAGAAGAAGAAGAAGAAGAAAAAGAAGTGACATTGAAAATTAATGAATATGTACCACCTGGAAATGGCACCATTTCATTTGCTCCCTATGTTGGAATAATTTACATTATTCTCCTCAAAAACTCACGATGGAGCTTTAAAGGTGTAAACCGCCCTCGCCCAGTGTCAGCTGAGATGGGTGCCAGTCTCCCTGTGACCCTAACTAGGATTACATGCTTCAGAAAATAAATGAATGAATAGTCCTGTTTAGTCTGTAATGGAATAAAATAGTTATTCAGGTGGAGTTCAGTAACTATCCTCCCTGTTATATAGAACTATCACATGATAAAAAGCTTGGTACTTCCGTCAACACCCCCCCCCCCCCAACCCCAATGTAGTGTTGGGGGGGGGTTGCCTGGTAATGTTCGCAATGAGTCTGTTCTTTTAGCAATAAATTTAAACTATTATGCATTAACTGAAGTGCAAGTGTTTTGCTTGTAATCGCCCCATGTTTTGGTATTTTTTTTTACCCCATGCCATGTTCCACATGAATGAATCCACTCACTCCTCTTACAGTAAACACATTAAAGTTACCTGGGTTATTAGACAGACAGACAAATAGGCAGACAGATAGACAGACAGACAGATATATAGACAGACAGTCAGATAGATAGATAGATAGATAGATAGATAGATAGATAGATAGATTGATTGATAGATAGATGTTCCCTATAAATGTATTTCTCCATAAGTTATATTTATTATTATAATTTATATCTTTAAACACATTGCTGCATAAATAAGTGTGATTAAATTCCTCACTCGAGGTTAAATCACAGGATAGTGTGAATAAATTTGTTCTGCCAGAACAACGAGGATTAACTCATCTCCTCTTTACTTATCAGATCCGGTGAGAATCATCAATAATAAATTGGGAGAGTGGGAAAGTGCTGTGAAGGGGATTTTTACTTACAGGATGAACCTCTGAGGCTCCGGATCGAGAGATGTAACTCAGAATTAAAGGATGAACCTGGGTGTTACGCCCCATTCAGTGAATATAGAAGATGGATATTCAAGTTTTTTCATAGTCCTGTCTCCTCAGTTTTTTATTGTATTTACATGTACACATGTGTATTTATCAACTGAAAGAGGACATGACAGATAAAGGATAAAACATAAAGTTTTACAATAATATTGTGCAAATAAAAAAGGGTGCATTGAAATGAAATATAAAGTGTAATTTAAAAATAGAATTGGTGGCGCAGTGTTTAGCAAGTCCAACTCACAGTGGGAAGGTCTTGGGTTTGATTCTCAGGTTTGGGCGTTTCTGTGCTGTTTCATTCTAGATTGCGGGGAGGCTGGCACCAATCTCAGCTGACTCTGTGTAAGGGCAGGAGCACTCACCAGTCTTTTATAGTCAAGCTCATATCTCGTGACGATTTGGAGCAGTCACTTTGTCAACTGAGAATGAACAAGGTATGCCTGCAATTTCATTCAGTGGCAGATAGACCTTGTTAATTCTCGGTTGACAAATTAGCCTACTGTGCATGTATCTGAATTGTCAGTGGAAACCAGAGTACCTGCACGCACTGGGAAGACGTGCAAACTCCACAAACAAAAACGCCCTGAGAACTGAAATCAAACCTGGGAGCTTCTTGCTATGAGGTGGACGTTGTAAACACCGCACCAATTAATAATTAAAAATAAATAAATAAATAAAAACCCAATTAACAAATATATGGAATATGTTTTATTTATTTATTTTTTAAATCAATTAAATAAGAATGACAAATGAAAAATAAGAACGCAAACAAAACAAAACAAAACAATAAAATAAAGAAACAGTGATATTCCTGGATGGAAAATATTTTAAAATAATTTTAACAAACAAAGAAACAAACAAAGAAATTAATGGTATAAACACTCCATATATTATCACTTTTAATAATTATTTATCTTTAGCACATAACAACAACAACAGCAACAACGATACTAATGATACTACTACAACTACTACTACTACTACTACTACTACTAATAAATTATTATTATTATTATTATTATTATTATTATTATTATTATTATTGTTGTTGTCATGATCTTCATCTTCATCTTTATCTTCCTCCGCTTAATCTGGATCCAGGTCGCATTGGCAGCAGCCTAAGCAGTGAGGTCCAGACGTTCGTCTCCGCATTCACTTCTTCCAACTCTTCCGGGGGGACACCGAGGTGTTTCCAGACCAGCTGAGAGACATAATCCCTCCAGTGTGTTCTAGGTTGAGCCGGAGTCTCTTCTCGGTTGGACATACCCGAAACACCACACCAGGGAGGCGTTCGGGAGGCATTCTAACCAGATGCCCGAGCCACCTCACCAGGCTCCTCTCAATGTGAAGGTTCCACTTCAAGCTGTCCTCAGATGGCTGAGCTTCTCACCCTATTTCTAAGGGAGGGGCCCCCCACCTGGCGAAGGAAGCTGATTTCAGCCACATGTATTCATGATATTGTTTTTTCAGTCAGTACCCAAAGCTCGTGAGCATAGATGAGGGTTGGAACGAAGATCAACTGCTAAATTGAGAGCTTTGCCTTGTGGCTCAGTTCTCTCTTCACCACGAGGACCAATACAGACTTCGCTTTACAGCAGAGGCTGCAGCAATCCGCCAGTCATTCTCCCACTCCATCCTTCCCTCACTCGTGAACAAGATCTCGAGATACTTGAACTCCTCCATTTGGATCAAGACCTCAATCCCGACTCAGAGGCTGCATTCCACCCTTTTCCGACTGAGAACCATGGCCTCAGACTTGGAGGTGCTTATTCTCATTTTGGCCGCCTCGCACTCGGCTGCGAATTGCTACAATGAGAGCTGGAGGTCCCGGCTTGATGAAGCCAAAAGGGCAACACCATCTGCAAAAAGCAGAGGCAAGGTACAATGGCCACCAAACCAGAACCCCTCAACGCCTCGGCTGCACCTAGAAATTTGATCCATAAAAATTATTAACAGAATCAGTGACGAAGGATATTATTATTATTATTATTATTATTATTATTATTATTATTATTATTATTATTATTATTATTATTATTATTATTATATAGGTTTTAAATCAATGTGTAATGATTTTTTTGTTTGTTTATTTGTTAGTTTGTCACTTGAAGGAGGATATTTTATCGTATTATGTTATTCTGGTCCACAATGCTCAGCTCGGTGTCCTCACATGGCCAGTGTGTTTAGTGTGTTTGACCACAGACTGGAGCTTTGTGATTGATGTCACCAGTAAGAAAGTTCATGAATGTTCGTGGGCTTCCAGCGATCACAGCGTGGTCAGGAAAGCGGCCAGCGCAGACCAGACCGCCATGATAAAGCAGCTCGGAGACGCTACTGGTTTTGGGGAAATTCCAAAAAAATTAAAAATAAATAAATAAATAAATAAAAAAGATGGCTTCATTTATTCTTTCTGAAATGCTGTATTCCTAGAAAAAGCATATCTTTATGAGCTGCTACAGAGACGCCACGAGGTCCAGAACACAGTGTAACGCTATGAAAAGAAAAAAAGAAACGAAACACAAGGCATCAGGGAGCACTTAATATCTGCGGTAGAGAAAAGCTGATTTCAGTCACGACTAATTTTTCCCGACAATGTACTTACACACTGAGAAAGGCGTTGCAATCCAAAACAGTGTTTATTTCATCATAAGTTTGTAAATGGAAACATATCACGATGCATCAGGGACCGACGTACATGCTTCAAGTTTAAGAGCCGTTATATGCGATATTGTAATTCAAGTTTCAAATCATTTATTAAACTTAGATTTGGTGAAAGTTTTTTATATTTTGATAATTTTATAGCTTCCATGCTTCTGATGCCAGGCGATCCCGAGACACAGCTCGTCTTGGAACATAGTTTTTAGCATGACCGCCATTAATTGCTAGTCTTCCTTGCCATGTTTTTTTTTTTCTCCTGTGATTGCTGGCACTTCCGCTTGCTTGCGGTAGTAGGAAAAGAAATACTCGCCACTTAACGACCAGTGTCTGAAAGCACTGCTAATTTCTATTTCTTCTCCATATATTTATATATTTATATATATTTTTACCCAAATGTGGCTAAAAGTGGCCAGGATGATAATTTGCGTACTAAATTGTAGCTTGTAAAGTTCTTGGGTCTGAAATAGGTTTTCATACAGAGCGACAGAGTGGAAAGTGTGAATACGATGCATTTTATGAAATTATTATTATTTTTTAATTATTTCCACAAAATGTATGACTGATGCGTGTTTTTTAATTCAAATCATTTGCAAATGACTCTTTTCATGTGATTCATTTTACTAACATATCACTTAGTTTTTGAGTCCCATGTTGAGCAAAGGCATTTCTATATGGAATTTGCAAGTTCTCCCCATGCTCATGTGGGCTTCCTCTGGATACTCTGTTTTCCTCCCACAGGCCAAAGGACACACTTTCCATAAGTATAAATGTGAATGTTTGTGTGTGTGTGTGTGTGTGTGTGTGTGTGTGTGTGTGTGTGTGTGTGTGTGTGTGTGTGTGTGTTGGCCCTGTGACAGACTACCAGGCTGTTCATGGTGTACCTGGCCCAGTTGACATAGGCTCCATATTTACTGTGGCCAAAGAAGGATTAAGTGGTTGGACAAATGAAAAAATGAGTGAATGATTAAATTTAATGAAGAATCCATTCTTTATTCAGTCTTTTAAAATTTATTCTTGATTGATGTATTTATTTATTTACATTTCAATAAATTATACTTTTTTTATTTGGGTGAATGCCAAATGATTCTTTTCCTCTGATTCTTTGAATTTGACATGTGATTCAGTTCAGTTCATCATTTTCTTTAACCGCTTAAGGTTGTCACTGTCCCCCCAGTGCAGCTAACTGGGTTATCAAAGGCGGGCCATGTCTCTCACTGTCTATGGTGAGAGGCATGTAAAAGAACCATTGCTGACTTTCGTAAAGAGTAGGCTGAAAAGTCGTCAGCGTGTTTCTGTCCCTTGCTAAAAAGGGTTGTGACAGGAAGGGCATCCGACGTAAAAACCTCTACCAAATCAAAACGTGCGAATCAGATGATTCGCTGTGGCGACTCCCAAGAAAGGGGAAAAAGCCGAAAGGAAGAGAGACAATATATATATATATATATATATATATATATATATATATATATATATATATATATATATATATATATATATATATATATATATATAAAACGATAAGTATATCTATAAAGAGTAAAGTACCATTAGTAATATTAAGGTTATGAGTTTATATTAATTGATGAAATGGGGTGGTGGTGGCCCTGGTGGTGAGGTGCAGGATTACCGATCCCAAGGTTGGTGGTTCAAGCCCCACTGTCAACGGTCATCACTGCTGTCCCCACCCAGTGCAGCTAACTGGGTTATCGAAGGCCGGCCATGTGTCTCACTGTCTATGGTGTGAGGTTCATGGAAAAAAAGATCCATTGCTGACTTTCGTCAAGAGTAGCTGCATAGCCGTCGGCGTGTTTCTGCCCTGCGATGGCCTTGTGAGCTATCCAGGGTGTACTCTGCCCTCACCCAGAGTTGGCTGACATGGACTTCAGCCTCCCCTCGACACTAATTAGGATTAAGCGTTCCAGAAAATGAATGAATGTATCGATGAAATGTAAAAATTCACCCTTCAATTTTTAAAATATATTTCATAATATATTTTACATCATCACATATTTCTCACGTGATCTGAAATGAAATGTGTGCGATATTTCCATCATCTGCTTGGCCTTATGTTCAACAGCAGATGTTAAAATAAAGTCCTCCTTCAACACGTGAACTCAACCCTCACAATCCTTCCTTCGCTTTTCCAGATTTTTTTTTTTTTTTTAAAGAAGAGAAATCCCCACCCGTTTCGTCCAGCTTCTCACCACAGTGTGGCTTGAATTCCTCTGCCATTGTGTCTCTCCCTCGAGGCAGACCTCACTTACCACATTTTTTTTTTTCTGGCTTGATTTACACGTGTCTCACTGCTGTACTGTCTCATTGCCTCTATCTCTCTCTCTTACACTGCCTCACAGTTTCACTGCCTCAATCTCTTTTGGTCTCATTCTCATTAATTCTGTTTCAGTCTCCCTCTTGCAGTTGCTCGCAGTTTCAATGCCCCAGTCCCTCAATGCCTCTGTCTCACTCTGCCTCACTGCGATTCGGTCTTCCTGCCTCACTCACTCAGTCAGTCACTCACTCTGGCAGTGTCTCTAATGTAGCCTTACTCTGTAATACTTTCTGTCTCACTGTGTCTTAGTCTTTGTCTTATTCTCTCATGGTTTTACTTACTTGTGACCTCAGTCTCTCACTGCCTCACTGTTTGTCAGTCTCTTTGTCTCATTACCTCACAGTCTTATTGTAAAAATGCCTCCCAGTCTCACTCTTTCAGTCTCTTTTTTAATGCATCACAGTCTCATTCTCACTTCCCCATAGCCTCACAGTCTCACTCTTACAATCCCACCGTCGGGGTCTCTTGCCAAAGTATCACTCGCCCACTGCCTCATAGTCTGAGACCCTCATTTCACTTGAGCACGGGACTTACGGAAGCAAAAATGTTGTCATCCGCAAACATTCCGCAATTATTCCCTCATCTTCCTTGTCATTCTGTGTGATTCCGTAGTTATTCCTCAAGTCTTCCTCCACTTCCGTATGCAGGCCGATATGTTCATGTTCAAAAGCACGTCCACAGAAAAAAAAAAATGTGTGGTTGTTCCGTGGGGTCACTTTGGCATACTTTGGCGTACCTGTTCCGCACATGCTGTGAACGTTCCGAGATTGTAAGAATTTCCACTTTTCTGTAGGATTTTCACCCATTTTCCGTGTAAAAATGCCGAAGCTCTTCTGTAGACTGCGTTTCGTGCCTTTCCGCTACGACCCTTGCATGCCGTAGTCCAGTGAAATGGGGGTATTACTGTCAGTCTTGCTGTGACAGTTTCCCACGACCTTGTAGTCTCACTCTCATAGTATCACTGTCCCACTACCTTTCAATCTCACTCCCGCAGTCTCACTCTTCCACTGCCTCCCACTGGCTTTTACTCTTGCAGTCTCACTGGCATCACTTTATTGCCTCAATTTCTCAGTGTCTCAGTTTATCTGTCTCACAGCCGCAGAGCTTGAACAGTTTTTTCAGACTGTTTGTTTATTAAACACTTTTTTGAAGAATGTTTATGTTTATGTGGAAGGTCTGATGGACTACCCTCACCTCACACCCAAGAAGGTCTTGAGTTTGAGCCCCCTGGTCACTAAGGATGTTTGTGTGTATGCTAAATGCATTATGGGTGTGAGATGAGAGGTGAGTAAAAATTCAAGTCGATAATGAGATGACTGTGCAACAGCAAATGCTTAAATCATCACACCCAGCTCAGACTCTGGAATATAACCTCACTCTTGAACTGATGAAGAAATTCAATTCCCAGGTTTGTGATAAGAGAACATTTACACTGCCGTGTGCAAACCTTGGAAGTTACTCGAATTGTCTGTCATTGTTTGGCAATCGAAACCACTTGCATACATTCGAATCTCTCACATCCTGCCAGAACTGTGGGATCTTTAATTTTCACCGCATGAAGCCCACAAGGTACTTTCACTGTGGTCAGCCATGCTAGTAAATTAAAAACAAACAAAAAAATCAGCAACAATACACACTCAGAGAAAAAGGAAAATGAGAAAGACCCTGCTGATGAAAGCATTAACTTGCTCGGTGCTGGCTGATGAAAGCCATTGGCTCTTCAGCTTGTTGAAACAAACCACAGAAAGCGTTTATTGTAAGTGTGACAAAACGTGTGTGTATGTATGCTTTAGAGCGAATGCTTACATCCTGCTGTATGGTAAGTGACTTCACCAAACATGGAGTTTCTGAGGTTGGGACTTTGTTCTTTACTTTCTTTCGAATTTGTTTAGAAACACCACACGTTCTCAAGATACAGTGCACAATTTTCATAATTCGGGGTTAAGGAGGAAAACAGTACACGCCAAACAGGAAGTTCAAAGTTCTTCACCAAGAGTGCTTAATGAGTGAAAGTGTTATAGATTTCTTTTAAGAAGCTTAAGAAACTCACAAACAGTTACAGGAAAGTAGTCCATGACTGAATGAAGTATTGAAGCAATGTTACTGTGCAACTATCAATGAAAAAAGTTATTCAATGATTACAATCAATTAAATTATATTAAAAAGCTATATTGTTTGATTTTCTCAGGATACTCCAGTTTCCTACAATATATGTTTTGTCCCAGCAATGAACTGGTAAAACACTGTACTCTGCTTTCACCCAGTGTCACTTGAGATCGTCTCCAGTCATCCCATAACCCTAATGGGATTAAACCTTCGGGCAAATGCATGCTTAAATAAATAATTGAATGTCCTTATTTAGATTATGAAACATATGGCTTGTCACAAGTGATGTATGATGCTTGTGAGACAAAGCGCGGCTTATTCGGACTTCCTATCTTTCAAGTGAGTAAGTGCACGTTGAATACTTGTTTAGTACTCAACCTTCACTTGCTCACTTGCAAGATCCGAAGTAGGGATAAGCCGTGCTTTGTCTCACAAGCGCCATACGTCACTTGCAACAAGCACCTACATTCGGTGGAGCACCTAACATATAAACTCTCATTCCCTTATCATCCTCTGTTTTTCTCTTCATCCGTCCATTCATCAGTCATACACAAACATGTGCACTGCCTATCGCTCATTTATGCTCCTTTTTTATGAATTAAGTGAACTTAATTTACACTAACACCAATTTTAAGGAATGCATCCACTCGCGGGCATTCAGAGGCTAAAGGTAAAAACATGCCCACAGTGGAGGAAAATGTTTTAATCATGTTTATAAATTAAGAGAACAAATCGGAGTTAACATTGTCAATGGCGGTAGTCTGTGATGTCATTAATTACAATTCTAATATTTGGCGTGTAGCTGGAGAATTCTTTTACTCTAATTGCTCATGAACATGTTGCGTATTCTTGAATCAACCACAACTTTTCCCTCGCTACAATCCAATTCATATCCAATTTCACCTCAGCTCTTTTGTGCCTAATGTCTGTCCCTGCATCTGGACGAAGTACAATCATATAGGCGTTTAACAAACTCGCATAACCTCTCGTCAAAATTGCTATCATTATGATGTTTTTCTTCGTGACTCTGGATCTATTCACTACAGTGCCCCCTGCTGTACTATTCCAATCAGTATGCGATCTGTGCAAAAGGTTGGACAAGATTAGCAGAAACTACAGACAGAATGCTTATCTGTTTCAATCTTTAAACTGCTGGGCTCGTAGCAAAGCTACAGCCAATCATTGCTGGCTTCAGGTGAGAGGTGGAGTTACACCCTGAAGGTTACCAATCTGTAGCAGGACAAACACAGAGACAAACAACTCTACACACTAACATTCACACCTATGGCTAATTTAGGGTAGCCAATTGACCCCATGTGCACGTTTTTGAACCATTGAGGTAACTGGGGTACGCAGAGAGAACTCATGCAAGCACAAGGAAAACATTTATGTCTAGCTAACTAATGAAATGAAGTTTTTTTTTGTTTTGTTTTCTTTTTAAATAGAGAATATATGCTAACGTTTTGTGGGTAGAATCGTTGAGGGTGGAGTCTTAAGAAAAACATACCACCCTCCACTTTCCTGTAATTGATTAAGATATTTAAAAAGTTCTCCGAAAACCTCATGCTCAAATATAATTTTGAGCACTGGTTTTACACCTTTCTGGTCATGTTCCATCTCTACTTACCTCCTGCAGCAGGCCACAATGTTGAGTTTCTGCTGAAGGTTTTATGCAGGGGACAGTCTTTGAATTATAAAAACATCCCAACGTACATGATTGAAATAGAGCAATGATGGTGATAAGGCCATCGGGTGTTCTTGTTGACCCCGCTGCTCGGCAATCGTGGCTGTAATTAAGCTCCAGACCAGCAACTCGATGCCGATGTGACGCACTAACGGGTCGGCTGAAGAAGTGGAGGTTGGAAAAAGAAACAGGAGTCTGGCTGGCTTTGTGGCCACACTCTCCATCAGCTGCCAAAGCCAAGGCCAGCCCGCTAATTCCCCCAAATGAGAGCCCTTATTCACGACATCTTTACACATAGACACAATCATGAAAACACATTCCGACTGTGCCACAGACCAAATAGAAGCACAGCAAAAGCTTCTCCATGATGGAGGAGAATATCACATCATCTCAGTCATTTATTGATACAAAGGCTTCTATTAAAATGTCAGTGGTATGGATGTGGACAAGTCGTAAATCTCTCAGAGCACAAATACAGTGTAATATCATCCTTACAGGAACTGTCTTTTCCTCCAAGGTCAGATTTAAGAAATAAAATACAAACTATGCGGAATGATAACTCACTGGTGACTCTGGGATTTGTACACTGAACATGGACCTAATTATACACTAGGAAGGATTAATGAGATTGCATCATCAGACTGATACAGCCTAATGCTTAGGTATTTCCTTAAAGCAGTGCTAGCTTAATGCTAACAATCCCACTCATGTTAGCAAACTTCTCTGTGATTTATTAGGACTGTGAAAGGGGAAAAAAATCTGGAATTTAGATTTGAGATCTGAAAAACAGTCACATCCTCAGTTTCAATGGAAAGTGTGTGAGGTAGTGAATTATTCATGATGGTTTTTTTCAAGTAAAGATAAAAATATAAAGAAGGCAAATCCACCTCACAGCAAAAAGGTCCTGGTTTTAGGTCCCGAAATTAGCATCGGCATTTCTGTCTTGAGTTTGCATGATTTCCGCGTGTATGTGTGGGTTTCTTCAGGTTGCTTTGGTTTCCTCCCACACTCTAAAGACACACACTTGTGGCACACTGGTTATTCTAATTTGTCCCGAAGTGTGAACATAAATAACTCTGTGTGTGTTGGCCTTGCTGTGGACTGTTGAGCTCTTCAGGGGGTACCTTAACTTTGCTCAGAATAAAACTGTTTAGGAAATGGATGATTGACTAAAAGTATACATTGTAGCTAGTAATGCTGAGATATAAGGTTTACCATAAAGAGAAGTGGGGACATGATGACAGTGACAAAGAAAGAAAGGAAGAAAACACAACAATAACAGACCTAAAACAAAACCTTGTGGGACACCTTATGCTAGTGAGTGTTATATAATCCTAACACAGTTTTTTTTTCTCCAATCAATAATGCAGAATTATTATTTTCTCTTTGACCAGTGAAACAATAGGCAATTGTAAACATTAATATTAGTTTTTAATCAACTGCTACCACTTGCATCTAATTTAAATACTATGCGAAACAGCAAAACTGATTTGTGTACACACCCTGCTGTCCATTTCCCACTTGACATCTAACCTTGAGTGTTTGACATTGATTTTCTGTGGCGTCACACCGATAGGGGTCGTTGGCACTGGGCCCTCAGCGTGGAGCACTTCGGAAACAGATTTGAGATTTCCCGGTAAACAATGCTGATAGATCACCTTCATCTCCACCACATCCATCCTCACCTACCTTGGAGGACATGGCACCTGTGCTAAATTTATCATAATGCACACGAGTGACGCATCAACCACAGGAAAATAAGATTGCAAAGAATTCCAGAATAAAAGAGGGTCTCAGAGGACAACATCCTGTAATCACTCACACTGTTACGGAAATGTCAAACTAAAAATATGTTTATGTGCCCTATACATACATATATAAGTGGAGTAAAATCTAGAGAGGTGGCAGTATGCCCTGTACAGGAGAGGAATGAAGGTTAGCATGAGTAAGACAGAATACATGTGTGTGAACAACAAGGACCCAAGAGGAATGGTGATGTTACAGGGAGCAGAGATAAGGAAGGTGGAGGATTTTAAGTACTTAGGCTCAACAGTCCAGAGCAATGGAGAGTGTGGAAAAGAGGTGAAGAAGCGTGTGCAGGCAGGTTGGAATGGTTGAAGAAAAGTATCCAGTGTGATTTGTGAAGAATGAAAGGAAAAGTGTACAAGATGGTGTTGAGGCCAGCGATGTTGTATGGTTTAGAAACAGTGGCCCTCGGGAAAAAACAGGAGGCAGAGATGGAGGTAGCAGAGATGAAAATGTTGAGGTTCTCTTTGGGAGTAACGAGGATGGATAGGATCAGGAATGAGTACATCAGAGGGACAGCACATGTAAGAGGTTTTGGAGGCAAAGTCAGAGAGGCTAGATTGAGGTGGTTTGGACATGTACGGGGGGGTAGTGAGTATATTGGTAGTAGGATGCTGAGGTTGGAACTAGAAGGGAAAAGGATACTATATTTAAATGAATATATATATATATATATATATATATATATATATATATATATATATATATATATATATATATATATATATATATATATATATATATATATATGATTTTCTGAGTAGATCCTTCCGTAGGAGAGTGCTCAATACTTTTTAGTAGAGCAAATAACAAAAATAAAAGGACAGGACAAAGACTTTTGTAAAAACTTTGTAATCATTCTTCTATAATCACCTGAAGAGAGAGGATGGTTTCACCACCCCTCGAAACAGATCTGTAGTGATAAATGGAGTTTCAATGGAAAGTCTTTGTCCTGTCCTTTTATTTTTGTATATATATATATATATATATATATATATATATATATATATATATATATATATATATATATATATATATATATATATATATATATATATATATATATATATATATATATATATGTGCCTTTTTGTAACTTTTCATGAGCATAATACATGAAATATTTCTCATAACAGCTCACACGGAATATTTTTCAGTTTAAATTCATTTAGATTTAGTAATGAGGTGCTAGAAGCCTGGAACATATCAGCATATTCTTCTGCTTGAAGGTCGTTAGTCTTGGGAAGAGCAAGCATGCATCGGCACAAGCTTTATAGGATGGAAAAGACAGCCGTGTGGCATTGCCTATGCGCTAATTTAATTAATTGCACAGATTTCCCTGGAAAAAAGATGTTTTATAGGCAGCGTAAAAGAGGGAGAAAGAGAGAGAGGTCTGTTATTCTTATTGCTCTGTGGCGTGATGCCTCACACAAAGGTCCAGCTTCTCTTTCTGCCTTGAGATAAAATTGGCCAAGTGCAAAAGTAACAGCCTGTGATGAGATGTAGAGATAAAGGCATCAATAACGTGTAAGAGTCTCTTGCAACATCTGTCTCTCTGTCTGCCTGTCTGTCTGCATTTCTTTCACTTTCTCACCTGCCCTGAAGAGACTCAGGTTGTTGTCTTTACAGCGACGGTAAATGATAAAAGGCCAAAACGACAGCTCCAGGATTCAAACCACAGAGCGAAAGAAAAGTTGGAGCCCTGCTTGTCCTGCCATCTCCTCCCTCCAGAAGCACAATGCCCTCTTTCAGTCTTTGCCCAACCCTCCATGCAGAAGAAGCAGCTTCACGTTGCCGCTGAAGTCTATTAACCCCAACAGCAACAACAGAACAGTAAAGCTTCAACATCTGAGACACTGCAACGCACTCCTCAACAACGGCGACTTCCAGGAAGTGAATTAAAGAAAAGTTTGAAACTACCGTACAGTGCAACCTGTGGGAGACAGAGGAGATGTTCTGAAATCGTATATTTCTCCATTACACAAAACTGAGGATATTATTTTCTTCAGCTGTTAATAGTTTAAATTATACATGAAACCATTAAACCAAGCAAAACCTCAAGAGCAGCCTGGTGAGCTGTTCACAAGATTTGTAGGTTAGGTCTTGTTTTGTTTGGAGAAGGAGATGTCCATATCCCACAATGTTCCCATGTGTGTGGGTTTTTTTTATATTAATTTCTTCTTTTTTTTTTTAACTTTCTCTACATTTTGCCCTCAGACACTTAGACATGTTGAGTGGACAGCACCGAGGACCACACACAGGTCATTAAGTACACTGAGCAGAATTTCCTGTCGATACCTTAACTTTCTGTTTTACTCCATTAGTCACGATCTGAAGATGAATAAACAGCTCTGGTTACTCAGACATTAATATGAAGGGATTCAAAACTGTATAGAAGTGCTGGTGAAGAATAACAATAACAACAATAATAATAATAATAATAATAATAATAATAATAATAATAATAATAATAATGTGTATGTGTGTGTGTGTGTGTGTGTGTGTGTGTGTGTGTGTGTAAATGCTTTCAACAAAAAGAAATAATTGTATGCATGTTTATAAATCTATCAATTGCATTATAATTAATTATTGATTAAGTAGTTTTAATATTAAGTAACTGATTGAAAGTCATTTAAATACATTTTAACAAAAATTGTTTGTTTGAGATTAATTTTAAATTCACCTTTGATCCCTAGCTCAGGTGTTCCTGTGCTGAGTTTGCATATTCTTCTCTTGCTTGGGTAAGTTTCCTCCCACAGTCCAAAATACAAGCACAGAAGATTCACTGGCTGTTCCAAATCGCCCCTAGGTGTGAATGTGAGTGTTGGCTCTGCGATGTATTGGTGAGCTGTCCAGGGTGTACCCAGCCCATGCCCAGAGTCAGCTGAGATCGGCTCCAGCCTCCCTGTGACCCTAATTAGATTTTAAAAAATGAATGAATTAATGTAAATAAATTCAGCAGCTCTATAAAATCACATTCATACACACACAAATTTATACAAGTTTACTTTTATTTTATATTTTATTAATTTTATTTATAATATTTACACAGCACATAAAGTAAAATTCCAATTCGATTAACATTTACCTAACTTTTAGATATGTGTATACTATATATATATATATATATATATATATATATATATATATATATATATATATATATATATATATATATATATATATATATATATATATATTAATATTATGGAAATATATTTTTAGCCATATAAAGCTTCTTTGTTTATCTATTTACACCCCCCACCCCGTCCCCATTTTGGAGAAGTTGGCTTTTTTTTACTCTTCGAGGCCCATTAATCTCGGAGTGTTTCTTTTATAATTTAGATTCATTTCGGAAACCTGAGATTCTGGAGGGCGGGGGCAGTTTGGGTGGTGTAATTTGACTTTGTTATTTATTTGTTGAATAAATATTCATTCATTTATTTTCCGAATCACTTAAACCTAATTACGGTCGTGGGGAGGCTGGCACCCATCTCAGTCAATACTGGGCAGAGAGGACCCTGGACAGCTCGTCAGGCCATTGCAGTGGGGAGACAGACTGACGGCTATGCAGCTAGTATTGACGAAAGTCAGCAATGATTCTTTTACAGCCTCTCAACATAGATAATGAGAGACGTGGTCGGCCTTTACAGCAGTGACAACCTGTTGATAGTGAGGCTTGAACCCCTGACTTTGTGATCATTAATCCACCACCGGGCCACCACTGGCCCTGAATTAATATTCTTCTTTCGTATTACATTAGTATTATAGTTAAATTATAGTATAGTATATATTATTGTAGTACAGTGGGGCCAATAAGTATTGGGCAATGTAAAAATGTGCAAGTTCACCCATTTAAAAAGATAAGAGAAAATTTGTAATTTTCATGATGGTACACATCAAACTTGAGAGACAGAATGTAAAAAAAAAAATCCAGGAAATCACATTGTATTCTTCTTTCTTCTTTTACTTTCGGCTGCTCCCTTCAGGGGTCGCCACAGCAAATCATCCGCCTCCACCTCACCCTGTCCTCCGCATCTTCTTTTCTGACTCCAACGACCTTCATGTCTTCCTTCACCACATCCATAAATCTCTTCTTCGGTCTTCCTCGAGGCCTTCTGCCTGGTAGTTCCAACCTCAGCATCCTACTGCCAATATACTCACTATCCCTCCTCTGTACATGTCCAAACCATCTCAATCTAGCCTCTCTGACTTTGTCTCCAAAACATCTTACGTGGGCTGTCCCTCTGATATACTCATTTCTGATCCTATCCATCCTCATTACTCCCAGGGAGAACCTCAACATTTTCATCTCCGCTACCTCCAGCTCTGCCTCCTGCCTTTTCCTCAGCGCCACTGTTTCTAAGCCATACAACATCGCTGGCCTCACCACCATCTTGTACACTTTTCCCTTCATTCTTGCTGACACTCTCCTATCGCACGTCACACCGGACACTTTTCTCCAACCATTCCAGCCTACCTGCACACGCTTCTTCACCTCTTTTCCACACTCTCCATTGCTCTGGATTGTTGAGCCTAAGTACTTAAAATCCTCCACCTTCGTTATCTCTGCTCCCTGTAACATCATGTTCCTCCTGGGTCCTTCTCATTCACACACATGTATTATGATTTTCTGAGGCTAACCTTCATTCCCCTCCTTTCCAGGGCATACCTCCACCTCTCTAGATTTTCCTGCACATGTTCTCTGCTCTCACTACAGATCACGATGTCATCTGCAAACATCATAGTCCATGGAGATTCTTGTCTAACCTCGTCTGTCAGCCTGTCCATCACCATAGCAAACAAGAAGGGGCTCAGAGCTGACCCTTGATGCAGTCCCACCTCCACCTTGAATTCGTCTGTCACACCGACAGCACACCTCACCACTGTCTTACATCTCTCATACATGTCCTGCACCACTCTAACATACTTCTCTGCCACTCCAGACTTCCTCATGCAATGCTACAGTTCTTCTCTTGGCACCCTGTCATATGCTTTTTCCAGATCCACAAAGGCACAATGTAGCTCCCTCTGACCTTCTCTGTACTTCTCTATTAACATCCTCAAGGCAAACATTGCATCTGTGGTGCTCTTTCTTGGCATGAAACCAAACTTTAAAAAAAAAAAATATTTGTGAAAATGAGAGGCCAATAAGTATTGGCCAGCTAGAAAACAAACATTATTTCGGCTCCCACTCGTTAACAGTATGAATGACACCAGTTTGAACTGATTAGATGCATAAGAGACGCCTTTAAACCTGCACACATCTTCAAACTATCAGACTGCAGTCTTCACCATGACCAAGACCAGAGAGCTTCCCAAAGACACCAGAGATAAAATTGTACAACTACACAAAGCTGGGATGAGTCAAACTGCAATTGATAAACAACTTTGTGAGAAAAGATCAACAGTTAGAAACATTATTAGAAAATGGAAAAAGTATAACATCACTGACAACCTCCTTAGGAGTGGCGCTCCATGCAAGATCTCACCTCGTGGAGTTCAAAGGATCCTGAGAACAGTGAGTAATTAGCCCAGAACTACACGGCAGGAACTGGTCAATGATTTGAAGATGGCAGGAACCACCATCACAAAGATAACAATAGCTAACACACTACGTCGTCATGAGATGAAATCCTGCATTGCCCGAAATGTCCGCCTACTAAACAAAAAATATGTAAAGGCCCGTCTGAAATATGCTAAAGACCATCTGGACGATCGAGAGGAGGATTGGGAGAATGTGATGTGGTCAGATGAGACCAAAATTGAACTTTTTGGTTTAAACAGCACTCGCCGTGTTTGGAGGAAGAAGAATGCTGAGTTGCATCCCAAGAACACCATACCTACTCTGAAGCATGGGGGTAGACACATCATGCTTTGGGGATGCTTTTCTGCAAAAGGGACAGGAAGACTGCACCGTATCAATGGCAACATGAATGGGGCCATGTATTGTGACATTTTGGGTAAAAACCTCCTTCCCTCGGTCAGAGCATTAAAGATGAAACATGGCTGGGTCTCCCAGCATGATAACGATCCAAAGCACACAGCCAAGAAAACCAAGGAGTGGCTCCGTAAAAAGCACATCAAGGTTCTGGAGTGGCCTTGCCAGTCTCCAGACCTCAACCCAATCGAAAACCTGTGGAGGGAGTTAAAACTTCGAGTTACCAAGCGACAGCCTTCAAACATCACAGCTCTAGAGAAGATCTGTGCAGAGGAGTGGGCCATAATACCAACTGAAGTGTGTGTAGACCTGGTCAAGAACTACAGGAACCGTTTGACCTCTGTCATTGCCAACCAAGGCTACATTACAAAGTATTAAAAGTAACTTTTGCTGGCTGCCCAATACTTATTGGTCTCCCATTTTCACAAATAAATCGTTTAAAAATCATACAATGTGATTTCCTAGATTTTTTTTTTTACATTCTGTCTCTCAAGCTTGATGTGTACCTATGATGAAAATTACAAACCTCTCTTATCTTTTTAAATGGGTGAACTTGCACATTTTTACATTGCCCAATACTTATTGGACCCACAGTATATTTATGATTCATTTTTATTAATAACAATTATATATATATATATATATATATATATATATATATATATATATATATATATATATATATATAGATATACATATAGATAGATATATATATAGATAGATAGATAGATAGATAGATATATTAGAGATTAATAGTGTAGGTTTACAAAGATATCACACACACACACACACACACACACACACACACACACACACACACACACACACAGTGAATGGTGGATTGATCTTTACACCCAATCTTTGTTGGGAACCTCAGCCAAGATATTCACCTCAAATCCTCCCTGTTTACGCCAAGACATTCGTCATTCTCTCCACCGCTACCTGAGCCTCTCTTCCTCTCTCCGCCATGTCATGGTGTGTGGCCTACTGGAAAAACT
>CM045728.1:101944314-101981814 GCA_024760905.1 Plotosus lineatus
CCCCCACTATACTGTGTCCTGAATATTCTACAAGACCAAGTTCTTCATGTCCATCAAACCTCCACCTGTGGGATATTGCTCCACTGTGCGCCACGTGTGGATTTCTTGAAACCCACAAGCAGAACAAAGCTCAGGGTTTTTGCATTCAGTCATCAGTGCAAGTGCTGGCGTACCAAGAAGCCCCAGTTCACCAAAACTACCAACAACTTCATCTGAGAACCTCATCCCTCAACAGAATCAACAGGATCATCAGAATCAACCCCTCAACAGTGACACAGCGATGTAGCGGTTACCATGTTCACCTCATACTTTGATGGTCCTAGTTTTGAGTCCCAGGATCAGTGGGGACATTTCTGTCCAGAGTCTAGATGGTCTGTCTTTGCTTGCATGGGTTTCCTCTGAATTCTTTCAACAATCCAAAGATAAGGTTAATTGGCTGTTTCAAATTGACCCTAGGTGTAAGTGTGAACATGACTGGTTGTGTTAATTTGTGTTGGCCCTGTAATGGGTTGAAGAAGTGATCAGGGTGTACACCGTCTCTGTCCAAAGTAGGCTGAGACAGGCTCTAGACTCCATGCAACCCTGTAAGGAATAAATGAATGATTATTTTTGTGATCCTCGACAGCTTGTAATTTTTATGACTTCCCCGTCACCTCTTATGCAGCACAAACATCTAGGACGGTTATTGATTTCATGATAAGTCACTGCTCTCCAGATGCAAGGCATCTACCCTAAAGACCTGGCCTAGTTTTGAGAGCAAACCCGGAGACCAGGCCGAATCTGCTTCTCATTTTCTTTCCGTCCTTCTGTTCTCTTCTCTTCTGGAAAAGAACACATTCCACCATCAACACCCACAACACTGAACTCAGGACCCTGACGGACGCTCTGACAGACGGTCCATAGTGTTTTTTCCCCTCTGGAGACAGCATGTTAGGGACATGATCCATACTTACATATATGCGCACCTCTTTATGTCCTTCCAGTGTTTTCTTAAGACACCATGCCACGTTTGGCTTCGGAACCAACCGGTAGTCTTGTGTGAAGCGTTGGCAACTCGTGTCCATGTTCCTGCTACTGCATAAAAGTCATGAAAAAAAAACAACAAAAAAAAAAAACTAAGAATTAATGTTCCATGTCTGGAATGAACACCTGACAATGCTGTTAGGCGCTGGTGTCACTTCGGGTTACACACTGGAATCGGGCGGCAGCATCCAAACCACAGGATCCACCTACGGTGATATCCTTCATGTTTTTCCTTTTTTTCTTTTTTTCCATTTCACCAACACTTCATATAATTTAACTCAGTGCCTCTATTGCTCGAATCCAACTCCACATTTATTTCAGATCCTATTTTTGCTCTACAATAAAAGCTTTGTTTTGACGACTCACTCGGAGAGAAGACAGATCATTTTAATGGTGTCGTCTGTAAGTTATTGTGCTGGAGGTTTGTCATCATGAGGAGAAAGGGCAGAATGAAGTCTTTAATTTGGGCGAAGCATAAAGAAAATCCAGCTCTTTGAATTAATAAGACGGTTGTTTTGGGGAAAGAAGCTGTTCCTATAGAAACAATACTCACTCACCGCTTTTCCGTACTATTTAATGCTTCACTGGGGTGGAGCCTAGATCAGTCGGCTCTGGATGAGGACAGCGTGCATGCTGAACAGCTCGCCAGTCCATTACAGGGCCAACATGTATTCATTCAACCATTCACATTCACACTCACAGCCACACCTAGGGGCAATTTAGCGCAGCAAAGTAGCCTAATGTGCATGTCTTTTGGACAGTTGAAGAAAACTGGGGTATGCAAGGGAAACCCAAGCAAGCATACATGAAAATCTTACACAGAAACACCTTCTCCAAACCCAAACCCTCTGGCTGTGAGGTGGATGTTCAAACTACTACGCCACCGGGCCATCCTTCAAAAACAATACCATATACAAATTAGAGCAGGTGGCACGGTGGTGCAGTGGCTTGCACGTCCACCTCACAGCAAGAGGGTTGTGCTCATGGTGAAGGTGTTTCTCTATGGAATGTGTTTGTTCTTACCGTACTTGCATAGGCTTTTTTCCAGGTACTCCAGTTTTCAGTTTTTTTCTACAATTTGAAAAAAAAAAAAAAAAGAAAAAAAGCCCAACAGACTGCTTGGCTGTTCCAAATCACCCTTAGGTGTGTGTGAGTCTTAGTGGGTACATGCATGTTGGCGCTATGATAGTTTGACAAGCTAACCAAGGTGTACCCCAACTGCATCCAGAGTTGCATATGATGGGCGCCAGCCTCCCCGTCACCCTAATTAGTATTAAGCAACTTAAAAACTGAATTAATGAATGAATTACAGCATTAATTTGAACTTGGTATTTGGAGCTGACAGTCAGTCAGAGCTTTGGACCAATCAGATCTCAGCATGCTCATAGTGTTTTTACTGCATAATGTAACCTAATGGTATCACTCACCTGAACAACTTAAAACCAGAGTATTGTATGTCCTCTAAAATAAATAAATAAAAGCAAACAAACAAACAAACAAACAAAAAACTATGTCTTTTGATCTGTCCTCCAGACTTTTATCAGGACAGCAGACAGAGTATTGAAATGTAGTGCTCATGATCCAGAGCAGAACATCTTGACTGCAAGACCTGGTACGTGGACATGTACGGCTGCCAGCAGAATTTGTTCACTTGTCTTTACTAATAAAATAGCAGCACGATGAGTCCTGAATAGTACGGAAAACTTCACAACTAAGATTTACCCAAATGGAAAAATCTGTGGTTGGCGATTAACCCTAAGAACTTGAAAACACACCACAATAAAGATTTGAGTAACAGACTCTGTGACCAGACAATACTTTTATATGATGGAAACTAACCTGAAGTCCTTTCAGGTTAATACCTGTAAAATATGGCAGTAGTGAAGTGTTTTAGAGTAGCTTCATCAGGGAACATACGTTCTACTTGAGGGCTTATCCAGCAAAGTCACGGTGAAGTTGTACCAAATCCCAGCTGACTTCAGGTAAAACTCGGGACCTTGGAAAGGTCACCAGTGAAATCCAATCCAATACAATCCATTGCAGAACCAACACAGAGACAACAATGCTCGTCATCAATCTGAAACCAATCAATTTCATTCATTTCATTTAATCCTTCACTAGGGTTGCTTGGATGCTTAAGTTTATCTCAGCTGACTCAGGGTAAAGATGGAGTACACCCTGAACAACTTACCAATCAGTTGCTTGGTGAACACAGATTCATTCACATTCATACCTAGATGGAATTTGGAACAATCAGTTAGCTTAATGTGTATGTCCTTGGAGTGTGGAAGGGAACTTGAATACTTGAAGGAAACTCATGCAAGCCTGAGCATAGATCTCCACACAAAAATGGCCTCAATTGAACCCAGGATTTTCTTGCAGTGAGGCAGATGTACTAACCGCTACACCACCGTACCGGCCTGCATCTAATATGAACCTCCAGAGTACTTGGAGAAAATTGGGAATTAAGCTCACAACCTTCTTGCTGTGAAGGGGACATGCTAACAACCATACCACCATGTCACCTGTTCTTCTTCTTTTTCTTCTTCTTCTTCTTCTTCCTTTTCTTGTTATCATTATTGTTGTTGTTGTTGTTGTTGTTGTTGTTCTTGTTGTTGCTGTTGTTGTGGAGGATTTGTGAGCGTCATCCCTTGTTTTTTGTCAGTGAACCCCCACCCCCCACCCCCCACACAAGCACACATGCATTAAGCATCTTCACTGAGCTCTTCCATGGTAAGCTTTAAGTCATAACTGAAGTCAAATCTCCATCACTATTTATATCTACACTGCTAGTTGTGATGTAACATTCTAAACCCTATGGACAGCCGGTGCAGAAGCTCACATCTGTGGGGTTTGCTGTTGAAATGTGTTCACCAATGCAGAAGTGTCTAAATGTCAGCCGTCTCAGCAGTCTTCCTGAGCAGAGACTAATTGACTGTATTGTCTTAGGCCAGGTCCCGTCAGACTATCTGTAGATTGATAGTGATGGCTAGCACTCTTTCATGAGTCCATCCTGTATTAATTAGAAAGTGTTTAATGGAGGGCCAGGAGGAGTTTGACATGAAGGCGGAGGGGGCGGCAACAGACATTGATGAGTCAAAAACTGGACAGGAGACACACCAGGACTCAGAAATAATGGATACTGATGGATGTTCAGCCTGGGGGAAAAAAATATTGTTGATGGTGTGATAGAGAGAGATGTAATTTATAATACAAGTAAAAAGAGAATATATATATATATATATATATATATATATATATATATATATATATATATATATATATATATATATATATATATATATATATATATATATATATATATATATATATATATATATATATATATATATATATATATATATATATATATATATATATATTTTTTTTTTTTCTATACACAGTATATATCAGGGGTTGGGAACCTATGGCTCGCGAGCCAGATGTGGCTGTTTTGATGACTGTATCTGGCTCTCAGATAAATCAGGTGGCCTTTCTTAACAGAATAACGAATACATAATTTCACTGTCATTTAAATAAAGATACAAAAAAAAGCCATCAAGTAAAACAAAAACAGATGAATCTCGCGCATTTAAATCTATTCATCTATTTTTAATGCCACGTCACTGTGGCCCAGCCGAGAGCCAATCCATTCTGTACGCCAGTCTGCGGGCGGGTCCGATACCTTCAAACTAATTTTATAGGATTATAACAGCCACAGACTGTGCGTGTTGTTTTTGAGTAAAGAGATAAATGTCCAAATGTTTTGATCGGCTCATTTCCACGAAGCCAAGCACAGCTGGCAAGCAAACACAAATGGACAGACATGGAAAAACTTCAACCCGCAGAGCAGCTGATTGCCAAAACTTGGGACGCGCTTCCTGTCACATAAACACTGCAGCGTGAGTCCAATAAAATTAGAGTTTCAAATTTATCGGATCAGCCCACATACAGAAAGGATTGGCTCTCCACTTCGCACCACAGTGACGTGGCATTGAAAATAGATGTCTGTCTGTCTTCCTTTCAGCTTTTTCCCTTTTACTCGGGAGTCGCCACAGCGAATCATCTGATTTGCACGTTTGATTTGGCAGAGGTTTTTTTTACGTCGGATGCCCTTCCTATCACAACCCTTTAGCAAGGGACAGAAACACGCTGACGACTTTGCAGCTACTCTTTACGAAAGTCAGCAATGGTTCTTTTACATGCCTCTCACCATAGACAGTGAGAGACATGGCCCGCCTTTGATAACCCAGTTAGCTGCACTGGGGGGGACAGTGACAACCTTGTGGAGAGTGGGACTCGAACCCCCAACCTTTGGATCAGCAATCCAGTGCCCTATACCACTAGACCACCACTGCTCTTTGAATAGATTTAAATGCGCGAGATTTCTTCAAGCCAGTCCGGTCATCTGGCGGTCACTTTTGGAAACAATGGCCCGTGTCCGGACGATCCGGACTAGTCGAAAGCTACAGATTTTGTCCTTTACATCCAAAAACCGTTAAAGCGACGTCCGTAAAACCGATTCAATTTATATATATATATATACTATGCCACCCTTTATCCACCTATCTGTTTATATGAACTTACTTAAATGTTTCTTGTACAATTGTGTAAATTGTAATGTATTTAATACATCAGTTATAAATATTTAACTACTTGTTTAGTACGTGAATTACCAATCCCAAAATTCAGGGGTCAAGCCCATAGTCAAAGGTTGTCTCTGCTGTCCCCCAGTGTTGATAACTAGGTTATCAAAGGCTTGCCATGTTGCTCACTGTCTGTGGTGAGAGTGTAAAAAAACATTGCTGACATTTGACAAGAGTAGCTGCATAGCCGTCAGTGTGTTTCTGCCCGGCAATGGCCTTTTGAGCTGCCTAGGGTGTTGGTTCCCCTCACCCAGAGATGGCTGAGATGGGCGCCAGCCTCCCCGTGACCATAATAAGGATTAATCAGTTCAGAAAATGAATGAATAGATGTTTAGTACGTATTTACTATTTTCACAAGACATTTTATTTTAAAGAAAGATTAATAGATGGTTGGCCTATAATTATGTGTACATATTTCTATTGCATAATCATTTTTTCTTCATTCAAATATCAAATTTTTATTGTTTTATTTTCCACCTTAATCCTGAGATAATAAACAGTTCACCGGATTAAATGTCACTGACCTGCAGTGGCGTCGTAATAAAATTTATTCATAATGGACGCTGGGAATGTTGAGTTGCTTTCCCCGACACCCATACAATATAGTCCCTGCCAACAAGGAGGCATTCTGTGTCCTCTGTTGTGTGAGAGAACATCCAGCCCGGTGGCCTTTCTCTCCGCTGTGAGAGTCTCGCAACTGTCTCTGTGTTCTCTTTGTCCTCCGACTGAAGCATTCTCAGAATGCCCGCATGCCACAGATGCCTACTTCTTCCTTGTTTTCTCAATTACGTATCTGTTTACTTTCAAAAGGGGCATTTCTTTTTCCTGTGCATCTTTGCCCTCGGCTCCCACGGCCCTCGTAGGAGGAGATCGGACCTGATTTATTGTTATTTTTTTCCTGTTTCAGGTCCGATCGCATTGTATAAACATTCAGCAAAGTTTTCCAAAGGTTTGGAAGGGGAAAAAAAAAAAAAATCTTATTTACTCTAGTCCCCATATTTAAGAGTTTATTCCTTTTTCCAAACATCTATTTAAAAGCGTCTGCAACTTACTATAATCTTGTGAGAAAGTAAATGCGTTCATAATCTCAACATTATTCATGTTAGCTGATGAGTGTATACACACACACACACACACACACACACACACACACACACACACACACACACACACACAGAAACATATATAAACAGTTACCTCATTTTATTATTATCATTGTTATTTTTGTGTGTCCGTGACCGTGACCTTTAACATAGAAATTGTTTGAATTCATAATTAACAGTCTTTGTATCTTATTAAATACATTTTAAAAAATTGTTGGATCCAATTCCAGTTTATTATGATGGGAATACATACTAGCAATCATTCTGTTTATTTTTATTTTAATAATTATAAGCATCTTCATAATTTACCTGATGGCAGAGGACATCTGCGTGCCATGAACACACTTTAATTGAAGTTATTTTATTTTTTTCTAAGCTGTTTTTTCCAGAATAGTTTTATACAATTCACTTGAGATAAAAAATAAATAAATAAATAAAAAAAATAAATAAATAAAATAAAAAAAAATTCATAATTAAACAAGCAGTGACTTAGTTTTAAGATTTTTTTGCACAAAATTCTAAATACTAACTCTTTATTTTGTACACTGTTAGGCTCGTTCTGTAAAATATGAGATTCAAACCAAAGTTCAGACAATTTCCTGTTGAAAAAAGTGGACAGAAAAAAGATTTGAGTCACAGTGAACTATCCGAAAGCAGGCATGTGTCTTATCTTCACAGTATGTAGAGATGAACAAACTCAGAAGCTGACTTCGTATCACACCATGAGGATCTAAAGAGCTGATTGGCTGGAGGGTCTTCCTGTGGAAGGAAGTGATTGAAAAGAGAGAAAGATGCAAGCATCCGTAGCAAAGCCACAGCGAGCCACACTGACACAGCTTATCGCCCTTTCTCTAATAAACACATCGGAACTGAAACTGAACTCTGTAGCAGCACTCGGCCTCACATGCATCGAGCTGCAAAGTGCGTAGATGAAATAAAATGAAGATGGAGTTTCAAAGAAAGGTTGTCAACGGGCTGATATCACAGAGATGTTATATAAACCGAAGTCCTTGATGGTTCTTGAGAAGTTTCGGTGGTGGGTTAGGTGTGATTGGTGAATGTAATCCCCTGCTCTCACTTTCTATTTATAACACTGCAGTTTTCTCAGTCTTCAGAAGAAACAAAACAAGCAGAACTCTCACAGACTCAGTGTTGGTGAATGGACGTGAATAGTAGAAAATGTCAACACACCAACTGTAGACTGGACTGTAAAATGTCTGTCTCTTAAAAAAAAAAAAAAAAATGATTTCATTCTCATTGGTAACATGACAAAAAAAAAAAAAAAGGCCTGGAGAGGAAATTAATGAAGCCTCCTGGCGAGCGTCGGTGGTCTTTGGACGTTTGACAAGACAAACTTCAAATTTACAAGGATACGCTCTGAGAGCACAGACGCGTGCTTGAGAAAAAAACCCAGCTCACCTGCCAAATGTAGTCAGTGTGTACACTATAGAGGTGTAATGCTGGATTTCATCTGTGCTGTTACTTTCATTTTCTTTAATTCCTCCCTCACAAAATGAAGTTTTGGCACAGTTACTTGAGGCATTTGCCGGTGTTTGGTGTCCATCCAAAATCCTGACCACACCCATGTATGGATTCTCACCAAACTCGGTGGGACCTTTACCAAAATCCCAGATATTATTTGATTTCGGAATGTCTGTGTCAAAGGTCAAAGACAGACCAAGGTCACAAAGTTTTGGATACAGATTGATTATAAAATCCAATTGAATGCTGATAGACATGCTATTACTATGAAACATAAATGGGATATACGGTCAGTCGTCACTTAAGGGCAGGGTTACGTTCTGCAGACCCTGTCGTTAAGCAATTCCATCGTTAAACGAACCTCACTTTAGTCTTTAGTAGACATTTTATGTGGATTGTAATTGTACAGTAGGCTACTGTATTGCATACATATAGACCATTGAATGTGAGAAACCGTAACTGCTATCAATCGCTTGAACACTCTTACATCTCTTACCAACAGAGTAGTGAGTGAGTGTGTGTGTGCGTATGTGTGTGTGTGTGTGTGTGTGTGTGTGTGTGTGTGTGTGTGTGTGTGTGTGTGTGTGTGTGTATATATATATATATATATATATATATATATATATATATATATATATATATGTATATACATATATATATCTATACACACACACATATATATATATATATATATATATATATATATATATATATATATATATATATATATATATATATATATACACACACACACATACACACTCACTATCCGAGTTACAACCTACATTGGTTCCGACCAACCAGTTGTAACTCAGATTGGTTGCAAGTTGGATATTTAATACAACGAAACCGAAACCACCCAGCACTTACTATGAATTCATGTGAAGTATATTTTTCACCTGCACATTCTTTCAACATGCGAAGTAAACTTATATCCTTACTTTGCACTGCTTGCAGCATCATTTTCGCATTTCTTTGCCTATTATCTTCCAATCACGTTTATAGCAACTTTTCCATCTCTGCGGTCGGTCCTTCACACTGTTTTGTGATGATAACCGACTTAATTGGGGCTGCTGCTTTTACTGCTTCCTTAATGCGGTCCTTGTCCTTAAAACTTGTGGACACCGTGGAGTGGGAGAGATGGAGAACTCACTTTCACTTTCATCTTCGTCTCCAACCACAGTGCCTTCCTTGCGTTCTTGGTAGAATTGCCATCTGATGAATCGGACTTCCTCTTGGGGGCCATGGTAACGGTGTACAATAAATGAATGTAAAATTGTACTGTAAAAGAGATATTACTGCGACACTATCTACTCACTGAGTGTAGCAGTAGAATGCTGTGAGTGTGAGATGCTGGGATGCTGCACTGCCACAACTATCTTACGCACTGCGCTGCCAGATATAGATAGTAAATTCATAGTAGGCATTTACTAGTCGTAGTCGTAAGTGCAGGTGGTCGAAACTTGCGTACGTCATAACTTGGATAGTGAATATATATATATATATATATATATATATATATATATATATATATATATATATATATATATATATATATATATATATATATATATATATATATATATATATATATATATATATATATATATATATATATATGAGTAGGGATACAAACACCATGCACGGCATAACAGTTTGACTTTTTAATCCCAGACTGTGAACGGCATTTTTTTAATCCTAGATGGTGCTGTGAGATGCTTACTCCATGGCTGCTTCCTATGGATCATGGTTGGTTTACTTATCATCAGGAAACACTATCCATGGTACATCATGTAGGAGTACAACACTTTTGAATCGTCATGGCTGGGCACCGCACACTCTCTCTCTCTCTCTCTCTCTCTCTCTCTCTCTCTCTCTCTCTCTCTCTCTCTCTCTCTCGCGCGCTCTCTCTCTCTCTCTCTCTCACACACACACACACACACACACACACACACACACACACACACACACACACACACACACTCATTTAGACAGACTAATAATGCTTCCATTCATCTCTAAAGCTTTTATCACACCTGCCAAAAAAAAAAAAAAAAAAAAACACTAGACACTGCTTGTCAGGTTAATATAGACAAGCTCTCAATTTATCTATTCATTTGTAAAACTGCTTAATCATACTAGTGTAACAGAAAGGCTAGAGCCTATCTTAGCTGACTCTGAGCAAAGGCAGTATACACCCTGAACACCCTGAACCAGGCCATTGCACTATACACTAACCATTTACACATGCAGTATCACATAGGGGCAAATACAAGCAACCAATTAGCCTAGCATGCCTGTCCTTCAACTGTAGGAGGAAACCAGGGTTACCCTAGTAGAATAACATGCAGGAATGGGGAGAATATGCAATTTTTACACAGGAACACTCTTAATAAGGTAACCAGAGTCTTCTTGCTGTGAGGTGTCAACAACTATCGAAGGGAAGAAACAAGACAAGAACATGCAGAACGTCAAGAGGAGTTCAATCTTTGCCTCTATTTGCTTTGATATATTTAGCATCATTAAAAAATGGTCTTCTTGGCACTCTGAGAAACCCACTGCAGCCACATGGACTCCAGAGTCATGTAATGTCCATAATGTGAGCTTTGTGCTAAGCGCCCACCCTCTCAGCTATACCAAGGAGCTGTAGGGCGGATATGGATGTGCTTGCCTTGACTCGGCCTCCTTGTTTACTTTTATATTCTCATCTATAAACGGCCCTCCCAGAGGCACACTGAGTATGATCAGTCTTAACATGTTATGGGGTAACAGCACTTGGCTGCAGATAAAAGTAGTCATGCCAGTCAGGCATAACCTCACAGGCAGAAGGGCCATTAAAACTCTTGAGATCTCTAAAGTGTGGCTCCTGCAAGAACATTACTTTTATAGCCAGTTCATAGGCTTCCTATACAACGTACTTAGGAGTATTCATATGCGGTTATGTTTTACTGTTGTGTTCTGCTGAAGTCTGAGATGAGTGTTAAAAATTCTTTCCATGTTGCATATGTCTCTGTTTAGCCACATCATGAAGGACGGATGGAAATCAGACGCATTTTCACCAACTCACATCAACGCTGCCGCCACCGTTTGAACACAATTACAAGATTTATATAGAAATTTGTTAGAATTATCAAAAGATTGAGAAGTTTTAAATTACAAATGTATAAAATTGTTGCATAACAAGAATATTATAGTTATTATAAGGTTGCATAACAGGAATGTTCCATAATGTTGCATAATGGGAGTATTCATTCATTCATTTTCTGAACTGCTTAACACTAATTAGCGTTGTGGGGAGGCTGGCGTCCATCTCAGCTTATTCTGGGCGAGGGTAGAGTACACCCTGAACAGCTCACCAGGCCATCGTAGGGCAAAAGCATGCTGATGGCTATACAGCTACTGTTGATGAGAGTCAGCAATGGTTCTTTAATAGCCTCTCACCATAGACAGTGAGAGACATGGCTAGCCTTTGATAACCCAGTTAGCAACAGTGATGGGACTGTGACAAGGTGTTGAGATGGGGCTTGAACCCTCAACCTTGGGATCAGTTATGCAGCACCTTACCACCAGGCTACCAATGCCCTACATAATGGGAGTGTTATACAGTGATCCCGCGCTACTTCTTGCTTCAGTTCCTGCGGCTTCAGTGCATCGCGGGCTTTTCAAAAATATTAATAGAAAAATTAAAAAATAAGGAAATTAAGGAAAAATAGGGAAAAAAAGTTAAAGAAAATGCCTTAAGACAAGGCCAATTATGCAGTAGCCCCCCCCCCAAAAAAAAAAAAAAAACAAAAACAAAAAACAAACAAACAAACAAACAAAGAAACAAAAAAAAAACAACAAAACATGCTTACATTTTTATGTGATGTGTGCATCTGTATGCGTGTGTGTATTTATATCTTATTTACATCTGTGTGTATGTGTGTGTGTGTGTGTGTGTGTGTGTGTGTGTGTGTGTGTGTGTGTGTGTGTGTGTGTGTGTGTGTGTGTGTGTGTGTGTGTGTGTGTGTGTGTGTGTACATATACATCAGTCGGGGTGGGGGGTGGGGGGTCCAATCCTACTTCGTGGAAATCGAATATCTGAATGACTTTCTTCTTTTGGAATGTATGCCATTAAAAATAAAAACAAAGAATAAACATGAATGCAGTCATACCGCCTGTCGATGACCCGACCTAACTGCCAGACCGCTCCGTTCAGGTTTTTATTTTACTCCAGAGAAAATAAAGTATATGAAGTTATAATTATCAGGTCAGAGCAATTAGACTTTTGTTTAAGAAAAAAAAAAAATTATATATATATATATATATATATATATATATATATATATATATATATATATATATATATATATATATATATATATATATATATATATAAAAATATAACTGGCGCTAGGCTAATAGTAGCCGGCACTTCCGCCGGCCGCCAGCACTTAGGTTCGGATTGCATGTACAAGTCGTATTAGCAGGAACCAGTGTTGGGATGAATGAATGTACTGGTGAAACTCTTCTTTTTAAATCATTGGCTTGTGATAACAAATCAAATAATCAATTATTTTTATTTATTTTACTATAGCTAACCAAAACTAATGTAGTAATTATAATATATGTTTGGTACCAAATGATGTAAAGTGACAGAAAAAAAAAAAAAAAAAGAAAGAAAAGAAAAAAAACAATCAGTTGAATCGTGGCTCTTAAGCTTCTCCAGTGGTGTTCCTGTTAAGTTGGAGAGCTCAGCCATGCTGGCTCAAGCCCACGCCGACGGCTCAGGAGGAGACGTGTTAATTAATCATTTGTGACTGCGAGTGTGCCAGTGCGGGCCAACTGCAGCCAAACAGGCCTGCGGTTACCTCCAACAAAAACATACGCTCGTCTGGATGTGCGTGTCATGCGACATGCTGTAGCACAGTATATTTCTTTTTCATTTTGTTGTTGGTAAAGATGAGAGAGGAGGTGTGGCATCGACACATCAACATCAACAACATCTACAGGGACCAGGTACTGATCAGTAGATCACTGTAAAAGGGTTAAAAATTGTGTAAATTCTGAAAAAAAAAAAAAAAGCAATATTTTTAAGTATTTCTGCATAATACATTATTAAATTTTATGCACTATGAAATGATTGTGTGTTTTGGTTTTAGTTGGTTTAAAATAGTTAACTAAATAAGTAAAAATAAAACCAAAAAAATACTTGGAAATGGGGTAATATGCTTGGGAAAATTAAATCATATATATATATATATATATATATAAATATATATATATATATATATATATATATATATATATATATATATATATATATATATATATATATATATATATATATATATATATATATATATATATATAGAGAGAGAGAGAGAGAGAGAGAGAGAGTCCAGGTCTCGTGGCAGTGGTGGGCTGGTGGTAAACGCCGCTGGATCACTGATCCTAAGGTTGAGGGTTCAAGTCCCACTCTCTATAAGGTTGTCACTGCCCCACCCCACAATGCAGCTAACTGGGTTATAAAATGCCGGCCATGTCTCTCACTGTCTATGGTGAGAGGTTCATGTAAAAGAACCATTGCTGACTTTCGTAAAAAAGTAGCTGCAACGCTGTCAGCGTGTTTCTGTCCCTCGCTAAAGGGCTGTGTCAGGAAGGGCATGCTATGGCAAATCAAACATGCAAATCAGATGATTCGCTGTGGTGACCCCTGAAAAAAAGGGGGGAAGCCAAAAGGAAAAGAAGAGGTCCAGGTCTAATGTGGCAATGCTTTCTGGGAAATGTAGTTGAAATATCTTTACCAACAGACAGGATTTAGTCTGACTCATTGTTTCGTATTAAAATCATTAAAGAGAGATTTCGGTAACAGAAGAGTCCAAGCAATGGAAAAAGAAAACAACCTGCTCATACCGATTAGCCTACACATTAGACCGATAGTGTGTGTGTGTGTGTGTGTGTGTGTGTGTGTGTGTGTGTGTGTGAGAGATTCCTTTGAAAAAGGGAGATGGCCACTTTTGCTCTGAGGGGCTCAATTACAATAAAGGCAGGTACTGTAATCACTCTGGTGTCACATGACCCCATGAGGAAAAACATCCACCGTGACAATGGGGGACCTTCAGGTTAGCAGGAGTTCAGCGTTTCTTTCTTATTTAATTAACGTAGCACAGTAAACACCCAGAAGGTGCTGCAGATCAGTCATAGGTGAATCATTTACCCCCAAAGTGCTCGGGTTCATCATCAGACCTCACCGGGACTCAAACAACCTACTCGATATTGATCCTCACTCGACCCTCTGTATTGAATTCTCAATCAGATAGCAAAGAATCCAGAGTCCTATTTATTCAAGTATAGAGTAAACAATCAGCTGTGAAACATTCCGACTGATAAAAACTCCACTGGAAAGTTTGGGCGATAACGTTTCATCAAAACACACTGAAGACAAACAGGCCAAAAACAAAACAAAACAAAGCAAAACAAACAAACAAACAAACAAACAAACACACACACACACACACACACACACACACACACACACACACACACACACACACACACACAGACACACAAAAACACAATGATGGATTCATTGTATAAAGTCAAAGGCTCTTTGCATCAGAGCTTCAGCCTCGTGGCTGTCGTCCAGATAAGTGTAAGACAGACACTGCTACTGAAAGACACAGAGAGAGCCTCCTGCACACACACACACACACACACACACACACACACACACACACACACACACACACACACACACACACACACACACACACATACATACACACACATACACACAGTGAGACAAAGATAACCCGGCTGCATCGTTAGCGGACTGCAGGATATGTAGTGCTGAGCAAAGAGTAAAAGCATGCATACAAATAAATAAATAAATAAATTACAAATACTAAATTGAACATAATATGCATACCAGTCGATGAAATAAATAACTAAATAAACACATAATAAATGAGGAAGAGAAAAAATGCATTCATTTTCAAACCTGTTTAATACGAATAAGCTTCGGGGGAGGCTGGGACCCATCTCAGCTGACTTTGGGCAAAGACAGGGTACACCCTGAACAGCTTGCCAGACCATTGCACGGCCAACACACATACAACCATATACAATCGCACAACCAGGGGGTGGGGCTTGGAATAAATAACTTTTTGGTGTGATGCGTACATGCTAACCACTGAGCCACCGAGCTGCGCACATGCAGTATTTATCAAAAAAAAAAAAAAGTTTTCTGTAACCGCTTAATCCTAATTAGGATCACAAGGAGGCTGGCGCCCATCACAGCCAAATCTGGGCAAGGGCAGAGTACACCCTGGACAGCTAGCCAGGCCATCGCAGGGTGGAAACACGCTGAAGGCTATGCAGCTACTCTTGTTGAAAGTCAGCGATGGTCCTTTTACAGCCTCACACTATAGACAGTGAGAGACATGGCCGGCCTTCAATAACCAAGCTAGCTGCAGTGTGGGGACATTTTTTTTGTTTGTTTGTTTGTTTTGTTTTTTTTTCCCCAAAAGCAGTTTAAAGTTTTAATCAATAAAACCAGGTGTGCGTTCACTTTCACAGGTATAAATATAAAACTTTTAACTTCCTGCATGATTCTTAATTATCCATGGAGCTTAATTTACATTCTTTTTCATCCTTATATGAGAGCGCTGACCTCCCTCCGACAGTCGGGCCTTAGGAGACTCGAACCAGCATCTCCAACTGCAACGTCCTTCTTCCTTTCGTTCAAATGTGGGGCACAAACTATAGCACAGCTCAACATTCCGAATTTATTAATGAGCCAAAATATGTTAAATTAAATTAAAAGATAATAATTAATGATAATAAAGTTTTAATTAATCCAATGGATATTGATGAGTAAAGCTGCAGGATCTGTTAATGAGGATTAAAAGCTGAGTCACAGAGATCATGTAGAAGAAAGAGACAGACTCTTCTCACACACTTCACTGCTCGAGTGGCAGAAACAGAGAGCGAGCGAGCGAGAGAGAGAGAGAGAGAGAGAGAGAAGTTAATTGAAGAAGACACCCTCAGCTCTTTTTTTCTCGGGAATGTACAGAAGTGTTTTCTCTCTATCACTCACTTCCTCTCCGACTCTGAGTGTGTGCGAGTTACACACTTTCTAGGTACGCTTTCTTTTTTTTTTTTTTTTTTTCTTCTTTAGATAACACTTTCATCTCTGCACCACATATCCAGCCCTGACAGAGTGCTGAAGACGTTTAATGTAAAATGTAACGAGGTGCTTTCCTGTAGGTCATGACCTGATTGTTGTACCGGGACGTTCTGTCTTCTCAAGTCACGAAAACCTCGTCGATTACACAAGCGATCATTTTAAAGACAGAATATAAATCTTTCCTGTGCTGCACAACAGTCATGTCGCTACAGTTTAACTTCCAAACTTGCACACTTTGCAACGCATTAGGTTAATTATAAAATCAGGAATAAACCAGTTTTGGAATGCTGTTCCAGGAAAATAATCATCCAATCACAGCATAGAATAAAATAGAATAGAATAGAATAGTAAACTCACTCATCACTCACAGCAATTAATCCCACTGGGGTCTTGGAGAAGCTGGTGCCCATCTTACCCCATACTGGGTGAAGGTGGGTTACAGCCTGAACAGCTCACCAGGTCATCACAGGACAATGCACACACAACCGTTCACCCTAACACGCACACCGAGGGGCGATTTGGAACGGCCTATTAGCCTACTGTGCATGTCTTTGGATTGTTGGATCAAACCAGAGTACATTGAGGAATCCCACACAACCACAGGCAGAACATGCCAACTCCACACAGGTAGGCCTGAGATTCACTCACTCAGTCAGGCCTATTTCAGCCAACACTGGGGATAAACCATAAATAACTCACCAGATCATAGCAGGGTCAAGTGACAACGATTCACACTCATACCTAAGGGTAATTTGGAGCTAGCTATTCGTCTGATGTGCATGTGTTTGGAATGTGGGAGGAAACCCGAGTACCAGTAGGAAACCCAAACAAACATGGAGAGAACACGCAAAGCCCCCAGAGATGGTTTGATGCCACTAGCGCTGTGCTTTCACATATAAATGTTAAACAGTTGCTAGTTCTGATGCCCGCTTTTGTGCAAAATTCCCCAAAAAAGTCAGACTGTGGAACGCCATTAGCAATTCGTGCAGCAGATCAGGATAACAACGACCCCCTGAATTATCGTTTCCTACTCGTCTCATGTAGATCAGTCGTTTTTCAACCACTCTGGGTTAATAACACAACTGTCTTACAAAGCACCTTTTCTCTCGATCCCCCCCACCCAGTCCATAGTAAAAGCTTTACTCCATCCATTTTTTTTTCCTATAGCCCATCCTTCAGCAAGAGTGCTTTAATTGGATGGGCCTTGTAACAGAATTAAAAAGCAATTAGCTCCCAATCCCTCCATCGGCGTGAGAGCGAGGCCCACCTGTGGGTCACTTTTTAATTTGGCGAAGTGCTGACTCCTTATCGAAGTGGGCCGACTTTGATATACTGAGCTGATGGTAAATCCTGTTAGCAGCAAAACTCTACTGTCGCAGCGAAAAAGCCTTCTGCCAAACCTATTTCCATCTAATCTGCTGGTTAGTAGGACGACTCACCGCGTAACAAATTATTAGCTGTGTCATCTGGGGCTTGCCATTCAAAAGCCCTAGCGAGAGCACCTGAACGACAGAGGAGGAGGAAACAGGCTTTAAAACAACAGGAGAGGAAGGTTGATCACACCTGCATGGGCTAATCATGCCACCAATCCAAGCAATTTATACGATACCGATTCACTTATTTGGGGTCAGTATATACACAAGACATGCACAAGTCTCCGCCCAATGGATTGGTTTTCTGTGTAATCCTTACATGGCCTTTGACCTTTCAGCCCAGCAGTGACGGCGTTTTGGGTCAGTCCTTGACACAGCTCACAGAAGACAGGTTCTGCAATTATAACATGTGATAAGACTGTATAATTGCTTTTACGCCCATTTTTTTATCTATGTGTACGCCTACCACAGCAGTGTAAAACCTGATTGGAAGAAGTGTTGATTGACTGTCAATAAAATCATCTCAAAGAGTAGTGCATTTAGATATCACAGGTTTATAATTAAGGCACCCAGTTCACCTTGCCGTTTCTATAGTAACAGTTTGTTCAGACATGTACGTGGACATCAATGATAGGAAGGAGTCTCCAGTAAAAGGGGATTTTATGGAGTGTTTTTTTTTTTTTTTTTTTTAACAAATCTGCAGGAAGGTGGTGCAGTGGTTAGCACGTCCGCCTCACAGCAAGTTAATTCTGGGTGTGGTTTCTGAGCCCAGGGCACTTCTGTGTGGCATTTGCATGTTCCCCCCCATGCTTGTGTAACTTACCCCCAGGTACTCTGGTTTCTGCTCACTGTCCAAAAACATGCACAGTAGTCTGATTGGCTGTTGCAAATCACCCCTAGGTCTGAGTGTGAATGGTTGTATTTGTGTTGGCCCTGTGATGGCCTGGCGGGCTGTTCAGGGAATATCCTGTTCTCACCCAAGGGGACTCTCCCGAACTCTCCTGACTGAGATAGGTGCCCAGCCTCGCCACGGCCTTAATTAGGATTAAACGGTTCTGAGAATGAATGAATGGATGAAATCTGCAGGAAACTTTGTTGCATGAAGCAAATTAGCATTTTATAATCAACAACCTTACTATAACGTTACATGAGCTGCGTCAGTCACCGCTTGTTTCAACACGTAAAAAGAGGATTAGGCCTCAAAGGCTTGAGCTGAGTATTGTCGTGCAGGGTGTGTAAATGTATCTGAGCGTCACCGTAGATCAGTTTCACACCTGAGCTTCTATACAACCCTGCAGCCCCCAGCACTATAATTACCAGCACTATAATCACACACAGCTGGTGGATTCGCTCAGCTCAACTACACGAAAGGATCTGATCTGACATCACGAGTGCGATAAAACACAGGTGTTCTCTTACTGACCTGATGTTTAACCGTTTGAGATGGGGGAGATGGGGGGTGGGGGTGGCCGGGTTCATGTCCTCTTCTCTGTCTGTCTTCCTTTCGGCTTTTTCCCTTTTACTCAGGAGTCGCCACAGCGAATCATCTGATTCGCACGTTTGATTTGGCAGAGGTTTTTATGTCGGATGCCCTTCCTGTCACAACCCTTTTTAGCAAGGGACAGAAACACGCTGACGACTTTGCAGCTACTCTTTACGAAAGTCAGCAATGGTTCTTTTACATGCCTCACACCATAGACAGTGAGAGACATGGCCCGCCTTTGATAACCCAGTTAGCTGCACTGGGGGGACAGTGACAACCTTGTGGAGAGTGGGACTCGAACCCCCAACCTTTGGATCAGTGATCCAGTACCCTATACCACTAGACCACCACTGCCCCTTTCATGTCCTCTTCTCTACACTGTCTAATAAACAGGGACAGTAGTGGCCTGGTGGTAAAAGGTGCTGGATTGCTGATCCTAAGGTTGGGGGTTTGAGTCCCACTCTCCACAAGGTTGTCACTGTCCCCCCAGTGCAGCTAACTGGGTTATAAAAGGCCGGCCATGTCGCTCACTGTCTATGGTGAGAGGTTCATGTAAAAGAACCATTGCTGACTTTCGTAAAGAGGAGCTGCAAAGCCGGCAGCGTGTTTCCTCCCTGTTGCTAAAGGGTTGTGTCAGGAAGGGCATCCAACGTAAAAACTTATGCCAAATCAAACATGCGATGATTTGCTGTAGCAACCCCTGAAAGGATAAGAAGAAGAAGAAAAAGAAGAGAGTATCTAACAAACTTCCATCAACATAGTTGCCCCTTAAAATGGTTCCGAAAAGCCTAGGTTCCAAGTTTCTTGGATTCATTTTATTTTGGAATTTGATATATTTAGGTGGCATAGTGGTGTAGTGTTCCTGGGTGTAATTCTGGTCGACATATTGACTGTTCCCATGTGGAGTTTGCATCGTCTCCCAATGTTTGGGTTTCCTCCAGGGACTCCAGTTTCCTCCTACAGTCAAAAGAGATGCACATTGATTGGCTGTTCTGAATTGCCCCTAGGCATGCATGGGACTGTCATACTGCGCTCTGTTGTAGCTCTGATGGCTCTGCAGCAAAGCTTATAAATAGATGTTCGATAAAATTTTTGTTCTGGATTAGCACTAGCGCTATGCATCTAAACAGATGGTGTACATAACTCCAGAACATCCGTACGGCTTGATATCCTGTCAGTGGTTAGATGATGTTAAGCAGTGCTTGAGCCTGGAACAATGATAGATGATACTACAGTGTGTTTATAGCAGAGAGAAACTGAAGGCGTACAAGTCACTTCATGCTTACAGTATATCTCTGTTACATAGATCTAGCACAGGGGTCAACAACATGGTGCCTGCGGGCACCAGGTGACCCAAAAAGACCACATGAGTGGCCCCTGACCGGTTCTAAAAATAGATCACTCTCGATGATTCGCTGTGGCGACCCCTGAAGGGACCAGCCGAAAGGAAAAGAAGAAGAAGTACACTGCTCGGTGAGTAGTTAGCATGGTAGCTTGCATGACATGCTAGCGAATGCAGTGAAGGTGAGGAGGTGATTTACCCCCAAAAATATGGCGGAAAAGAGAAATAAAAGACATAATTTTCACAGTGGGTGGGATGAAGAGTTCTTTTTCCCCCCACTGTGAATGATTCCTGTGTGTGTGTGTCACATTGGGAGGTTGTTGGAGACAGCAAATCAACATAATGTTGAGAGACATTTCAAAATGTGGCACGTAAGCTACCATGCTAACCACCAGTTCTAACTTTCAATGTCTTCACATAGATGAATATCATTAATTATTAAAAATAACATCTAATTAGAAGTTATAAACTGGCAGCTCTCCACATTCGTCGGTACCCAAGAAGTAGCTGTCAGTTTCAGAAAGGTTGGTGACCCCTGATCTAGCATTAGATAGCTAGTTCTGCACGGTACTATGGATTATTAACTATCCGTAGACTGTAGATCTGCTAACGCTGTGTAACATTGACTAGTTAGTAAGCCAGAATAACTTCAGGTTTACTCATGATTTTTTTTTTTTTTTTTTTTTTGTATTTTTTGTATTTTTTTGTTCTCATTAGACTATTTTGTAATCACAGCATGTGCATAATGATCTCAGGCTTTTAATGAAATGAGCTCACCACTGTACCTGTTTCAGTAATTACTCATGAAAGGAAAAACAAAACAAAAAACCCAGTAGCAACCAAACACCGCCTCTTCTTTTTACGGGGCATAAAGCGAGAGAGTTTGGTGGAGATTGTGAGATATTTTTCACGATTGCCGTGAGCGTTACAGATCTTTAAGTGATTTCATGAAGGCAGAAGAAGACGCATTCGTCTCTGAAAAGCATGTTACTTGAAACATGTTTTTAATTAAAGAGCCCAAGTGTTCAAACCTGGGGATCATCGCCAGTACTGACACTGAATGCAACACAGGCCCCTTGACTTTTTTTTCTTTTTTTTTTTTCTTTTTCTTTTGGTAATGTAATGATTGAGGATCGAGGTCGGTTTAGATAATAAGCTTCAAAAAGGAGCAGAAAGAAAAAAATACAGATTACACAACACTTTATCTCAGGAATGTGTCCATCACCACTGTACAAGTCTAAGCACTTTCATATGAGAACGATCTGTGTGATTGAAATAAACAGGAATCAGCAATAAGCGTGACATCCCAAGACATTTTTAGGACAGAATTTTGTGACCACCCTCACTTTAGCAAAACTATAAGGACACGCCTATTACCTGTACCAATTCCTTGGGAAGAATACTCTCAGTGGTAATCTTATCGGTGTTAAAGTGTTATCCTGGTTTCCTGATTGGTCCATTGTATCCTTTACATGCTTTTTCTCATCACCTGACTTTTGACTGTTTTCTGTTTTTGCCAGTTGACTTGGATTTTGATATAAAACGTTGGGTTTTACCTGAACTCGCATCTAGAGCTGCCTACCTGACATTACACAGCTCTATTCTGTAGCATTCCTTGGATTTATTGTGAATTTCTTGATGAAAATACAGGAAATTTATTTTGTAGACTTCTAGTAGTAGTACTCCTACTCCTACTACTACTACTACTCTACTACTACTACTACTACTACTACTACTACTACTACTACTACTACTACTACTCTACTACTACTACTACTACTACTCTACTACTACTAATACTACTACTACTACTCTACTACTACTATTACTACTACTACTACTACTACTAATACTACTACAGCTACTACTACTACTACTACTGATACTACTACTACTACTAATACTACTACAGCTACTACTGCTACTACTACTACTACTACTACTACTACTACCACCACTACTACCACAACAACCACAACACCACTACCACTACTACAGCCACTACCACTACCACTACTACTACTACCAATACCACTACCACTGCTACTACTACCAGCAACCACCAGCACTCACTACCACTAATACTGCTACCACTACCACTAACTACTACAACAACAACAACTACCACCACTACCACTACTACTACCACTACTACCACAGGCACTACTACCACTACTACAACTACTACCACTACCACTACCACTACTACTACCCCACCACTACCACAACAACAACAACTACACTACCACTACTACCACTACTAACACTACCACAGCCAACTACTACCACTACCACCACTACCACTACCACTACTACTACCAGCAACCACCACTACCACCACCACTACCAGCAACAACAACAACAACAACCACCACTACCACTACCAACAACAGCCACAACAATACCACCACAGCCAGCAACTACCACAGCCACTACTACCACCACTACCACTACCATCACCAACCACAACAACAACACCACTACCACCAATAACTACCACCACTACCACCACCAATACTACACCACCACCACTACCACCAGCAGCCAACACTACACCACTACTACTACAACACTACCACCACCACCACTACAGCTACCAGCTACCACTACTACTACCACTACTACCACTACTACCACTACCACTACTAGCCACTGCCACTACTACCACTACTACTACTACTACTACTGCTACTACTACGACTACAGCTACTATTACTACTACTACTACTACTGATACTAATACTACTGCTACTATTAATACCACTACTACTACTACTACTACTGATACTAATACTACTACTACTGCTACTACTAATACTACTGCTACTATTACTACTGCTACTATTACTACTAATACTACTACTGCTACTACTACTACTACTACTACTAATAATAATAATAATAATAATAATAATACAGGAATCCTTCGCTACTTCGCGTTTCAATTCATGCGGCTTCAGTGCAGCGTGTTTTTTTGTAAATAAATAAATAAATCTTCATCGAATTAAAAAATAAGGAAATTAAGGAAGAATAGGGGGAAATGTTAAGGAAAATGCCACAAAATCAAAGACAATTGTGCAAAAAATACCCTAAACCAACACAAAACAAAAAACAACCCAAAGTCTCACATCAAAACTACCTTATTGCATCTGTGTGTGCATGCGAACGCGTATGTATGTGTCTTGTCTTCTTCTCATGCAATATCATTTATATGTACGTATTTATAATTTATTTACACCTTATGTTATTTTTAAGTGTTTAATTGTTATTATAAACATTCATAGCATTGGATATATATTTATTGATATTATATACACATATACATGTACGGTACGTATACGTCAATCATGGGGTGGGTGATCCATCTCGGTCCCGATTAACATCCCTAATTAAGGGATACCTGGAATAATAATAATAATAATAATAATAATAATAATAATAATAATAATAATAATAAGTGTCTAGATAAAAAGCCTGGATAATCCTGATTGGCTAAATTTGCACACAATCTAGACCCATAATTTATTTAAAATGTTAATATAAAAGTGTCAAGCAGATTTACCCCCGTATCATTTCCTTCAAGGAATTATTTTAAATTTTCGAAACTGTGTAACCCTAATCAGGGTCACAGTGAAGCTGATGCTAATCTCAGCCAACTATTGAGATACAGTGTTATTGTGTGGTTACATTAGGGTTACAGTTGGGTTGGGCTTTGGCTATGCGTTTTTATTCACGATAGCGTATGCTTAGCTTGTGGTTATGTAACAATAAGATTGAAAATGATTATAGTTGGTCAACGATATTTTATGGTATGAATAAGGTTATGTTGTGGTAAGGTTAAATTTAGGTTGTGGTAAGGTTCTCGGTAGGTTATGAGCGTAAGGGTTAGATTTTGGGTTGGAATTATGGCAGGGATGTGGTTAAGTTAAGAATAAGTTCTGCTCAATAGATGGTATACGTTACATATTTTCGGATATGGTTATCTTAAGAATAATTTATGATCAGGATTTGGTAAGGGTTAGGATCCAGTTAGGTTACGAATAGGTTATGGCCAGTTTATGGTTAGGTTCTGGGTGTTGTTTTGTGGGAAGAGTATTCCAATCTTGTTTCATTAGTTCATTTGGAGAAAATCTTTTCGATGAAATTCGACCTCATCACTGTTACTTATTTAAACGAGCTCTATAACGGCACGCTCTGCTCTCCATTCAGAAACACATGACCAACGTCTGCTCTTGTCTCACGTCATTTCATTATGAGCAGAACGAGTGTCAGTGTCTTCATGATTTATTAAATTAACTTAATAACACAATCTGAACACTCTTGAGGGAAAAGAGTGCAGGGGTGACGAGGCTGGCCATGAGACGTGTCCTTGTACACAAACAGAGGAGTCTATTATACTCCGTGTGGAGGTGTTTTGGACAGGACCGTCTGGTCCGGTTCTGTAATTGTGGCCTGGAATGTCAGTATGTTTAAAGCATTGTTCCTCCGGTGAGCCTCTTCATCATGCACGTAGAGGTTATTATAACTCACTCAGGCCTTAAAGTCGGGGGGAGAAAAGGAAAATGAGAACTGACAGTCATGGATTTGGTAAAAGAGCTTAAAATGTATTTAAAATAAAGCGAACGAGCCTCAGAGTGATAGAGATTTCGTCAACCAAGAATGAAAAAGTTCTGTATGCGATTTGAATAAAATGGAAGATGAATCTTGTTAATTCTCTGTTGCCAAATTGTACTTTATTTTAAGAAATTCCCACAACATTTATTTACATTTATTTATAGTGTTGACTCTTTGGTTTAGGCCTTGATTTGCTGATTCAAAGGTCAGGGGTTGAATCACCGGTATCATCAATGTGCATTGTTGGGCCTTGAGCAAGGCCCTTAACCCTCAATTACTCAAATGTATAAAAAATTATAAATGTACGTCCCTCTGCGTAAAAGGCTTCCAATAAATTCCATATATGTAAATTTGATTTATAGGGAGGCTGCAGACTACCTCAGCCGATTCATGGATAAGGTGTTGTACTCTCTGAACAGCTGACCATTGCAAGGCAACACAGACACAACCATTCCCACTCACACTTTCATTCATTCATTCATTCATTCATTCATTTTCTGTAACCGCTTAATCCTAATTAGGGTCGCAGGGAGGCTGGCACCCATCACAGCTGACTCCGGTCGAAGGCAGAGTACACCCTGGACAGCTCACCAGGCCATCACAGGGCAGAAACATGCTGACGGCTATGCAGGTAATCTTGTTGAAAGTGTTTAAATGGTTCTTTTACATTCTCACTGTAGACAGTGAGAGACATGGCCGGCCTTTGATAACCCAGTTGCACTGGGGGACGCACACGTTCAGCCAGGGGCAATTTGAAGCAGTCAGTTAGCCTAATCGGTATGTTTTCGGACTGTGGGAGAAAATTGAAGTATCTGGAGGAAACCCATGCAAGAACAAGGAGAACCTGTTACACGCCAGATAGGAACATTCTTATTGAGACTGGGACTCAAGCCCAGGACCTTTGTGGTAGACATGCTAACCACTGCACCACCGTACCACCCCAAACTCCCTTCATAGAAGTAAAGGCAAAAAACTAAAAAAGATAATACACATGAATGACATTAATACTCACAGTGTGTTTCAGTACATCCTGTCACTCATGCTCTTCTTTCCATGAATTCTGTTCAAGTCCTCAGACACAGAGGTTCCCGGAAACCTGGCCCAACACACACACACACACACACACACACACACACACACACACACACACACACACACACACACACACACACACACACACACACTGTATGGGCCTAAAAAGATTTCTAAGAAAAAGATGATGGTTCTGGTTACCGAGCAACTGTCTTCTCAGTCACGCCAAAAAGTATCCATCTCATCGACTTCCTTTCTTATCTGATTACGAGCAAACAAACAAAAATCCACTGCTGTTAGGTGTAGTCCATGAGTCAAAACGTGTGTGTGTGTGTGTGTGTGTGTGTGTGTGTGTGTGTGTGTGTGCTTTTAAGTGATGCCTGTTCATGAGTTGATATTTTGATATTTATTGTGTTTTTCCTGCCAAAAATGTAAAAAATACAAAAATCTGAACTCTTTAAAACTGATCTTCATTTTCTTGTTAATCAGTGATGTTTCCATTCACATTTCCATTAACAAAAACATTCCATTGACCAAAATTCAGCCACAGAAGACAATTAAATCCATACCAGCATCAAAAATGTGAATACAGTGTATACATAAATAAATAAATAAATCTGAAGGAAATAACTCTGAATGTGCTACTAAATAAAATAATAAATACTTTAATTACTTCATACAGTTTTTTTTTTTTTTTTTTTTTTTTTTTTTACATGATTTCATTTAAATATGTATCTCTTTACATTAGAAACTGTGTGTTTTTGTTTTGTTTATGTTTTTAATGATGGTTTAGTTTTGCTTATTAATTGTAATTTATGCTTGTTAATGTATTTGTTTGTTTAGTGCACAGTGACCTCCCTGTAATTGAACTTTATTTTTAATTATTATTTTTGGTGTGCATGATTGTTTGTTTGTTTTGTTCTGTCTGGCTGTTGCTTATCTGTTTTAACTTTTGTTACTTTGTCAGTCTGTTTGCTTGTTTGTTTGATAATTCATTCATTCATTCATTCATTCATTCGTTGATTCGTTTGTTTGTTTGTTTGTTTGTTTGTTTGTTTGTTTGTTTGTTTGTTTGTTTGTTTGTTTGTTTTGTATGAGATTTTTTTGGAAGTGTGTTTTTGATCAGTGTTATTTGTGGGCGTGTTTGTTACTTTATCATTCTTAATTTGTTTTTTATTTTATTTTTACTGTTCATTTGTTTGTTTATTTGTTTGTTTGTTTGGTCGGTTGGTTGGTTGGTTGGTTGATTGGTTGGTTGGTTGGTTGGTTGGTTGGTTGGTTGATTGGTTGGTTGGTTGGTTGGTTGGTTGGTTGATTGGTTGGCTGGTTGGTGCAGTTTGCATACTGCATTTATGGGTTTTTTGTATTTTGTGAATGTTTAAACCTTTAGCGGCTTGCAGGACCATATGGTCCTCCTTCAAAATGCTAATAACTATTAGAAGCATTGTACTCAGTGCTGCTGCTGTTCAAAACATGCTTTGGTCCCTCGTGCCTCAGTCAGCCGTGAGATGACCTTGAGTGCACAGGATTGTGTTGTTCACAAATTCATGAGAGTGCTATTATTTGTTATTATTATTTTATTATTATGTTATTATTATTATTACAAGTGTTATTATAATTTTGATGAAAGAAATGTGTCCGTGGTGTTTTCTTAGGCTTTTTTGATTCGGAAAAAACTTGTGATTTTTTTTTTTTTTTTTAACTTAAAAAAAAAACCCTTGGTCATGAAAGGGTTAATTTAATTAATTGTTTGTTTGTCTATACTGTTTGACTGTACTTCAATTTATTGTGAATGTGTAGATTATTATTTTTTATATGCTCAATAATAATTTATTTTTGGTACAGTATTTTTTTTTTTTTTTTGTATTGCTGTTTTTAGTTGTACTTTCTTCTTGATTTCTACAAAGATGTTTGTTCTTTTTATTTACACTCATCTGACTTCATAAAATTATTTTGTTTATTCAGTATTGTGCTTTATTTTTTATTTGTTTGTTTTATTTTGGTTGGTATTTTTTTCTTTTCCAAACTATTCATTTTTACAACTCAGACCACTATTCGCTTTTTCCCACCATCTACAAAGAAGAAAAAAAAAAAGAATTGATAATGATAATGAAATTATTATTATTTTATTATTATCATTAAGCTACAAATTAGAACTTCATTAAATGTTCAATTTAATGAGTTTAAAAATCACGGGGCTATGAATTTAACAGCTTTTTTTCAGTTCATGTCGAGGTCACAGACGGCTCTTTACTCATCGACAGCTGTGACTTCCGAGGCCCCACAACAGCTCTGTGATTCTACACACACTGCCTTTCTCTGTCTCTCTCTCTCTCTCTCTCTCTCTCTCTCTCTCTCTCTCTCTCTCTCTCTCTCTCTCTCTCTCTGTGTATAACACACACACACACACACACACACACACACACACACACACACACACACACACACACACACACACACACACACACACACACACACACACACACACACACACACACACACACACACACACACACACACACACACACACACACACATATAGACACAGGGATCTTATGGTCCGTTCATTGTTTGGCAGGAAGCAGTGTCACTGCTGCTGGTATTGGAGTAAAACGCTGCTCTATACTGGAAGCAAATGTAGACTTCTATATTAAACATCTTCTGTGGCCTTTACAGCAGCCTGACATTACACAAACAAGCATACACAAGCGCATCATAGCCAGGTCATGCCACCATTCTGGTTGTTTCATGATGTTTTTTGTTAAAATGCGTCAGGGGTGAACCAGGTTTTTTTATCCAACCACATCAGGAAGTAGTGCAGTATAATAACATGTTCTTTTGGCTTCCTGTTTAAAACATTTAGATCTTTGGTGTTAAACAAAACAATTAGAAATGAAAAGTGAACCACAATGTGTGAGGGGAGCTAATACTAAACTCATTTCTAAATATATAACAAATAATAGAGATTATGAGAAGCAATATGGAATCTGGATAGCTTTAGCATAGCGAAGATCACCAGAATGAACTCAGGGAGTATCAGAAACCTTCATAAATAGCAAAAAGTGATTTCCTTTCATCTTTTTCCCTTTATCAGGGGTCACCACAGCGAATGATTCGCACATTTAATTTGTCATAGGTTTTTACGTCGGATGCCCTTCCTGACACAACCCTTTAGCAAGGGACAGAAACACGCTGACGGCTTTGCAGCTCCTCTTTACGAAAGTCAGCAATGGTTCTTTTACATGAACCTCTCACCATAGACAGTGAGAGACATGGCCTGCCTTTGATAACCCAGTTAGCTGCACTGGGGGGGGGGGGGACAGCAACAATCCTGTGGAGAGTGGGACTCGAACCCCCAACCTTAGGATCAGCGATTCAGTGCCATATACCCCTAGACCACCACTGCCCCCAACAGAAAGTAGCAAAGAAAGTAGCAAAAACCTTTTTGAAACCGCTGAAGAAGTAGCAAAGATAGCTAAAGGAATTGTGTGGCGGGGGGAGAAAAAAGTGGGAAAAAGAAGAGTAGTAGAAGCCATTAATATCCAAGGGAGTAGCACAAACTCCCAGAAAGAGCCGAGGAATTAGCAGAAACTACCAGAGTGTAGCTGGGGAATAGTAGGAATCATAGAAAATAACCAGTGGAAAGGCAGAAACCAGCAGAAATAGCTGAAGCTGAAGGCAAGTGCATGAGCAGAAATAATTGAAGGAATAGCAGATAAAGTGATGGAAATAGCAGAAGGACAAACAGAAACAGCTAAAAATAGCATGGGAAATGGATGAAACTGCAAGAAATAGTAAATTGGTAGCAGAAATTTCCAGAAATGGCTAAGGGAGTAGCGGAAACTGCAGAAAGTAGCTGAAGGAGTGATGGAAATCGCTAGAAATAATTGAAGTATCAAAAACTGTAGGTCGTACCTTAGGATGTAGCAAACACTGACGGAAATAGCTGGAAGAATTGCAGAAACTGCCAGAAATAGACAAGAGTAGCAGGGCATTGTGGCAATAACTAGAGGAGAGGCAGAAACCACCAGAAACAGCCGAGGGAGTAACGGAAACTGCCGTAAGTAACCGAAGGAGTCGTGGAAAATGTTGGAAATAGTCACGGGAGTAAATTAAAAAGCTGGAAATGGCCAAGGGACGAACAAAAACTACAGGAGGTAGACAAGGGAATAGCAGAAACCTACAGAATTAACCAGAAATAGCTGAGGGAGTAGCAGCAGCTGAGAGAATCCAGGATGTCTCTGTCCTGCATTTATAACCGTGAAGCAATGTCCAACATGGTGCGCCTTTCACTACAGGCAGATTTCAGCAGAAATCGCAGAGGGTTTCCCCAGTGCACTTTATTGTAGCACCATGTTTTGGAAACACAGATTGGAATGAATTCATCCAGAAGGTAAAATTAAAAAGGCGAGTGTGTGGAAACAGAGCGATTGTGAAAGGAATACAATCAGATGTGCAGCTGCAGAGCTGTCAGAGCTGCTGCTCTAGAAAATTAATCATTTTCGCATCTAGCCAGAACGGAGAACTGCACTGTGGTTTAAACCGTAAAGTACACACACACACACACACACACACACACACACACACACACACACAAGGCCTGATGATGCATATTCTCTTTCTCCAAATCAGTTTAGGATTCGCTCTCACACAATAAGAATCTCACATCCTGTTTGATAGCAAGCATCTCATTTTGCACCGAAAAAACACAGTCATGTTTCGGTTTGGTCTTGGTACTGTGCGTGGGTCAGCAGGCTACGCTACATACATGGAGTGTGTGAACCGCCCTGCATTGTGAAGTGCTGCATCAGCGGCATGTCACCGATATTCGAAGACATTTACTGTAGATTCTCATCATTTCCTCGCCGACCGCACGTACATCCCGTTCTTCTGCTTTATCAGCGACTCACATCTTATTTACTGACATTCTACTGACACACACAGACACACACACACACACACACACACACACACTGCATGGGTCTCTCATGAATGAATCAAAGGTGTACTATATTGTGGCTTCTTGGATGGAAAAGTTTTCATGTGTGAGCGATGCAGTTCCATATCCTCATTTCTGGGTCAGATAGATGTAACCTTTTTATCTACCAGCAAATACGACTGCAATAATTTACCAGCCAATCAGATCGTCTACACTTTCTTTACTTTACATCATGGAGCCTATCAGAGCCGACTCACAACACCCTGAACAACTCGCCACTCCATCACATGGGAGCACAGACAGACACAGCTATTCACGCTCACACTCACATTAGGGTTAATTTAGAAAGACAAATGAGAGGAAAGCGGAGGACCCGGAGGAAACGCACACAAGCACGAGGAGAGCACGCAAACTCCACACTGAAACGCCCTCGCCATGTCCGTTTGCATCATTATTAAGATATTTCTTGCTGCTTTCAGCCTCACTCTGCCCAAATGGACATGATGACAGAAGCACACACAGCACACCTCAACACAAAAATGTTCAATAACACGATTCAAGATATATAAAAAAAAAATCTAAAAATAATTTGTTCAGATATTTAAAACTTTTAAAATTAATAACCAAATAAATAAATAAATATGGAGATTGATCAATAAAATTCCCATTGTTTGTTTGCTGGTTTTGGAGCATTTATCAATTTTTAGACCAGTTTTGAATTTTCATTTTGATTTTAGATTTAACATTTGATACATTTTTAATAATTTTAAAGGACTTTTTCAAATTTTGCTTTGAAAAAAATTGAGACTTTATTATTGCATGATACATGTACATTTATTTTTTTCATGTTTTGATGATTTATTTAATTATTTATTCATGTATTTATTCATTTTCCAAGTATAAATTTGAATTTTAATTACATTTGACTTCATTCAATCATTCATTGTCTGAACTGCTTAATAATAATTAGGGTCTCAGGAAGGCTGATGCCCATCTCAGCCAACTCGGCGGAGTACACTTTAAACAGCTCACTAGGCCATCACAAAGGCCACATTTTAAAAAAATTATGCATGATATGTAAATAAAATATAAATACACACACAGAGATGTGCACCTCACAATAATGTAAATAGTTTTGATCGGCGTTTTTTTTTTTTTTTTTTTTTTGTTTTGTTTTGTTTTGTTTTGTTTTGTTTTGTGTTTGTTTAGGTTTGTTTTTTTCTTTTCCTTTTTGGGTAATTGGCCGAGCTTTTGTGGCATATATATATATATATATATATATATATATATATATATATATATATATATATATATATATATATATATATATATATATATATATATATATATATATATATATATATATATATATATATATATATATATATATGTGTGTGTATATATATATATATATATATAAAAAGGGACAGTGGTGGTCTAGTGGTATATGGCTCTGGGTTGCTGATCCAAAGGTTGGGGGTTCGAGTCCCACTCTCCACAATGTGGTTGTCACTGGCCCCCAGTGCAGCTAACTGGGTTACAAAGGCCGGCCATGTCTCTCACTGTCTATGGTGTGACTCATGTAAAAAAAAAAAACATTGCTGACTTTCGACAAGAATAGGCTACAAAGCTGTCGGTGTGCTAATTTTTTAAGGGTTCAGGGGGTAGTACTGGAAGCCTTGGAGTGAATCGTAAGTTTTACATGTAAAATACGGTTCAACTTACGAAAAATGTAGGTTACGAAAAAAAAACTTGAAAATAGATTAATTTTGTAAGGTGAGGTACCACTGTACATATATAAATTATTTTTCCTATTTTGTTTTTTGTTTAAAGGGTAAAAAGGAACTTTGCCTGTAATTGCAGGGGATCATTAATTTGATTAGAGATGGAAATAATACACAAATGTACCCAGATGTTAATTCGTACTGAATTATATTGAACTTCCTGGTATATAAAGATTGTTATGAATCAGGACTATAAACTACATGCTCATCATTAGCATCCCATCCTATCAGTGTTGCTTTGTTTCTCTGATCTGACCCGGGTGTGTCCTTAACAGCCTTCTGCTTCGGAGTTGTTCACATGTTTCTGATATATTTACTGGTTTACCGCCAGTGACTGAGTATCACGCTTCCACAATGATGTCCAATCCAAATCCAATCCGGTGACCTACCCTACAGGTCACAGTGCAGGGGTATTGCCTGACTAGCTTCCTTCCGCTCCACTCATGCCGGGGCTGGAGAGGACGTCCACCTCTTAAGCTCAGGGTTGAACTTTTCCCCAGTCGTGTCCTCTCAGGATTTGACCTCATGCACGCTGTTCTCGATGATAGATGAGTTAATGTAATTACCCCGGAGTGCTGCCCACATTCTGTAAGCTGGGTGAAAATTGAGATTCCGAGAGTGTCTCTCACTAATCTGTTGATGGAAAGATGGAACCGCTTTTAATGTGACTCAAGTTAGTTTTATGTTTGATAGTTCGTGATAAACTTGAGAGAAGTGCTGGCCTTCAATACTCTCCTAATGACAGTAAAGATTCAGTTCAAAAATGAGCCATTGAACGCCTCGCACTGGATGAGTTGGGAGGAGGGGGGCTTTCAGTCCTCTGCTATTAAAGGAGAGTTTATAACATAACTATTACAAAACAGAAGTGGAATGGTAGCATAGTGGTTAGCATGTCTGCCTCACAGACAGAGGGTCCTGAGTTCAAATTCCAGACTTGTCATTGGCGTTTCTGTATACCGTTTGCATGTTCTCCTTCCACTCTGGCATGGGTTTCCTTCAGGTACTCTGGTTTCTTTCTACAGTCCAATGGCAGGCACATTCGGCTAACTCACTGTTCCAGTCACTCATGTCTGGATGTTTAGTCAGGTCAGAATGTACAGTCAAATCAAGATATACAGAAACAGTTGGCTGTACATCATTCTCATTAAGTACAGTAACATCTGGACGTGCAGTGGCATCTGGATGTACAGTGATGTCTGCACAGAAAGTATTCTCAGGATGCACAATGACATCTGCATGTAAAGTAACATCTGGATGTACAGTAACGTCTGGACAGAAGGTATTGTCAGGATGCATTGTAACATCTGGATGGAAACATAATCTCTGAATGTGTGGTATCCCCTGAATGGATAGTAACATCTGGATGTACCATACCATCAGGATTTACAGTAACATCACGATTTACAGTATCCTCAGGAAAGAAAGTAACATCTGGATGTACACTATTTGAAATACTTAAAGTGTCCCGTTTCATATTTCTTGAAGATTAATATTAAAGTAGATCAAAAAAAAAAAATTAAATTAAGCATTTATCCTTTTCTGGGTTCGGAACATAATGGGTCACAAAAACATCATTAATGTGTGAGCTGCTGTGATGCCTTCTGTCACACCCGGACGAGATTAATGTGCAGAGACCATAGCACCAACCGTCTGTCTTCCATTTGAATCCAGTGATCAGTTTAAATTTCACAATGCAGTGAAGAAACAAAGCAGATAAGCAAAGAACAATCAGTCGAAAGTGTGAGAGGTGACATCTGAACTTTATTCCTGATTAAAGCCGGAGTCAGAGTAATACTCAAGTCCTTCTTCACTCAAGTGAGAGGAGAAAATATCCCCGGCTTCCCACGATAGTTATTTCACCCTCTACTCTCTTTATAGGCTTTGAACCTTCACAACTCTGTTTTCCTTCTGCTTGGAATGTGACTAGAGTAAAATGAGTTAAAATAATTGTTTGTATAAAAGTACAACTGCAACAAAACTCAGGATACGTTGACGTCTCTGTCGTGAAGATGTCAAGCAACTTACAAGAGGCTTCCTTTTCTGGTGACTCCTCCTACAAACTGGTAACAGAAGGCGAGGGTGTTCACGACTACACGTGATTTTAATGCATTAATGTGGAGAGTCTTCTTTAGAGAAAGCTCTTCAATTATCAGTGGTGTAGTGGTTAGCACGGTGCCATACAGCCTGAGTCAAGGTCCAGGACATGGCAAAGATGTTTCAAAACATGAGTTTATATATATATATATATATATATATATATATATATATATATATATATATATATATATATATATATATATATATATATATATATATATATATATATATATATGAAAAGTATCTGAACCTTTTGGAATTTCTCACATTTCTGCATAAAATCACCATCAAATGTGATCTGATCTTTGTCAAAATCACACAGATGAAAAACCAGCGTCTGCTTTAACTAAAACCACCCAAACATTTATAGGTTTTCATATTTTAATGAGGATAGCATGCAAACAATGATAGAAGGGGGAGGAATAAGTAACTGAACCATCACATTTAATATTTTGTGCCCCCCTTCTCCCTTTGGCAGCAATAACTTCAACCAGACGCTTCCTGTAGCTGCAGATCAGTCTGGCACATCGATCAGGACTAATCTTGGCCCATTCTTCTTTACAAAACTGCTGTAGTTCAGTCAGATTCCTGGGATGTCTGGCATGAACCGCTGTCTTGAGGTCATGCCACAGCATCTCAATGGGGTCCAAGTCTGGACTTTGACTTGGCCACTCCAGAACATGTATTTTGTTCTGAAAACATTCTGAAGTTGATTTACTTCTGTGTTTTGGATCATTGTCTTGTTGCATCATCCATCCTCTTTTTAGCTTCAACTGTCTGACAGACGGCCTCAGGTTTTCCTGCAAAACATCCTGATAAACTTTTGAATTCATTTTTCCATTAATGATTGCAAGTTGTCCAGGCCCCGAGGCAGCAAAACAGCCCCAAACCATGATGCACCCTCCACTATGCTTCACGGTGGGGATGAGGTGTTGATGTTGGTGAGCTGTTCCACTTTTCCTCCACACATGACGTTGTGTGTTCCTCCCAAACAATTCAACTTTGATTTCATCAGTCCACAAAATATTTTGCCAAAACATCTGTGGAGTGTCCAAGTGCCTTTTTGTGAACATTAAACGAGCAACAATGTTTTTTAGACAGCAGTGGCTTCCTCCTTGGAGTCCTCCCATGAACACCATTCTTGGCCATTGTTTTACATATAGTTGATGTGTGCACAGAAATATTGGACTGTGCCAGTGATTTCTGTAAGTCTTTAGCAGACACTTTAGGGTTTTTTTTTTTACTTCTCTGAGTATTCTGTGCTGAACTCTTGGCGTCATCTTTGGTGGACGGCCACTCCTTGGGAGAGAAGCAACAGTGCCAAACTCTCTCCATTTGTAGAAAACTTCTCTCTGACTGTCGATTGATGAACATCCAGACTTTTAGAGATGGTTTTGTATCCTTTCCCAGCTTTATACAAATCAACAATTCTTGATCGCAGGTCTTCAGACAGCTCTTTTGAGTGAGCCATGGTGCACATCAGACAATGCTTCTCATCAAGACAATTCTTACCAGGTGTGTGTTTTATAGTGGGCAGGGCAGCTTTGAGCCACTCATCAGTGATTGGGCACACACCTGACTTAAATTGTTTGGTAAAAATTGGTTTCAATTGCTCTTTAAGTCTCCTTAGGCAGAGGGTTCAGTTACTTATTCCTCCCCCTTCTGTCATTGTTTGCATGCTATCCTCATTAAAATATGAAAACTTATACATGTTTGGGTGGTTTTAGTTAAAGCAGACGCTGGTTTTTCATCTGTGTGATTTTGACAAAGATCAGATCACATTTGATGGTGATTTTATGCAGAAATGTGAGAAATTCCAAAAGGTTCAGATACTTTTTCATACCACTGTGTGTGTATATATATATATATATATATATATATATATATATATATATATATATATATATATATATATATATATATATATATATATATATATATATATATATATATATCGCTTTAGAAAAGACCCAACCAATGAAAAATCCAAGTTATGAAACACATTTACCTAAGATTTCCATCTCTGGATACGAAAAACATCATGTTACGAAATGCAACATCTCAAAAATTCAAACAATGTGCGCTTGGCTTCAGAGCTGCCCGAATCCTTTGAAACATAAATACATTTGTAGCATCCTGTATTTTGTTTTGAAATTGGCATGATGTAGTTGCTCTCCCATTGGCTATCTCTGAACACTCTGCCCCGCTGGCCTCCCATTGGCTAGGAAGGAGCTGCATCTCCATGATTCCCATGATGCTTTTCATGTGCCTTTGACCCATTGTTCGTCACGGAGTTCTAACACACGTAAAGGACAGAGTTACTGTTGTTTCATGAGTTTTTCAAGTGTGCTCATTGCAACTTTATTTTTTGTCATTCATCATGGGTCCCAAGAAAGTGATTCCCAGTGCGAG
>CM045728.1:101986814-101989314 GCA_024760905.1 Plotosus lineatus
ACCCTCCCAAACATGTCCAGGCTTCACACAAGACACCACCTAAAACAAACACGTTTATATATAGTATATAATAAAAAAAAAAAAAATATATATATATATATATATATATATATATATATATATATATATATATATTCTCCAATAAAGGTTTTAGCTTTTCGCTCTGAGCTGAACCTTGACTTTGGGTGTAGCAAGCAATTTCTTTTTTAAATTATTATTAATAAATGAACAAATATTTAAAATTTAATCAGTATGTATTTATTATGCTCAGTCCTGTCTGTCTGGTTCAGTAGTCAGAAACTTCCTCTCATTTCCTGTCTGAAATTAACACACAGTTGTTCTCAAACTGCTGATCTCTGAGTGCAGAGATGACTAGAATAATAGTTATATAATACACAAAAGAAAAGGAAAAAAAGAAAAGAAAAATAATAGGGGAAAACAGGCATTGGATGAAAAGTTTGATTTTAAACTTGGGTTTTGTGCGTCTTCAGTTTGTACAGTCGTTCTGTAGAAATGATGAGAGACCCCCTGCCCCCAACAGTCGCTGTCCAAAAGGGGGCGCTGTTGAGTTGTGTAAGAGGAAAACCCTCCAGCGCTTCACCAGAAATGTCAGAGGTCTACCCCCCCCCCCATATATATATATATATATATATATGTGTGTGTGTGTGTGTGTGTGTGTGTGTGTGTGTGTGTGTGTGTGTGTGTGTGTGTGAGAGAGAGAGAGAGAGAGAGAGAGAGAGAGAGAGAGAGAGAGAGAGAGAGAGAGAGTTTGAACCAGAAACTACAGGTTTAAAGCTGCATTTATATAAATCACAGTGAGACATGTCTTAAACCATGCAGAATATTTCCCATAATTCAACGTGCAAATTATTTCAGTTCTGTTGGTGTGCATGTTGGGACAGGCTTGACATCCATCATGCATGTACCAGATGTCAAAATAGATAGATAGATAGATAGATAGATAGATAGATAGATAGATAGATAGATAGATAGATAGATAGATAGATAGATGGGTGGAGGATGGACGGACGGACGGACAGATGGCCAGACAGACAGACAGACAGACAGACAGATAGATAGATAGATAGATAGACAGACAGACAGACAGACAGATAGATAGATAGATAGATAGATAGATAGATAGATAGATAGATAGATAGATAGATAGATAGATAGATAGATAGATAGATAGATAGGTATTGCTGCTGTTATAAGTATTGCATTACCTGAGAGTAAAATATTTACATAATAATTAAGTGAAACTTGTCCACATGCAAACTCTTCCGAATGTGGCTTGAAAGAGTTAAGCGTATAGAGTTAAGGAGTCCAGCTGACAGTCAGCTGAGAAAAAGAAAAAAGAAAAAAAAAAGTTTTGGCTCCTGTTCTGATCTGCTAAAAAAAAAAAAAAAAAAAAAAAAAAGCTAGGAAGCACCCTATTGGCTGTCCATCCTAGTCAATTCCGCGTTTACTCCGTGACGTCAGAGCGCCTATAAAACTAAGCAATGCTTTTAAACACATCTGCCGTTGTGTTGGCTTTGCAAAATAACTCCCACACGCTCTTCACCGTCCGAGCCGACGCTGTCCGAAAGTGCATTTCTTTATTTTCTTTCTTTTTTTTTCCAAAAAAAAAAAAAAGGACAAAACTTGTCTGAGTTGCTGTTTTTGCGGTGTGCACGATGTGATTCAGGACGAGCGCGCACAAACAGTCTTCTGTGTCCAAAACGCACAGAGAGAGTGAGAGTGAGAGAGAGAGAGAGTGAGAGAGAGAGAGAGAGAGAGAGAGAGAGAGAGAGCGAGCGAGAGAGAGAGAGAGCGAGAGAGAGAGAGAAGAGCTGCAGCTGGAGTGTCGGATGTTGGTGCGGCTGCAGGGCAGGCTGTGTGTGTGAACCTTGGAGTTGAAAGGCAAAGAAAGCAGAAGGACTTCTCGTGCGCTGTTGTTTTGATTCTTCTGATTGTTGTTGTCGTTCTTATTCGGAGAAGGAAAGCGAAAAGCATCAAGCTGGCTCACCCTCTGCCGGCCCACACCGCGCTGACAGCCGCTCTCCAGCCCCTGTGGAGGAGCGTCACCGGGAAGCGCATGGCGTCCGAGCTGGCGCTGAGTTCCACCGAGCTGCCCACCAGCCCGCTCGCCATGGAGTACGTCAACGATTTCGACCTGATGAAGTTCGAGGTGAAAAAGGAGCCTGCGGAAGCCGAGCGCGTCGGACTGTCCCAGTGTGGGCGTCTGCTCGCCGGAGGCTCCCTGTCTTCCACACCGATGAGTACACCGTGCAGCTCGGTGCCGCCCTCTCCGAGCTTCTCGGCACCGAGTCCCGGCTCAGGGGGCGAACCCAAAGCGCACTTGGAGGACTTTTACTGGATGGGTGGCTACGCGCAACATCAACAACAACAACAACAACAACAACAACAGCAGCAGCAGCAGCAACAGCAACATCAGCAGCATCAACAGCAGCAGCAGCAGCAGCAGCAGCAGCAGCCGCCGCAGCCGCAGCCGCAGCCG
>CM045728.1:102006814-102009314 GCA_024760905.1 Plotosus lineatus
CGTGAACAACACAATCCTGCACTCTTAAGGTCCTCTCACAACTGACTGAAACATGTGGGACCAAGCTGTGGTGCATCAGGTGACACCAGTAAGAACTATTAGCATTTTTTGAAAGAGGACCATATGGTCCTGCTGGGCATTAAGAGGTTAACCTTCGAGCATGTAAAATCACATGGACAGCAATGATGGTACAGAAGTGTCAGAAATATCAATAGTTTCATCAGATGTCTGAGTAAAATGTCAATACAATATGTTTGAGACTAAAATTAGACTATACCTAACATGACTAGCACACAAAAGCATTACATCACAATCTTTCAGAAATTTTCAGTCTACAAAAGTCTTATATACTTACATATATTTTTTACACAATAAATATTTTATTAAAATATTATTATTACAGCCACTACAGTTAATATTTTACAGTCAGTGTCTGGGAGATAAAAGCTCCAGAAGATAAATATCCGAGACACTCGTCAGATGTACAAAGGCTTACAAAATCAATTTCCAGTCAGCTCTTCACTTAATATTATACATACATACAAACAATTAAATAAATAATTAAATAAATGCATTCATATACTTAATGGAAACAAAGACTTGAGTTAATGTTCGCTGTCAAAGTCAGTAATGCTTAAAAAAAAAAAAAAAAAACTTTTGTTCAAAATGAATTTGTAGATGCACTTATTAATTTATCACAATAATCCATCATACAATCATCATGCTATTGTTATGAAGCTTAACCTTTGCAGTGCCTGTCACTTTTTCATCATATATTACTAGTACTATTTGTACTACTTTCAATGTTTTTACTTCTACTCTTGATCTTTTTATTAATAATACCTGTATACAGTTATCTTTACTATTTCTACAAATACTTCTTCATTTTTTTGTACATACTGTATAAATCTCATAAGAGAAAATACTTCCTGGGAAATTAACTTGTCCAAAGCAAGCAAGCAAGCAAGTACACACACACACACACACACACACACACACACACACACACACACACACACACACACACACACACACACACTCAGAGCAGTGGGCTGCCAGATACATTGGGGACGCCTGGAGACCAGTTGGGAGTTAGGTGCTTTGCTCAAGGGCGCCTCAGCCAGGCACTGCTCCACATCTCAATATGCCACATATTTTTCCTTCTGGAGTCAAACCAACGACCTTTCTGTCCCAAAGCCAGTTAACCATTACGCTATGCTTCCCAATTTGTCTTTCTATTACTGTTAATATTCTCACTATAGCTATTTTACTCTCATTAATATAACTATATTCAGAAAAATTAATGAATGAACATTATTACCAATAATACTTCTATTACTAGCGTCATGGCTGGCTGTCTATTTTTTCAGCCTTGAATAAAAATATAAAAATATAAATCTTGGTAACTATGATGCATTTTTCTTTTTTTTTTTTTCTTCTTTCTCTTTTTTTTTTTTTTTTTTTTTTTTTTTTTTAGGTTGAACAATTGCTACTATTAGGACAGTGGTGTCCTGGTGATAAATGTGCTGGATCACTGATCCTAAGGTTGGGGGTGCGAGTCCCACTCTCAACAGGTTATCACTCCCCCCCCCCCCCCCCCCCCAGCGCAGCTAACTGGGTTATCAAAGGCCGGCCATGTCTCTCACTGTCTATGGTGTGAGGCTGTAAAAGAACCATTGCTGACTTTCGACAAGACTCGCTGCATAGCGGTCAGCGTGTTTCTGCCCTGCGGTGGCCTGGCGAGCTGTCCAGGGTGTAGTCTGCCCTCGCCCGGAGTCGGCTGGGATGGGCACCGGCTTCCCTGTGATCCTAATTAGGATTAAGCGATTATAGAAACTGAATGAATGAATGAATGTACTTCTACTGTTACTACTACAATGTTTACTGTTACTTTGACTTCTACCTTTTCTACCACGACTGATATCACACCTTTTAATAATTCTACTATTAGTACTAATATTAGTACTTCTACTAATTACAGAAATAATTAATATATAATTTTGTTCATATGCTGCTCAGGAGTGTGTGGAAACCTATAAATGAAGAGTAATGAATTAAACAGTCAGTTATAATAACTGAATTGGCGCCATGTATACAGAGACGACCGGCTGGCGTCCTCAGTTAAAAATATAACCTTACTGTTTTGTTTTTTTTTTCTTTTTCTGTTCTCCTCTGTTTTGGGGTTCAAGATCCACCTGAAGTGGTGCGGAATGTCTGCTACAGACCTTTGTATGGGTAGAAATACTGAAATAGTCACGGCATAGGATTGCTGAGTAACGTCTCCTGAGATTCCTCCGAACTGGGAAATATGCGAAAATTTCGAGAAAGACACTGTGACTGAGACACGGTGATGCGCTCGTTAGGTTTCTATATTCGTCTGTAAATATTCCGTCTTCAGTACTTTACACTGGAATCGCATTTAGTTTGCATTATGAAAGACAAACGGTCCTGACCAATTTAAACTGCTCTACAGGAAACGCGAGAAGTGCAAAGACGAGCG
>CM045728.1:102011814-102029314 GCA_024760905.1 Plotosus lineatus
GAATGGGATGAAGACAGCGCGGCCCGGCTTTAAGGTTAAAAATATAGATATCCATGGAGAGCGAGAGAGAGAGAGAGAGAGAGAGAGAGAGAGAGAGAGAGAGAGGTAGACAGACAGAGAGAGAGAGAGAGAGAGAGAGAGAGAGAGAGAGAGAGAGAGAGAGAGATGCACAGTGAAACACAATCTGCTCAGAGAGCTGAGTTAGCATTAGCTTTGTGTGTTTTTGTGTTTGTGTGATTTATTGTTAAATTCTATAAAATCGCTGCATACAGCAAAATATTACACCACGAACATTTTGACATGCAAAGCTGTGAGGTTATTATGGGATGTCCCATATAATGGGCAGACCGCTTAGCGGTGATCAACCAGGTGGCCAGAGTATGATATCTTTCGATCTCCTTGCCACATATCCAAACGGTGTGTCACATGACTTATACATTCTGTAATGATGTCACCGAAAGGGCGCTACCACCGTAAGACATTCCACCAGTAATGGTTTGATGTTACTCTAAGAGAATAGTGTTGCTATGACGACAGAACTTTTTAAAGTGCATTGTCATTCTTTTATGAGTTAAAATGCAGAATTTATCATTTTTGTTATGTAAGAAAAGAAAAAAATTCAGGACATGCCGTACGAAAAAAATTATTCATTATAATTACTGATCACATCCTGCTGCCGGTGATTGTTGTCACGGAGCAGGGCTTTTTGTTTTTTGTTCCGGAAAAAAATATATATAATAAAAATATTAATAATCAGTGTAAAAAGAGGATAAACATTTTTAAATTGATACTCGGACTCATAATAAATCTACATTAAAATGAATTATGAAAAATGAAAAAAATTAATATTATGGCAATATATATATATATATATATATATATATATATATATATATATATATATATATATATATATATATATATATATATATATATATATATATATATATATAATTTTTTTTTTCCATCCTGAATTGTATTCCCTTATTTATTTATTTATTTATTTATAACAATAATGTACAAGTCTTTGTTCCTGTACGAATCCTGGGTCTCATCCAACCCATATTCTGTCTTCTCTTTGAACCATGTCTGGGTCTCGTGTGTGTGTGTGTGTGTGTGTGTGTGTGTGTGTGTGTGCCATCATTCTGGATTTGTCCATTCTCTCTCTTTCACTCAGCAGAGGGATCTGTTTAAACAGCCGTGTTACCAAACTGTGCTAAATTTAGCCGACAGCGTGCGGGCTTAATTCCACTTTGCTAATTATGTCCATGTTGCAGGAATCTCAGAACCGGCCTTTTCTCTGGCCCGAAAAGCTCACACTCAGCAGAAATGGCAGCGAAGTGTGTGTATGTGTGTGTGTGTGTGTGTGTGTGTGTGTGTGTGTGTGTGTGTGTGTGTGTGTTTATACATGTTATATATTGACAATCAGTGAATGTTTAAAAAAAAAAAAAAAAAAAAAAAAAAAAAAAAAAAAATCTTCCAAAAACTGACCCATCAGTGAACAATTCCTCTTCAACCAGCGCATTGCTTCCTAAATTGAACTTTAAAGACATGGGTGGAGCAAACTCAGCAGGTTCTAATAGGTAAAAAAAACGAAGAGAGACAGAAGGAAGGGGAAAACGAAGGAAGAAAAACCAACAAGAAAGAAAGCGAAAGAGAGGAAAAAGAGAAGAAGGAAGGAAGTAAAGAAGGGGGAGAGAGAGAGAGAGAGAGAGAGAGAGAGAGAGAGAGAGAGAGAAGGAATGAAGAAAAGAAAGAAGGAAAAAATGAAGGATGGAAGGACAGAAAGAATGAAGGAAGAAAGGAAGCAAGGAAGGAAAGAAAAATAAGTAAAAGAACAAGAGATAGGAAAAAGAAAAAATGAAGAAAAGATTGAAAGAAAGAAAGAGAAGGAAAGAAGTAAAAAAAAAAAAAAAGTAAAAAAGAAGCAAGGAAAGGGAGAGTATGAAGGGAAGCAAGTCTCATTCAGGACTGAGTGAAAGCAGTGTACAATCTGAACAGCTAACCAGACCGCCACAGGGCCAACACACATATTGAGTCACTCGGAACAGGCTGCCTTTAAACCGTGGAAAGAAAACCGGATGATCTGGAGGAAACCCTGCAAGTACAGGGAGTGCGTGCAAACTACACTAGCGTGCCATGCCTTTAATCTTCCTGTTGCAGCTATTAGGAATAAAACAACTCAGGGTGTCATGTGTTAAAGGGACGAATACATTTCAGGGCACAAATAAAAGCATGGGACAGATTTATAGTACAAAAGATCACACAAACTTTTTATTCAATAAACATGACGGGTTCGGCTTTGGATTTTGTGTATGTCGAATAATCAAAGGAAAAGATGTGAACGCATCCCGCGTGTTCGGGTTTGGACTCCCCTGCTCCATTCTGATATTGTCTTACCTCATCAGGCCTGACAGTAAACATAAACACGGTAAACATGGCTGCATGACTCGAGCAGTTCCTTCTTTTTTTTTTTTTTTTTTTTTTTTTTTTTAACAAATTTTACCTGTTTATAAATGCAGTGATCCCTCCTGCAGATTCAGTGCATCGCGGGTTTTTCAAAAATATTCATCGGGAAAAACAAGGAAATTAAGGAAAAATAGGGAAAATTTTCAGAAAAATGCCGTAAAACAAGGCCAATTATAAAAAAAAAAAAAAAAAAAAAAAAAAAAAAAATCCAACAAAACAATTTACAGTTTTATGTGAGGTGCGCATCTGAGTGCTCGTGCGAGTCTGTATGTGTGTGTATTTATATTTTATTTACATCTTATGCATTATTTTTGAATGCTTGATTGTTATTATAAGCATTTATAGCGTTGAGTATGTTCAGTTCAGTTCATTTTCTGTAACCGCTTCATCCTAATTAGGGTCACGGGGAGGCTGGTGCCCATCCCAGCCAACTCAGGGCGAGGGCAGAGTACACCCTGGACAGCTCGCCAGGCCATCGCAGGGCGGAAACACGCTGACGGCTTTGCAGCCTACTCTTGTCGAAAGTCAGCAATGGTTCTTTTACATGCCTCACACCATAGACAGTGAGAGACATGGCCCGCCTTTGATAACCCAGTTAGCTGCACTGGGGGGGACAGTAACAGCTTTGTGGAGAGTGGGACTCGAACCCCCAACCTTTGGATCAGCGATCTGGTGCCTTATACCACTAGACCACCACTGCCCCGCGTTGAGTATGTATTTATTGATATTATATATCATGTACATGTTACATATGCATGTACGTATACTTCAGTCACGTGGGTCGATCCTACTTTGCGGAAATCAGCAGTCGCGGGAGAATCCTGGTCCCAAATTAACCGCAAAAAGTGAGGGATCCCTGTACAGGGTCATTTGGGGAAGGCGACACAGGAGTGGTGGGTTCACAGTAAGCATCAGATACTGCTCACACAGGATTGGTAGTTAGAGTGAAGTCATCAGTTGAGGCGTGGCTATTTAGAATATGTTCATCAGTGCAGGTGTAGCTGCAGGTTCTCCGATCGCTGCACACTGATAAGAATAAAAGAAAAAAAACAAATAACGTGTGCCCAGGTCTACGGAACATGAAATCATCTCCTGATATGAGCACCGTGGTCCCTGTGGATATTTATTTAAAATGATATTTATTCTGTCTGTAGTCGTTCTGAGCGTGCAGGAAGGCTGGAGGTTGTAAATGACCCGGTGCCGAATGATGATATGCTGTGTATCGGAACACTGTATTTTAGACCAGAGTTATTTTTATGAGTTTCCACGCCACGCCTTTCTCCTTCCCCTCATTTCACCTTCAGCCTCATGGCTCATCCCCCTCGTTAGCTTGACGAACGAGCCACTGCAAGCAAAGTGCTCTGCTTAGGTTTCGTCCCGTCTCTCCGTCCCGTTTCAGCGAACAGGAATAAGCAGCTTTTAGTGTTAAATATGGCTCCAGTGAGCCGAGTCTTAAATTCCTGATCTTTTAGTTTAATTCAGGTTTCCTGTTTAACCGCGGCCTACATCGCTCTCCTTTTTCTCAGCGATTTAAAGATAACTCTTTATTCACTCATGGAACATCTAATAGTGTTTTTATACTTAAATAAATAATAAATAAATAAGTGGAGGGGAATAAATTTAGAGGACTTCTAACGTGTCCCTCGGGCTATCTTGTGCTCCGCGAGTATGGTGGACCAGACTCGCTGCTATGGACCATTCGATCTCTGTACCACCGCAGCCAGAGGTTGATCCGCATTGGTAACAACAGGTCGAATTCATTTCCATTGAGGGTTGGATTCCACCAAGGCTGTCCTTTGTCACTGATTCTGTTCATAATTTTTATGGACAGAATTTTTGTCCACAGCAACCATGTTGAGGGCTTCTGGTTTGGTGGCCAAAGGATCTCATCTCTGTTTTTAGATTTGATTTTTTTCCTTTCAGTTTAATCGAGTCAGGACCTCCAGTTATTGCTGGAGCGATCCTCAGCTGAGTGTGAAGCGACCGGGATGAGAATCAGCACCTCCAAGTCTGAGGCCATGGTCCTCAACAGGAAATGGGTGGAATACAGATTCTGAATGTGGAATGAGGTCATGCCCCAAGTGGAAGGGTTCAAGTATCTCGGGGTCTTGTCCACGAGTGAGGGAAGGATGGAGCGAGAGATCGACAGGCAGATCGCTGTTTATTTTTATATGGTGAATAAGGAGCTGAGCCGCAAGAAAAGCTCCCAGTTTAGCAGTCGATCTACGTTCCAATCCTCAGCTAGGGTCACAAGCTTTGGGTGGTGACCGATAGAACAAGATCGCGGATACAAGAGGATGAAGAGAGCTTCCTTCACAGGGTGGTGAGGCTCTCCCTTAGAGAGAGGGTGAGAAGCTCAGGCGTCCAGGAGGAGCTCAGAGTAGAACCGCTGCTCCTCCACATTGAGAGGAGCTAGTTGAGGTAGCTCAGGCATCTGGTTAGAATGCCTCCCGAATGCCTCCTTGGTGTGGTGTTTCAAGGTTAACCTAGAACCTGCTGGAGGGATTATATTCCTTGGCTGGTCTGGGAACTCTTAGGTGCACCCCCTGGAAGAGCTGGAGGAAGAGGCTGGGCAGAGGGACAGCTGAACTGCACTGTATAGGCTGCTGCCTCCTGACCCCAGCTTCAGCAGATGACGATGATGAAGAAGAAGATGATGATGATGATGATGATGATGATGATGATGATAATGATGAAATAAAAGTTTGATAGTTTGATGTTGAAGCACGTCAAAGTTTCATTTATTTGTAGAAATTGATTTTGTTTTAAGAAGTATGATTTAATTAATTATGATTTAATTCATAATTCAGGTCTGAGTTAAAAAGAATAAATAAATAGGCCTCAGAGGTCAAGATGCTTCTGCTGAAAAGAGCATTTAATAATATTCCCAAATATAACAACCACACCTGGCAGTGGTGCCCTGGTGGTGAAGGGCACTGGATCTCTGATCCTAAGATTGGGGGTTCGAGTCCCACTCTCCACAAGGTTGTCACTGCCCCCCCAGTGCAGCTAACTGGGTTATCAAAGTCTGGCCATGACTCTCACTGTCTATGGTGAGAGGTTCACGTAAAAGAACCATTGCTGACTTTTGACAAGAGTAGCTGCATAGTCGTCAACGTGTTTCTATCCCTTCTAAAGGGTTGTGTCAGGATGAGCATCCGACGTAAAAAAAATATGCCAAATCAGGGGTCTTAGCGCAGTGAGGGGGTCTTACTGGGATTCGAACGCACAACCTCCTGATCATGAGCCCAGCATTCTAATCACTAGGTCAACAGCCCCATGGAGCTTCCAATGAGCGAGGGCTAAATAATTAAAAGACATGGTGTTGCACGTCTGAAGCAAGGCGAGAAGGTCATGGGTTCTAGTCCCTGGCTCAGCATAAACCTTTCTGTATGGCAGAATGTTTTTCCCAGTATATTTTACTGGTACCCATTTATACTGGTGGGTGAACAGAGGCACACTTGTGGTTAAGACCTTGCCGAGGGGTCTTAGCACAGTGGGGGTCTTACTGGGATTTGAACTCACAACCTCCTCATCATGAGCCCAGCACTGTAACCATGAGGCCACCGACCCCATGGGGCTCACAATGAGCGAGAGCTAAACAATAAGGAGACGTGGTGTTGCACGTCTGAAGCAAGGCTTGAAGGTCATGGGTTCTAGTCCCGGGCTCAGCATGGACCTTTCTGTATGGCAGAATGTATTTGCATGTTCATTTTATGGGTTTCCTCTGGGCACTCCGTTTCGCCGAGGTTCCCTCCCACAGTCCAAATACATGCCGACATGGCTAACAGACTGTTCCTAATTGCCCTTTGATGTGAGTGTGAGTGTAGATGGCTGTGCGTGTGTTGGTACTGTGATGGATTGCAAGTTGTTCAAGGTATGTCATCTGTAATAGGCCCCAGCCTTCCAGCGACCCTTCAGCAGCATTATTACATATTTATGTCGAATCATTATTGTATATTATTTACTTATTTGTTTGCTTGCTTGTTTATTTTTAATATCCAATACATATTTCTACTCTCTCTAACAGGACCATCAATTGATTATAGATTATCCGACAACATTTCACAACATGAAAGTTTTTTCCTATGTGCCACACTAAAGCCCAACCTTCTGTCAGCGTGCATAATAAAGCCTCTCAGATGAACACAAGCAGGACCGAGCCCAGAGCGAAGGCATATAAGGGTAAGGAAAGGACCCGAGGCCTAAGTGGTGCACCTTACTTACAGCCCACACTTAATGCTTCCTGTACAAACATATCTATTTTTAATAACGAATAACTTAATGGCCTAAACATCTCTGCCAGCGTCCTTCCGCTCAATCTCTCTCTCTCTCTCTCTCTCTCTCTCTCTCTCTCTCTCTCTCTCTCTCTCTCTCTCTCTCTCTCTCTCTCTCTCTCTCACACACACACACACACACACACACACACACACACACACACACACATACATACACACCCAAACACATATTCACATGCATGTATGCACACACGCATACACACACACACACACACACACACACACACACACACAGACACACACACACACATGGTCAGGACGTTACACTTCCAAACTTTTATTGATGAAAAATTTCTTTCAAAAAACCCCAATGACACATGACATCTGAGACATCTGAGAGAGAGAGCATAGGAATCAGTCTCCCTTGCCCGGACCTGGGTCACCGGGGTTCCCTCCTGGAGCCAGGCCCAGGGGAGGGGCTTGAAGGCAAGCGCCTGGTGGTCGGGCTTATGCCCATGGAGCCTGGCCGGGCCTAGCCCGAAAAGGAGACATGGGTCCGCCCTCCCATGGACCCACCACCCGTGGGAGGAGTTTTAGGGGTCGGGTGCAGTGTGAGTTGGGTGGCAGCCAAAGGCATGGGTTCTGTCAGACCGATCCTTGGCTACTTACTCTGATGCTCGGGAGATGGAATGTCACCTCTCTGGCGGGAAAGGAGCCTGATTTGGTGCGTGAGGTGGAGAGATACCGACTAGATATAGTCGGGCTCACCTCAACGCATAACTTGGGCTCTGGAACCATCCATCTCGAAAGAGGCTGGACCTTCTTCTATTCTGGAGTTGCTCATGGGGTGAGGCGGCAAGCCGGTGTGGGTATTCTTGTTGCCCCCCGTCTCGGTGCCCAAATGTTGGGGTTCTCCCCGGTTGACGAAAGGGTAGCTTCCCTCTGTCTTCGGGTGGGGGGACGGGTCCTGACTGTTAGTTGTGCTTATGCACCAAATGACAGTTCAGAGTACCCACCCTTTTTGGAGTCTTTGGGGGGGAGGGGGGGGGGGGTGTTGGAGAACGCTCCCTCGGGAGACTCGCTCGTTGTCTTGGGAGACTTTTACACCCATGTGGGCAACGATAGTGTGACCTGGAAGGGTGTGATCGGTAGGTACGGCCTCTCCAGTCTGAATCCGAATGGTGTTTCGTTGTTGGACTTCTGTGCTCGTCATAGTTTGTCTATCACGAACACGATGTTCGAACATAAGGGTGTCCATAAGTGCACTTGGCTCCAGGACACCCTAGGTCGCAGTTCGATGATTGACTTTGTAGTCGTGTCATCGGACTTGCGAGCATATGTTCTGGACACGGGTGAAGAGAGGAGCTGAGCTGTCTACCAATCACTACCTGGTGGTGAGTTGGCTTCAGTGGTGTGGGAGGTTGCCTTCCAGACCTGGCAGGCCCAAGCGTGTAATCAGGGTCTGATGGGAACGTTTGGCGGAGTCCCCTGTCCGAGAGGCCTTTAACCCCCACCTCCGGCAGAGCTACAACCACTTTCCGGAGGAGGCGGGGGACATGGAATCCGGATGGGCCATGTTTCGTGCCTCCATTGCTGAGGCGGCAGCCCATAGCTGTGGCCGTAAGGTCGTCGGTGCTTGTCGTGGCGGTAATCCCCGAACCCGGTGGTGGACACCTGCGGTGAAGGGGGCCGTCCAGCTGAAGAAGGAGGCCTATCGGGTTTTATTAGCCTGTGGGACTCCTGAGGCAGCAAACGGGTACCGGCAGGCCAAACGTGCTGCAGCCGAGGCTGTCGCAGATGCAAAATCTCGGGCGTGGGAGGAGTTCGGTGTGGGCCTGGAGAGTGATTATCGGTTGGCCTCAAAAAGGTTCTGGGCCACCATCTGACGCCTCAGGAGGGGGAAGCAGTTCTTCACAAACACTGTTTACGGTGGAGGTGGGGAGCTGCTTACCTTGAATGGGGATGTTGTTGAGAGGTGGAGGGAATACTTTGAGAACCTCCTTAATCTCACCAACATGCCCTCCGTGGAAGAGGAAGACCCTGGGGGTTCGGGTGAGGGTCCGTCCATCACTGGAGTGGAGGTCACTGAGGTTGTCAAAAAGCTCCTCGGTGGTCGAGCTCCGGGGTTGGAGGAGATCCGCCCGGAATATCTCAGGGCTCTGGATGTTGTTGGACTGTCTTGGTTGACACGTCTCTGCAACATCGCGTGGTCATCAGGGGCTGTACCTCTGGATTGGCAAACTGGGGTGGTGGTCCCAATTTTTAAGAAGGGGGACTGGAGGGTGTATTCCAATTATCGGGGAATTACACGCCTCAGCCTACCTGGGAAAGTCTATGCAGGGGTACTAGAGAGGAGGATCCGACCGATAGTCGAACCTCGGATTCAGGAGGAACAATGTGGTTTTCATCCTGGCCGCAGCACTCTTGACCAACTCTATACGCTCCACAGGATTCTGGAGGGGGCATGGGAGTTTGCCCAATCTGTAAACATGTGCTTTGTGGATTTGGAGAAGGCTTTCGACCGTGTCCCTCGAACGATCTTGTGGGGCATGCTCCGAGAGTACAGCGTTCCGGATCTGTTGCTACGAGCTATTCGGTCGCTGTATCACCGGAGCCAGAGTTTGGTCCGTATTGGTAACAGCAGGTCGGATTCGTTTCCAGTGGGAGTTGGAGTCCACCAAGGCTGTCCTTTGTCACCGATTCTGTTCATAATTTTTATGGACATAATTGATAGGCGCAGTCGAGGCGATGAGGGGTTCTGGTTTGGTGGCCATCGGATATCATCTCTGCTTTTTGCGGATGATGTTGTCCTCTTGGCTTCATCAAGTCGGGACCTCCAGCTCTCATTGGAGCGATTCAGAGCTGAGTGCGAAGCAGCCGGGATGAAGATCAGTACCTCCAAGTCCAAGGCCATGGTTCTCAGTCAGACAATGGTGGAATGCACCCTCCGGGTCGGGAATGAGGTCCTGCCCCAAGTGGAGGAGTTTCAGTATCTTGGGGTCTTGTTTACGAGTGAGGGAAGGATGGAGTGAGAGATCGACAGACGGATCACTGCAGCCTCTGCTGTTAAGCGGTGCCTGTACCGGTCCGTCATGGTGAAGAAGGAGCTGAGCCGCAAGGCGAAGCTCTCAATTTACCAGTCGATATACGTTCCAACCCTCACCTATGGTCACGAGCTTTGGGTAATGACCGAAAGAACAAGATCACGGATACAAGCAGCTGAAATGAGCTTCCTTCGCTGGGTGGCGGGGTTCTCCCTTAGAGATAAGGTGAGAAGTTCCGCCATCCAGGTAGAGCTCGGAGTAGATCCGCTGCTCCTCCGCATTGAGAGGGGCCAGTTGAGGTGGCTCGGGCATCTGGTCAGAATGCCCCCCGGACGCCTCCCTGGTGTGGTGTTTGGGGCATGTCCAACCGGAAAGAGACCCCGGGGTCGACCTAGAACACGCTGGAGGGACTATGTCTCTCGGCTTATCTGGGACCGCCTCGGTGTCCCCCCGGGAGAGTTGGAGGAAGTGGTTCGGGAGAGGGACGTCTGGACCTCTTTGCTGAGGTTGCTGCCCCCGCGACCCGACCCTGGACTAAGCAGAAGAAGATGATGATGATGATGATGATGATGATGATGAAATTTCTTTCTTAGAATAATTCAGCTGTAAACCAATAAAGGCGGATTATCAGAGACACTCCATAAGGCTGTACGTATGTGCACTGAGGACAATTACGCTCAATAAGAGCTCCATACGTTTGAAACACCCTCATGGGGCACATCGTTTTGTCAGAGTTTGCAGCTACTTTTATATTACTGGACTGAAAAAAAATGAGAGTTCGTCTGAAAAAGTACACACACACACACACACACACACACACACACACACACACACACACACACACACACACACACACACACACACACACACACACGCGCGCATCCAAGCGTGTTGAGCAGTAGCAGTATAATTGCCCTAATCAAAGGTCTTAATCGGCCATTAGTGTCGTCCCGGCAGCATCCAGTAAAGCAGCAGCTGTTAGCACTGGCTGACGACGGGGAGGAAGGCAACCTCTCGTCATAACCAGGGTTGTTCTTACAGCCTTGTTCAGTTAGAATCGCTTCTAATTGTGTTCGGAGAGGTCAGTCATGGGGGCCAATTGAGGGCTTAAAAAATAACTCTGCAAAATAACCCCCCCTCCTTTCCTCTCCTCCCTTTACAAGCGGCCACAGACACGGCACGCAACATCCCTCCCGGGCTTTAAATGTACACTCTTATATATATATATATATATATATATATATATATATATATATATATATATATATATATATATATATATATATATATACTGCATTAATCCCACAAGGGAAATTATTTTCTCTGCATTTACACACACACACACACACACACACACACAGAGAGAGAGAGAGAGAGAGAGAGAGAGAGAGAGAGAAGGTGTGCCACACAGATTGTGGTCGCCTGGAAAGCATCCGGGGTTCGGTGCCTTGCTCACTTTAACCATTTATGTGGAGGAAGGGAAGGTGCTGCTCACTTCCCCAACGCCACTCTTGGAATCAGACGAGCCACCTTTTGGTCTCAAAGCTGCTTCTCAAACCATTAGGTTATGGCTGCTCCCAAAATAATAACTACAATCCTCTTTTATATTTAAAATCTGGGTTCGTAAACTTATTCTGCAGCAGATAGCAGAGCATCCTTCTCCGCCCTCTTCTACTTCTTCTTTCTTCCAAATTCACAATGCAACTTATAAAAATGTAAACCACGGGAGAGAACACACCCCTAGCCCTGTACTCACATTCACTTATTGGCCAAACCGCTTTGTCCTATTAGGTTGGATGTATAAGCTCTGCATGAAGGTGGAGTACACCCTGAACAGCTCACCTGACCATTGCAAGGTCAATATACACACGACCATTCACACTCACTCTCACACCTAGGAGCGATTTGGGACCACTAATTAGCTTTATATGCATGTTTTTGGACTGTAGGAGGATACCAGAGTACCCAGAGGAGACCATGCAAGCACAGGGAGAACAAATTTGAACTCAGGCCCCTCTTGCTGTGAGGCGATCATGCTAACCAGTACATCACCATGCTGCCCGATGCTACTTCTGTGCATTTTCATTCATTAATTAATAAATAAATATATATATATATATATATATATATATATATATATATATATATATATATATATATATATATATATATATATGGGTGTGTGTGTGTGTTTAGGGTTGTTTAGGGTTGCTGGGACTCGGGAGCCAATCCCAGGTGACTCCAGGTGAGAGGTGAGGGTTATGAACACAGATGCAAACAAGCATTCACAAGTATGTTTATATTTTTGATAATATCCATTATATTTAGAGTGGATGAGCTCATCTGCATGTCTTTAGACTGATGGAGGAAACCAGAGAACCCTGAGGAAGCCCATGAAGGAAACATGTAATCGCTACACTTGACTGAGATTCATACATAGAACCTTATCTTCTTGACACGAAAGTACTAATAACTTATTATTATTATTATTATTATTATTATTATTATTATTATTATTATTATTAAAAGAAGTCAATGGCAGTAATCTGATCGATGTACATGGCGGATGCTCCCATGCATAAAAGCGAGTGATACATGTATTGAAAGTCACGTATCATATCATTACAGCTTAAAGCCGGCGTTTGTGTGTGTCCTCGCGGCGGAGGGAGGAAGATTGCTCTCGGAGCAGCAGCGGGGGGTTTGGAGCCTGTGTGTCTAGCTCATGTGTTTCCCACTCTAGACATAACTGCTGTGTTTACAAGGCTCACTGGCTTGCTGTTAAATTATTGGAGTGAAGCACTGAGAGAGAGAGAGAGAGAGAGAGAGAGAGAGAGAGAGAGAGAGAGAGAGAGATGGGGGATAAGTTGTTCTCTCTCACCCCGGTATTGTTTCATAGTTCTGGTTAACCAGCTGAAGGAATGTTTAATTACAGGCCAGGCTTACTGTCACACTGGAAAGGCCATTACTCGGGGGAATCAGCTCAAAAGAATGGAGTTTAAAAGAAAAAGGTCGGGGTTGTGATGGGCCTCGTCATGTCTTTTTTTTTTCTTTTTTTAACGCCGGACTTACATTTGACCGGAGAGACGCGGGACGAACAGAGACGTCTGCTTTGAACGGATCCCTCTGCTGGAGCCGTTTAATGGGACTCGCTGTATGTCGGCTAGCCGCAGTTTGGACCGAGGGCCTCTTAGTCATGCGGAGTGTAAATTCTGAGGCTGTGTGTTTTCTGGCATGTACTCAGTCAGGGTCAGGACCTCCAGGCTGCTGGGAAAACAAGCTAAGCAGCTAAACTATACAAGCAAGAGTGCACTTCCACTCACCAGGCTGCAGGGAGAGAAACAAATAACATACAGTACTACAGTCGAGTGCAAAAGTATCAGAACCCTAATGAAATCACACACACACACACACACACACACACACACACACACACACACACACACACATATATATATTGATTGATTGTGATTTTTCATTCTGTTTTCCTCACACAGTCCAAAAACAAAAACATGCACAGTGGGCTGATAGGCTGTTTTAAATAAATGATGGCTTGGCAAGCTGTCCAGGGTGTATAATGTCTGGTTAGCATTAGCCACTTAGCTTGGGTTGACAACTTGTGACAGCAACATTAATCAAATAATCTTTAATGTTTTAAAACTAGATTGTCAGACATGATGAAAAATGGGTGTGGCTTGCTTGGCCAATAAATCTAGTTCTGCTAAGAGATTGAATTATGTGGTCCAAACTAGGTGTGTGTGTGTATATGTGTGTATGTGTGTGTGTGTGTGTGTGTGTGTGTGTGTGTGTGTGTGTGTGTGTGTGTGTGTGTGTGTGTGTGTGTGTATGTGTGTGTGTTCAGCGATGGAAGACTCATAGGTAAAGTATATCAGGAATTTGTTGAAAAAATGTTTTCTGTTCATTTCTGGAGTTCGAAACGCTCTTAACACACACAGCTTCACGTTGAATAAATTACCCCCAACTTAATTAAAAAAAGAAAATAATCTGAGAAACAGCATACTCTCATATCCATACATCCTCCAATGCAATAAGGTAGGTAGGTAAAAGGTAAAGTCTGTTGGGTTTTTACACCCGAGCCTCGTGGCTCATCAGGCCAGTGCGTATCCCCGGTTTCCATAGCGTGAAGCGACCAGGAGTTCAACTCGTCCTGGATGGGACGCTAGTCTATCGCAGGTTACCTTCCCAGTATATTTTACTGGTACCCATTTATACTGCTGGGTGAACAGAGGCACACTTGTGGTTGAGACCTTGTCCAGAGGTCTTAGCACAGTGTGGGTCTCAGTGGGATTTGAACTCACAACCTCCCAATCATGAGCGCAGCACCCTAACCACTACTCCACTGGCCCCAACCCAATGCAATACGGTTTCGACCAATCCGAACTGTCCATTCTGTCACCGTCTTACCCTGCAGGCAGGAAGTGTTCATTCTTCAGCTATGCACATGATGTGCGGCTCTTCACCTTGAGTCAAATCCGTCTCAATCTCTAACGCATACTCACATAAACAGCTGCTTCATGAATTAAATGAGCTCATGTATTTTAGGAGAATGATGTGGTGGGGGAGGGCGTGTTGTGGTGGGGGTGTTTGAGATTCTGGAAATATTTTAAAAGCAAATAAGCACAATTTATACCCTCATCCTTTTCTTACACTTTTTCAACAACAGCTATGGTTGCTACTGGGTGTGACCTATCTACATTTCACTGCTCAAAGCTAATGGCTCATCGGTCGTGCCAGGCTAGGGCAATACCCATCCGAGCTAACTAACAAATGTGAATTAAAACACAATTTAATCACAGGCTAGACACCTTTAGCTACTTTATGCACATCAGAACCAGGTGACTCTGGGTGAAGGTAGAAAACACTTTGAACTGTGTTAGACCATCACAGGGCAACACACACACACACACACACACACACACACACAACCATTCACACCTAGGGGTAATTGGCAATGGCCAATTAGTCTACTGTGCATGCCTTCGTGTGCGGAGTACCCTGAGGAAACCGACACAACAGACACACGCCTGCCTAGCCAGTGACTTGATCCAAGGACCTTCTTGTTCTGACGCAGATAAGCTAACCACTATGCCACTGTGTCTCCCTAAACGTGAAACAATTATTCCAAAAACAAGTAGCATGATTTGCTCTACATAAAAAAAAAATAAATAAATAAAAATAAAATAATAATAATAATAATAATAATAATAATAAGGGCAGTGGTGGTCTAGTGGTATAAGGTGCCGGATCGCTGATCCAAAGGTTGGGGGTTCGAGTCCCACTCTCCACAAGGTTGTCACTGTCCCCCAGTGCAGCTAACTGGGTTATCAAAGGCCAGCCATGTCTCTCACTGTCTATGGTGTGAGGCATGTAAAAGAACCATAGCTGACTTTCGACAAGAGTAGGCTGCAAAGCCGTCAGCGTGTTTCTGCCCTGCAACGGCCTGGTGAGCTGTCCAGGGTTTACTCTGCCCTCGCCCTGAGTTGGCTGGGATGGGCACCAGCCTCCCCGCGACCCTAATTAGGAGTTGAGTGTTCAGGCAGTTGATTGGTCAGTGTATAATACTTCCTGGTCGGAAGCGAGAGTGAGAGAGAGAGAGAGAGAGAGAGAGAGAGAGAGGTTGTGGTGATGGTGGTGGTCTCAGTTTGTTCTCCTCCAAGTGTGTGAAGTGTACGAATGTAAGGAAAACATAAAAGAAGGGGCGGCATATATGGGGAGGAGAAGGGGACCCCATCTATACCCACAGAGCTGGTAGACCTGGAGGAGACAGCACTCTGATATTCCCTGCCTAGGGAGGATAGGGTCGCACCGCTATCGATAACAAAAAGATATTCTACCCCTTCTAGAACAATAGGAAGAAGGGGCAGATTCTCATTGCAGGGCGAATTAAACACTAGGTGCATTAAGCTACAGGTCACGGGGTCCCTACTCCGCGGGCATCCCTATTCGTGCTCCTGCGGGTATGGCCGTGTTGGCAATTCGCCTGCGGAATCTGAGGGGGGGCGAGACGGGTTGTCTCCCTGGTGGGTCCAAGAGGCAGAATTACGTTCGTCTCTCTGTCTCTTTCTACACTCTTTTTTTCCAATGCCCTTCTATACCACAATAATGACACTTTCCGGTCTTTCTATACGAATCCCTTCCCCTATTCTTATCACGAGGGCCCTGGAGGGCCATCGCCAGCAGAACCCTATTCTTCACATTCACTAGTCCATCTGATTCTAACATACGAACCCTTTCTCCGGCAGTTCTAACGATGAGACGTTGACGATCTGTGAAATGCGGTTTAAGTGCGCTCTGGACCTCTGGGAGACTTAAAAAACTGGACACGAACATAGAATTTGCCTCTTCGGTACGAAGGTCAAATCCTCCTACATGACACCAAGTTTCAGTAAAGCGATTCCAAAATACCGAAGTTAGTTCGCCCCGCTTCTGCTTACAATTAAGTTACGTGTGAAAGATCACAAGCTCCCTCCCGTCGGGAAACGAAATAAACCGTAAGCTGCGCACGCAGGGTTTGTAACGCGTCGGGATTATCCCTCCAATAGAGCGAGGAACGATAATGAGTCTGACGACGCCCGTCTTACCCCGTCCTGTTCTATTTTTTTTTTTTTTTTTCTTTTTCCTTACTCACTAATTTAGGTTTGGGGACACTCTGAGTCGCCTTCTTGGGCTCGAAGAGCTTCTTATGTTGCAACCAGTACGAGCGCATCTCATAGCATTTTACATAAGCCTCCTTCATGTATTCATCATCCCAGGAGGGGTTGCCCAATCCATCATAAATCATGCGATGCGCGGATGTCAGAGATCCTGCATCAAAAGTCCCATTTCGAGGAAAGTTTGGTACTTGGTCGAGTCCCTCCGTCCATCTGGCTAGATTACTAAACCATGGTTTAGTATAATAAGCAAGACCACATTTATTCATCCATTCCTTGGGGGTTTCCCGGGATTAGGCTTTGGATAGGAATTTCCCATTGTTTACCGTCTAACAACAAAACAACAGAAAAAATACGTTGGCATACAGGAATACAGGGGCACCTTCTTTTTTCTTTCTTTTCGTTTTTCGTTTTTTTTTTTTTTTTTTTGTATTTATATAGCGCTCTTCCCAGTTATAGCAACTGAGGATAACCGTCCCAGTTATAGCAACTGAGGATAACCATCCCTTCTAGAGAAGGGGATAAACCGTCCCTTATAAAAAGGGGATAACAGACGCTCAAATACTGCTAACCAGGTAGTCAAACAAATCTTGTCTTACCTGATCAGGAGTATCACGTCGGGGTCACCAAATTGTAGGAATTTTCTCAGTAGAAGTTCCTACTTAAATCTGCACGATCTGGATTCCTGTATCTCAACGTCTGAGAGCGCTCCGGGAGCAACAGACAAGCAACCACACGAGTGAAATCAGTCTGGTTTATTCATCGGAAGCTCATCGAACACATGCAGTGTCCGCTTATTTATACAGAGGGATATGCGTGCAAAGCAGTAATTGCGTGTTCACAAAGCATTAACATATATGTTTGTGCACTGCGGCACGTGACACTTGGGGATGTGCATGTAAAGTAGTAATTGCGTGTTCACAAAGCATTTCCATATATATGTTTGTGCCCTGCGGTGCTTAACACTTGGCTATATGCATTTCAAAGCAATTCCTCATTGTTACATTGTTATTTTCCGAATCCCACACCCGGAACACCCACCCAACAGTTTCATGTGCCTGGCACACATGTCACAATTACA
>CM045728.1:102036814-102051814 GCA_024760905.1 Plotosus lineatus
GTCCTGTTCTGTCCCATCCTCTTGTGTCCCAGTCTGTTCTTTCCCATTTCAGCCAATCCAACCCTGTCCCACCCTGTCCTGTATCATCCTATCCCATCCCAGCCTGTCCTATAAAGATCATGCCCGTTCCTGTCCTGTCCTGTCCCATCCTGTACCCTTCCATGCAATTCAGTCCTATTCTTTCCGGTTCCATCAAATCATCTAATGTGTCTTCCTGTCCTGTCCCATTTTTCCCCCCAATTCCATTCCAACCTGTCTTATACTGTCTTGTTCTGTCCAAATCCATCTGCCCTGTCTGTCCTGTTCCTTCCAGTTCAATACTTTTCCTTCTTATCTTGTCTCATCTTATACACTCCCATGCTATTTAGTCCCACCCTGTGATGTTTCATCCTGTCCCATCTCATCCTCTTTTGTTCCGTCCTGTCCTGTCACATTCTCCTCAGTCTCATCTTGCTCTGTCCTATCCTGTTCCTTCTCGCCCTGTCCTGTCCCATCCCAATCTGTCCTATACTGTTCTGTTTCATGCCATACTATCCTACCCTGTCCCTTACTATTCTGTCCTATTCTATTCAGTCCAATACTGTCCCCTCTTATCCTGTCCCATCTTGTGCCCCCCATCCTATTCAGTCTCACCCCCTTTCTATCCTGTTCCATCTCATCATCTTCATTCTCTTCCTGTCACAGCCCATTTTGTCCTGGTCAATCCTGTTCTTTCCTGTCTTGTTGTGTCCCATCCTGTCCAGTTCTGCTTTGTACCGTCTTTTCCGATCTCATGGTGCCCCATCCCAGCCTGTCCCGTGTTTAGAAGTTGTGCAAAATGGGCTCTTATAAGAAGAATCACAGCCTTGAATCTCAGTCTCATTTCAGTGTTGAATGTCCTGCGATCTCTGTCATTTTTTTCTTTAAAACTGCAGTGGTCAGTAACGTTCATTGGCCCACTTGCTGATCTCGTTTGCACGCTTTGTGTGTGTTTTAAGTTTTTCATAAATTCTCCCGTATCAGCGTTCAGACTTAAAACCAAACTCCAAACTCTGGGATATTCCGTTGTACAGGCTCTAGAAACTTCAGCGATTTTTCTTCCTGAGAAGATAAAAGTATTATAGCCATGAGGATGGACGCACGCTGGTACCACCGCTGGGTTTGTTGCAGCGGGGTTTGTTACCCTACAAAACCCCGAGAGCTTTGTTATAAAACCCTGCCACCTTTCATGGTTTCTTTCAGAAACCGACATCTGTCGTGTCCCAGTTTCACAGATGTGACATCTGCATTTCAGCAAATCAGTGCTCTGAGGCTTGTGATGTCATCCATCATGGCTGCGCCCCTCATTGATCAAACCAGTATTTATTTTCACAGACAAAAATAATAAAACAATAAAACATGGAACATTTCAGTGATTGTGATGAACAGGTGACTATCCAAATTCAAAAATTATTTAAAAAAATGTGTTGTCTGTTTATTTTCAATAAACAAACACACAAAATAGATAAGTAAATAAATAACAGGGGAGTACAGTGGTATACTGGTTAGCATGTCCGCTCACAGCAAGACGGTCCTCGGTTGAAGTCCCAGGCTTGCCGAGGGCATTTCTGTGTGGAGTTGGCATGTACTTCCTGTACTCGTGTGGGCTTCCTTTGGGTATTCCGGTTTCCGAACATAATCCAAAGATATGCACAGTAGGCTATTTGGCTGTTCCAGATAGCGCCTAGGTGCGAATGTGAGAGGGAATGGCATGATTGTATGGAGAGCTGTCCAGGGTGTCGTCGTCCAGAGTCAGCTGAGATAGGCTCCAGGTTCTCCGTGACCGTAATGAAGTAAAGCAAATTTTGATAAATGTGTCATTGTGCATTTTTTTGGCAAAATAGACAAGCAAACAAACAAACAAACAAACAAACAAACAAACAAGTAAACAAACAAATATATGAATGAACAAGTAAATAAAATGTGAATTTGTATGTGTTTATGTTTAAAACAAAATACAAGCATACAAAATAAATAAATACTGTTAAGTTGTTTGGTTTTGTTAATACTTTTGTTTTAATAAAGATAGACTGTATTTGTTATTTGAGTCTAATACATAAACAAACAGAGGAACAAAAATACATTTTAAAAACTCCATATTAAGGTTGGACAGATCATACAGGGAAAAACAAAAAAAAAAAAAACAAAAAAAAAAAAAAACAAAATAAAATAAAGCATGTTTCGTCCACTTGTGTTTTTCAGCTCACTTAAAACTCCATACATTAGCATTAGTATTAGCATTAGCATTAGCATTGTTTGCTGTTATCTCAGCAATACTTCATAGACCTGTTTCCACGCTGGTGGAATGAAGTGAAACGGCAGAGAAACATAGATTTCAGCTTTTAGGCAGAAGGAGGGTTTGGCAGTCACAGCTGTGCAGTTAGCCAGTGCTAAGAGTTTTATCATGTCGAAATAAACGCCACACCACACACGTAAGAGCGGCATTAGCACCACAGGCCGTCACATCCGATAGCTGCAAGCCAAACCTCTGAGAGCGCCGAGACTATCTCGTTAATGACAGTTACTAGCAATGACACACAGCGTAACCACAAGGTTATAACCTGGATTACTTCATTATGACAACTCATTTGTTACCGTGGCAACTGTGTGAATCTATTCAGTCCATGATTTTTTAAACATGTTCTCTTTAAATCCAGCTCTGGACATTGGAACCATACTAAGCTAATTCGTTGTCTTAGCTTAAGGGAATCTTTTTTATTCTTATTTAATTTTTTTGAACCCGAGCCATCAGTCTGTTGCTCTGATGTTTCGTTCGCCTCCATTCTGGCCTGCATACCCACGCTGAGCTCTGTGATTCAGCAATTAGAAACTCCAGCAGCAAAACCACAACAAATGATCACTTAGTTCCCACTGAAATTTACATCTGTTCCCGTTTACTCGCCTCAAAAGCCGAAAGGATCGAGCGAGCTCAATAAAACTGATTTACAAAAGAAAAGCGACATGGGAAAATATGGCATCTTACAGCCCATAAAATCACTTTGTGGCCCTGCGCGTTTTATACGAGATGGTCTAGTTTGACATTTGATATTTTTTTTTGTGGTATGAATCATTATGTCGTGTTATGAATGTTCGTGACCCAGAATAGGACAAATGGCGGCTTGGAACGTTTCAAAAGATTTCTTCGGTGGCATTCGGTTTGAGTAGAACATGACCTACGAGGCGTTTTGGGGAAATCCTTCCTGATGTCACTGCGTCATGCTGACATCCTTATCAAATATGCTAGTGCGATTCGAATCTGAAATCTGATTGGTCCGAATAGCATGAATAATTTTGAATATCAGCAGCTCTGAGAGTTGTGCAGCTCCACATTGCGGGTTTATACAAAACGATACACTATGTTTCTATAGCCTGGGCGATCTCATTCACACATTCCCTGTAAATAAATGTTTATTTAATGTTTATTTAATGTTTATTTAATGTTTCCGGTAGGAATCTCCGATATCAGAGCTAAACACCCAGGACAGCTTGCAAAGCCATCATAGGTCTAACACACACACACACACACACACACACACACACACACACACACACACACACACACACACACACACACACACAGTCTAAGCGATGTCCACATCACCTTCTTGTTTTTTCCAAAAAAGAAACGCAACCCACCCCCTCCCGAATGCTTGCCCTGCCCCTGGACATGCACAGACATGCCGTAAACTAAACTGTGTGAAGGACTCAGATGATCCATCAGAATCCTTTTAACATGCAAACAAGCTAAAAATTATTTATTAATTTATTAATTTGCGGAGCCTCTTTACACCACTTGGGGAGTAGTAACTGGAAGATTAAAGCCCATCTCAGCATGGTACAGTATGAAGATCTCACCACTCTCACACACCTAAGGACATTATAGAACAGCAAAGTAACCTAATATGGATGTCTTTGCACTGTCGGAGGATAGTACTCAGAGGAAACCCACACAAGGATAGGGAAAACATGCAAACTTCACGTAGAAATGCCCTCGCCGAGTCTGGAACTCGACTTCAGGACTTTCTTGCTGTAAGGGAAATTTGCCAACTACACCAATTAAACAAAAAACAAACCAACAGTACCAAAAAAACCAAAAAAACAACCAGCACTTGTTATCATGGTGGACCTTTTTCTGCAGACATTACCAAGGGACTGATTCACTTAACCCAAAGCTATCCAAGTATAAAATGCCGTAAGCATTACATTGTTGTTCTGCTAAGCTAGCTGTAAACATGCTAACTAGCATAGCCTGTTATCTTTCTCTCAGTCTAAACATTTCTATATTTGACACCATCCTTGAATCCTTACAGTTCCTGAATGAGCGTCAAACAGATATTCTGCCATTCGAATGCGTAGAGCTGAGGATGGATGTGTTTAAATTGAATTTAGCATTGAAGACAGTTCAAGGAACTTAGTTCCCCAAATTAACTTTATTTACATTTATTATACAAATGAAGGGAATCAAGGGGTTGGTTAAAAATATCAATAAAATATAAAAATCTAAGCATTAAATCTCAAGCTAATTTTCAAAGTGTTTATTTTTAAAATTAATATAAATGAATGAATGAATAAATAAATAAATAAATAAATAACTCTTGCTAAAGAGAGAAAAGGCTCCTGCAAATAGTTATGCAAACAAAAGGGATCAAAGCCATACTGCAGAATTAATTGCACTATAATACTGGACTGTGTTTTGTGCGCGTGTGTGTGTGTGTGTGTGTGTGTGTGTGTGTGTGTGTGTGTGTGTGTGTGTTAGAGAAAGAGAAAGAGATTTTTCTATTGTGTGTAAAGACTTGTTCTGGCAGCAGAGACCCAACTTCACACAGAGCGTCGAAGCTATTATCCTGGAAACTGGCAGTGCTCTCTCGTGTGTGTGTGTGTGTGTGTGTGTGTGCGTGCGCTCATGCACACGTGGGTGTTTTACCTTTCCAGTACCGTGGTATCGTAGATAATCTTAAAGAGACAAACACATGGTCTAGTGAGCCTCAATGCTAATGATAGCATCTTTTCCTGGTCCTGGGCCAGAATAATGAAAACTAAAAGTAGTAATCAGTAACTTGTAATCTTTCACGCGTACGCACACACACACACACACACACACACACACACACACACACACACACACACACACACACACACACACACTCTGTTTCATCTCTGCATTGCGTCTATTCCTTTAGTTCTCCGCCATTTCTCGGTAAGTGGGTCCACAGCAGTAAATTAGCCTTGTTTTAATATACAGTTAGCGACTTTATCACGCGATGCTTCACAATAGGCAATATTGTTGTTGGTGTTCTTGACATTTTTTAAGTTAAAATGTATGTTATCTTCAAAAAAATCTGATTTTGAACCAGTCCAGGTAACGAGGTTATCTTAGCAGAATATGTCTAAAATATTCAGCAGGTTTCAATTTTTTTTTTTTTTTTTTTTCTGAAAATTGTCTCTCAGCCTTCCAAATAAGTCTCTGTAGCAATTTTGGGAACGGCTAGCTGACTAGAATAGTTTTTGCGTTTTTGTGTTTATTACACCCATAAATAATTGAGAAATCTGGATTTCTCATAACTTTGTAAACACACATTAAGTCACCAAGATTACTTTTCCGATTTTCCCCCATTTTCTCCATAATTTAGTCGTATCCAATTCCCACGCACCAGGTATTGCCTTCCCAATCAATGACCACTGACCAGGGAGGGGCGAAAGGGCACATGCCCCGTCTGTGACATGCAATGCTAGCCATGTGACCCTTCATGAGGCGCATGCGCATTTGGGGGTGGTCTAACACACTCTGAGGGAAACCGCTATCTGCCCGTCGTACGAATGAGCTCACAGCCGCACATGCTTGTCTGGCGATCGCTGAGTGACAGGGAAATGAGTGAATGCCATCCCTCCACTGAGAGCTCGGCCAATTAGCTCCCACAGACTCTCAGGCCCTGTATGGCTGTGGCATTAAACCAGATTCAAACTTGCGATCTCAGGGTTAGTAGTCACGAACCTTGTCGAGTCCTGTTTAATCAATATTAACTTATTGTCAGGTTTATCAGGGGTGTGGCATAGTGTATCCCAGATGATCCTGACTTCTCAAACCCGTACTTATTGTGTTTTTGCTCCTCAATCCTCTTTTGACCTAGAATTATTTTCTTTTCTCAATTCAAGGACCAATGAATGATGGCACACAAAAGCAGCTTTCCTGTAAGAGCTGCACACCAGCATATAAATAACCCACATCTCATATGATATCATACATTTTTTCACAGCAGTGGCTGTTGCTCCATGAATCAACATCTGATTTCATTATGTACACATTTCCTCAATTTTGTGCTACTCACGTTGTTCATATTATATATGTGTCCATTTTTCCTCGATGGAAGGGACTATGATCCAAGTGATGGAAATGAGAACGCAGTTTAAAAGTTTGGAGAATCGGCTAAGACTTTAACATAACAACAACAACAACAAAACAATCTAATAATGATTCTCAAACATTTCATGAAACTTTATTTTGTGAGCTTGGCTTTTGGAGAAGCTCAACTGAGACATTCATCGATTTTCTGAACTGTTTAATCCTAATTAGGATCGCAGGGAGGCTGGCACCCATCTCAGGTGACTCTGGGCAAGGGCCGGGTACACCCTGGAGAGCTCTCCATGCCATCGCAAGACCAACACTCCCACAACCATTCACACCCACACTTAGGGGTGCTTTGGAACAAATGGACTGTGGGAGGAAATCGAAGTACCCAGCGGAAACCCACACAGGCACGGGGAGAACATGCAAGCTCCATCCCGAAACGCCCAGGCTGGGAATCAATCCAAGGCCTTCTTGTTGTGAGCCAGACGTGCTAACCACTTCTCCACCGTCATGCCCTCAACTGAGACATGTCTGTCTTCCTTTCGGCTTTTTCTCTTTTTACTCGGGAGTTGCCACAGCGAATCATCTGATTCGCACATTTGATTTGGCAGAGGTTTTTATGTCGGATGCCCTTCCTGTCACAACCCTTTTTTAGCAAGGGACAGAAACACGCTGACGACTTTGCAGCTACTCTTAACGAAAGTCAGCAATGGTTCTTTTACATGCCTCTCACCATAGACAGTGAGAAACATGGCCGGCCTTTGATAACCCAGTTAGCTGCACTGGGGGGGACAGTGACAACCTTGTGGAGAGTGGGACTCGAACCCCCAACCTTTGGATCAGCGATCCAGCGCCCTATACCACTAGACCACCACTGTCCCCCTCAACTGAGACATGTATTTGTATTTTTTGAGGAGTGTTCCAGACTGCACCTTTAAGTGTTGCATGATGTGCTACATGATGCGTGCACCGCGAAGAGAATAAACAGAGATGAGATTGTGGGCAGAAGAAAGAGCTAAAGAAAAAAGCTCAAAGAGAAAAAGGGCAGCAGTCAAAGGAGACCTCAAAGCTCTATGAGTTCCTCTTTCCATAGCTTGTTTCGTCTCGTTCTTGCTCACAAGGTCATAGTGAACCCTGTACAGAGATGTTGATCCGTGTGTGTGTGTGTGTGTGTGTGTGTGTGTGTGTGTGTGTGTGTGTGTGCGTGTGTGTGTGTGTGTGTGTGTGTGTGTGTGTGTGTGTGTGTGTGTGTATTTCATACAGCTGACTGCTCCATCCCTCCAGCATTCTAACTGTAATTATTCCTCCTCTCAGCCAAGACCCGGCGTGTTCTTCAAGAAAATAAAGACAGATCTTGTAAGATAGAGTCACAATCAGACATTTCTTTGATATCTGTTTGTTCATTATTTTATTTTTATTCATATTTTGTCCAACATGACACAAGTGCACTACTCAGGAGAACTATTCAGTGTTTTAGTGCTATCTGTATGTATATATATATATAGCAAGAAGGTCATCGGCTTGAGTTCCAGACTTAGTGAGGGTGTTTCGGGTGGAGTTTGCTTGTTCTCCTTTCTTTCCCTCCAGGTAGTCTGGTTTCTCCCATAATTCAAAGACGTGCACATTAGATTAACTGGTTGTTCAAAACTGCCCCAAGGTCTTAGTGTAAATAGTTGTATAGGTGTGTATTTGCACTACAATAGATTGGCAAGCTGTTCAGGATGTAACCTGTCTAGAGTAGTTCGACCTCAAACAGATCTCGACTCGGTATAGCTTATTTCCAATAAGAAATTTTGCCAGATTGTCTGCTTTTTATGCGTCTCGTGCATGACTTTGGACTGGTAGAGAAAGCCAGAAGAAACCTATGGAAGCACAAGTAGCACATTCGAACTATATACAGAAAGGACTGAACTTCAACCCAGGGCCTTCTTGCTCTCAGATAATCACTATGCTACCATCCTACAAGTAATTACTACTCGTAAACATATATTTTGTAAGAAGTTGTGGGCGTGTCAGTAACAAGGTTAATTTCACCAGGAAAGAATTGTATAAAAGTGATCTGGACAGTGAATAATACGACATGTCAGAGAAGTGGCGCTTATACTGTAAAAGTCTTTGAAATTGTTTTGCTGGCACAGGTACAACTTATACATAGTTCATGTACACCTTGAATGGTCCAGTATAAAAGCTAGTATCATTATGAAATTTATTTGATTGGAGAAAAAGAAAAAAAAAAAAAATATATATATATATATATATATATATATACAGAGAGTGGGACGTGACTACATTTCAAGAGACGCTTCAGTATCGAGATAATTTAATTACCCCCTGCTTCACCCCACCCCCACCCCCACCTCAACATATAAAACTAATCCCGTCCAAATAGGGTTGAGTATTTCCGACAGCTATTTAACAGACGTCGGGTTTAATTGAATGGATGTGTGCACAAATAAAATATTCCCTGGGATGATTGCACAGGGAGAAAAGAAACAAAAAAATGTTATTACTTAAATGTACTTGCCGAGACAAAGACTTTGGTATTATGATAATTAAAAGCGAAACACACCATATGGCGCAGAAGACGACTCATACGTAAACAATCAGAGTAAAAGCTTTTAAGCAGACAAAAATATGCCGGGTTCTCCCCGAGACGCAATTAGTTAACCCTGTCTGTTTGTACAGTGTGTGTGTGTGTGTGTGTGTGTGTGTGTGTGTGTGTGTGTGTGTGTGTGTGTGTGTGTGTGTGTGTGTGTGTGTGTGAAAGAAAGAGAATAAGAAAATACAGAGATGGCGATGGTTGTGATAGCGTTAGGAACGTGCTAGCATCGTGTTCTATCAAGAATCATATTTTATTCAGAGTTTATTTGGCCTGTACATTCTGATTTAGCAACATTAGCTAAGCTGCAGTATGCTAATGAGTTTGCTTATTGAGCTGATTCAGCTTTCCAGCATCATTAGCAGCAAGAGCTGTAATACTAATATCTAACCGCAGCTGCTACTCAGCTTGAATATTCTATAGGTCTTCAAGAAAACTAAACAATTAGAAACAACAGGCTATGCGAGTAATACCGATCACCATAAATATCACACCAGTGTTGAGAGGATGATACACTAATATTTCCTCCGTCAGACCGCATTGCCATTACTTACCATCATTTAGTCACAGGACCTTCATAATTTAAACAGGAGTTCAACTCAACAAACTCTTGGAGTCTGCACACTCTTTCTTTGCGTGTGCAGGTTCCCACTGGGCACTTCTGTTTCCTCCCAGAGACCAAAAACATGCACAGTAGGCTAGTTGGCAGTTCCAAATCACCCCTAGGTGTGAGTGTGTTTACGTGTCGGCCCTTGAATGTCCTGACAAGGTGTTCAGGGTGTATCCTGCCCTCACCTAGATTTGGCTATGATAGACACAAGCTTCCTCATGACTCCAATACGATTAAGCAGTTAGCTAGCTGAGTGGGTGAGGCAAAAGAGAGGGTATAAACCTTGTCGTTGTCATTTTGACCTAAAGCATGATTTCTCTTTCAACTCTGGACACGTAAAGAGCCCTGGGACTTGAACACGCTCGGGCCCTCCAGAAATAACCCCCACGTGGGTTAAATCCATGCTGGAGATCTATTCCCCATCGGCAGGAAACTGTTATATGGTTACAGTTATTTTTGCTGTCTGTCTGGGCCGAGTTTTTGCGGCGCGCTCAAGCGAGAAGATCAATATTTTGTCATAAAAATCCTGGCCTGCATCACCCAGCTGTGCCCTCTGCGCCCTGGGGGATGGTGGTGTCTGGGAGTCAGTGTGTGTTTGTGGGATTGTACATCTGTGTATGGTGCAAGATCTGTGCCCAGTGACATTGCTAACATCAAGGCTGCTCTAAACCATGGTGGCGTATATGGCAGTCTGCAATTCATCCATTCATTCATTCAATCACTTATTATGAGCCACTAATTTGTCCTAGGGTCACAGGGAGGGTGGAGCCTAACTGAGCTGTCTCTGAGACGAAAGCGGACAACACTAGCGTACCAGAAAATCATCAGCTTACCAAACACTGACACTCACACTCAAACCTGTGGGGACGTTGGAATTGCCAGTGAGCGCACGAAAACCTCACACAGAAACATCCTTGCAACGTCCAGGACTTGAACCCAAGACCTTCTTGCTGTAAGGTGTCACAATGCCGCCATTTATTAATGTGAAGTTTACACAAAATCGCTCACTTAGTTATTTGCCAATCTGCTTAATCCTATTATACTAGTATTTGTGAAGGGTTTGGAGCCTATTTCAGCCAACTCTGGACAAGGGCAAGGTGCAACCTGAACAGCTCACCAGACCATCACAGACCAACACACACAACCCTTCACACTCACTCCTATATGTAGGGGAACTTCAGACCAGCTAGTTAGACTAATATACACGTCTTTGGAATGTGGAAGGAAAACATAATACAGTCACTATCCGAGTTACGACGTACGCGAGGTACGACCACCCGTACTTACGACCATGTCTAGCGGATGAGTTTATTGTATATGTCTGGCAGCACAGTGCGAAAGATAGTTGTGGCAGCACAGCATGCCAGCGTCTCATACTCACAGCATTCTACCGCTACACTCAGTGAGTAGATAGCGTTGAGGTAACATCTCTATTATTGTACAATTTTACATTCATTTACTGTACACCGTTACCATGGCACCCTAGAGGAAGTCCGATTTATCAAATGGCAATTCTACCAAGAAAGCAAGGAAGGCACTGTCGTTGGAGACGACGAAGGAAGTGAAAGTGAGATCTCCATCTCTCCCACTCCACGGTGTCCACAATTTTGAAGGACAAGGACCGCATGAAGGAAGCATTGAAAGCAGCAGCCCCAATTAAGTCAACTATCATCACAAAACAGCGTGAAGGCCCGATCGCAGAGATGGGAAAGTTGCTGTACACGTGGTTGGAAGATAATAGGCAAAGAAATGTGAACGTGATTTTGCGAGCAGTGCAAAGTAAGGCTACAAGTTTATTTCACAAGTTGAAAGAACGTGCAGGTGAAGAATACGCTTCACATGAATTCATAGCGACTTATGACTGGTTTGTCAGAACTGATCTAGGTCAGAACTCGAATAGTGACTGTACTTGTAGAAAACTGACGCAAGCATGGGGGACATGTGCGAAATCCACACAGAAATATCTTCACCCAGCCCAGGACTTGAACCCTGTACCTTCTTGCTGTGAGGTGGATGTGCTGACCAGGTGATGGTTTGCATTTTAACAGAGTCAGCATTCAGATTTGATTTACAGCTCTGCTGATAAGCATCCAATCAGGATTGTACAAATTCTCCTGCTTTGCTTTCAGATCGACTAGCCTGCTAGCGGCAAAGTCATCGACGTGATATCCGATTGAGTTGGTTTACTGCGGGGATAAAACTCTAGAGTAGAGATGAAATCTGAGCTGATGGTCATCCTGTTGCGTTGTCACCTGCTGTTGAGAAGATACAATACACCGGATTAATAAAAACAACAATTATTTTAAAAGGTGTAAAAGCTAGGGCGGCACAGTGGTTAGCACGTCGGTCTCACATCAAGAAGGTTATGGGTTCTATTCCCGAGAGAGGGCTTTCTTTCTGTGTGGAGTTTGCATCCACCAGGTACTCTGGTTTCCTCCCCAATCCAAACACATGCTCAGTAATTGTGATTGGCTGTTCTGAATCACCTCTAGCTGTGACTGGTTGTTTGTGTGTTGGTCCTACCATTGTCTGGTGAGCTATTCAAGCTGTATTCTGCCCTTACCAAGAGTGGGCTGAGATGGGCGCCAGCCTCCCCGCAACTCTAATTAGGATTGATAGTTTATTATTCATATCAGGCAGTGGTGGTGTAGTGGATGACTGATCAAAAGGTCAGCAGTTCAATACTCATGATCACCACTGTTGGGCCCTTGAGCAAGGCCCTTAACCCTCAGTTGCATAAAAGTAAAAATGACAATTGTAAGTCCCTTTGGAGAAGAACATCTGCCAAATGGTTTAAATGTAAAGATTCATCTCTGATTGAGAGTCTCCACTATTTCATTCCACTGCACTCATGATTCATAAATCTTGGAGGTCCTCAGTAGGCTTGTTTTTGACTTGTAGCTCATCTGAATGATGTCATGCTCTTGACACCTTTCACTTTTACCCAGAAAAGCAAAGTGAGAGACAGAGAAAAGCTTTGAAGACAGCTTTTCCTCAGAAGTCCTACTTGACCAGTCACATAGGAACAAAACCCCCAACTTCACGTCATGAAAGAGTTCAAGAAAAATCATCATCCAGTTCTAATCTGAGTCAAATCCGACTGCTGTGCTGGAAATATGGTAACAAACACCCGTCTTTTGATTAGTGTATCGGAGGAATCAATGTTTTCCTTTGAATTTTTTATTTTTTTTCCCTTCTTCGATTCACACCTTAAACACGTCATATCGTTCAGACCTACTCAGACCTCACACAGACGTCTGGAGCCAAAGTCAAGAAAACAGGTGCCTTTAAAACTAATCAGTGGCACGGAAGTGTTTCTATACAAATGATAACCACATCATTTTCCACGTGAGCTCGCAGCTATACTCCGCAAACTACCTCATCACAACTGTGGCAACAGTTTCAGGAAAACCATATATAGGCATGATGGGCACGGGTGAGGATTTGACACATTCTAAGTCGGTCAACTGAGGCACACGCTGAAAAGCTCATCATTCAATCACAAGGCAACACACACAACCATTCACACTGACACTCACATCAAGGCGCGACTTGTAACAGTACATTAGAGTAACGTGCATGTGTTTGGACTGTGGGGGAACTCGGAGTACCTGGTGGAAACCCACACAAGCACTGGAAGGACATGCAGACTCCATAGAGTCTTGCCCTTGCCAAGTCCAGGACTCTAACCCAGAACCGTCTTGACGTGAAGGGGATGTGCGAACCACTACGCTATCGTGCCACCATTTAGAAAAATCCCTTTCCCAATCAATGCTTCAGAAATATTTCCAGAACAAAAACATTTCAAGAACATTCCTGACCCAGCTTGAAACTCTCCGGGAATGGAACCCACACCTCTCAAGGTAGCTGTCTGGTTCTGTTGTATCCCGATGGAGCTTCCTGGGAAACGTTTACAGTATCCATTGGTGTGTTGGGTAGCATGTCTGTTTCACAACAAGAAGGTCCTAGGTTTGAATCCTGGGCTTTAACTAGAGCATTTCTATCTGGGTTTCCTCCGTGCACTCTGATTTCCTCTGACAGGCCAAAGACATGCCTGATAGGCCAAAACAACATTACACATTGAAACCAGATGAGAGTGTATGTTCATTCAGTTAATTTTCTGTAACCGCTTCATCCTAATTAGGGTCGCGGGGAGACTGGCACCCATCCCAGCCGACTCCGGGCGAGGGCAGAGTACAACGTTTCCGAGGGTGGAAACACGCTGATGGCTTTGCAGTTACTCTAGTCGAAAGTGAGCAATGGTTCTTTTACATGAACCTCTCACCATAGACAGTGAGAGACATGGCCGGCCTTTGATAACCCAGTTAGCTGCACTGGGGGGACAGTGACAACCTGTGGAGAGTGGGACTCGAACCCCAAACCTTAGAATCAGTAATCCAGCACCTTTACCACTAGACGACCACTGCCCTAGTGTGAATGTTGTGAGTAAATGTCATGCGATGGACAGCTGAGATAGGCTCCAGGCACCTCGTTACCCAAGCAGTTTGGCAAATGAATGTATGAGAAAACTCATAAAGATGAAATAAAATGTTGTAGAAATGTGACATAAAGTATTAAAAATGGGAAATCTGACATGCGCACCTGCACTGGCTCGACAGACTGAGCATTCTGTGAGGCTGAACGTGAAGAAAAACCGTTCCGCGAACCTCCACGCATTAGGATGGATGTGTGGCATGTTTGTGCTGAATCATAGCCGAGCGTACCGGGTGACACGCCGCACCATACTGCGTCGCTTCTCGCGGCTGTTGGCTTTAACGCTTGTTGACAGTCACACTGATGGTAATGTGATTTCCCAGAACTCTTGGTTATGTTATGTGAGCTGTGTGTGAAGGAGAAGGAGGCAGTTGTTGGTGTAAAGTGTGAAAAGTACTCTGTGTCGGTGTGTGAGAAGCACAGTTGCTACTGACAGATGTCTGAAAGGATGTGGTTGATGGTGTAGACGGGACGTTCTCTCTCTCTCTCTCTCTCTCTCTCTCTCTCTCTCTCTCTCTCTCTCTCTCTCTCTCTCTCTCTCTCTCTCTCTGCACACCGAGCAGCTGTAATGCCTCTGAGAAAACTGTGCGTTGTTGCAGCCGCCATACGAGCTCTGAAAAGTAAATAAAATAAACATCAGTATGCGATGGAAAAAAATATTTTATTGTTATTATTTTAAGCAGCAAAAGCTTCAGAAAGCCTTCCTGTGCATTCTCTCTCTCTCTCTCTCTCTCTCTCTCTCTCTCTCTCTCTCTCTCTCTCTCTCTCTCACACACACACACACACACACACACACACACACACACACACACACACACACACACACACACACACACACACACACACACACACATGCATAGTGCCATTCCGAAGATAGCAGGCAACCTGGCCAACCGCATCCTCTGATATTCTGTGAATGTTCAATCTTGAATT
>CM045728.1:102056814-102071814 GCA_024760905.1 Plotosus lineatus
TTTTTTTTGAAACCACCTCGTGCTCAGTGCATGGTCTCCCCAGGTCTCATCTCGCATCCTGACTGTAAAACAGAAACAATCGCAGAGACTCCGACAGGCCCCGAGTCACCGGCCCGGTCAGTGAAACAGGAAACCTGCTGAGTTCAGCCTTTATATCAATCAGCGCTAATTTATTCGAGTGTTAACTCTGACTCCTGTTAGCACGTCTGCCTCACAGCAAGAAAGTCCTGGGTTCGGGTCCCGGGTTCAACACGGGTGTTTCTCGGTCAGGTTTTCTCTGTGCTCATGTGGGTCTCGTCCGGGTACTCCGGTGTTCCCCTACAGTCCAGAGACGGGCCCAAGGCTAATTGGCTTTTCCAAATTGACACAAGGTGTGAGTGAGCATGACTGTGTGTGTGTGTGTGTCTGTGTGTGTTGCCCTGCAATGGTCTGGCAAGATGTTCCGGTTTCACCCTGACTTTACCCAAAACTGGCGGAGATAAGCTTCAGCCTCCCCGTGCCCATAGTAGGATTGAGCGATTTAAAATGATAACTCAGTTTAGGGGGCAGTGGTGGTCTAGTGGTATAAGGCGCTGGATCGCTGATCCAAAGGTTGGGGGTTCGAGTCCCACTCTCCACAAGGTTGTCACTGTCCCCCCCCAGTGCAGCTAACTGGGTTATCAAAGGCCGGCCATGTCTGTCACTGTCCATGGTGTGAGGTTCGTGTAAAAGAACCATTGCTGACTTTCGACAAGAGTAGCTGCAAAGCCGTCAGCGTGTTTCCGCCCTGCGATGGCCTGGCGAGCTGTCCAGGGTGTACTCTGCCCTCGCCCGAAGTTGGCTGGGATGAGCGCCAGCCTCCCCGCGACCCGAATTAGGATGAAGCGGTTACAGAAAATGAACTGAACTGAACTGAACCTCTGACATGATAGACTTCTTCCTTCAATGTGTCATCAACCATTCCACCCGTTTTCATCTGTTTAGCAATACTGGTTGCCATAGAAACAATAACGTACGATTGACATCAACCTATGACTTATGGCTTCTGCTGCTGTTGGGTAAAATTGTGATGTCGGATAAAAAGAAGTTGAGAAAGTAAAACGAGCCTCATCCCAAATCTGTCACGGGGATCAACAACCCCTGGTTTGCGAAAAGACGCTTTTGGTCACAGCTCACATGCTCTCCAGCACCTTTGACTCGCCGCCATTGTCAGCTGGTGTTAAGCGGAGCTTCAGCGTCTCCCACACAGGATGGAAATTGTTTCCTGACCCCTCGTGCGAGGCCGTGTTCGAAACCCTTGGCAGATATACGACTGGCTGTGTTTGTTCAGACAAACGGTTCGAGCTTCGGGAGGAAACAAGTAAAAAAGGAAGCGATCGGTGTTTGCTCAGATTCTGCTGGCGCTCGGCAGAACCGTTCATCAGGAGAAAAAAAAAAAAAAAAAAAAACCCAAAAAAAACAAGATCATCTTTTTGTTATTGAGCTTTCGCGCTGATTCACGGCGCGCTCTGTGAACCCGACTCGATATCGTTGCAATAAAGTTGAACTCTACTAATAGAGCTGATTAACGCGGCGGGGAGCGTGTCGGCGCAGGGTTTGACGACTGATCCGGAGGGTCTCCGCAACGTTATTAAGTCGTACTCGGATTTCTCAGGGAGCGCAGTGAATTAATTGGAGCAGGTTAAACGCAGACAGCCGGAGCAGCGAAGACAGCTTTCCGACACAATGAGAGCGCGCTGAGGAGCAGAGAGCATCTGCTGCACCCACTGAGCGCACTTTTATTTAACCCTCCACAAACCACTCGGGGAATCAGGGCAGGTGGGTCCGGAACCCCAGCACACACTCAACCTGGAAACCATCGGAATCAACCAGCGAACAGAACACGCGGGAAGACGTGAAAGAGGGCCGTTCGATCTGCCGAGGATTAAAAACAGCTGAGCAATCGCTCAATCAGGACGGAACTGAAATCGAATAAAATCAAACTAAAGAGAGAGCGAGAGAGAGAGAGAGAGAGAGAGAGAGAGATGATCAGGCGCAGAACAAAAATTGGATATTTTGCAGTTTGCTTATTTGCTAATCTGTCCGTCTCTCCCTCCCTTCCTCCTCTGTTTGTCTCTCTATTTGTCTCCTCTCGCTCTCTCTCTCTCTCTCTCTCTCTCTCTCTCTCTGCTCTTTCTCCTCTCTCTTTCTGCTCTCTCTCTCTCTCTCTCTCTCTCTCTCTCTCTCTCTCCTCTCTCTCTCTTTCTCCTCTCTCTCTCTTTCTCACCTCTCTTTCTCTCTCTCTCTTTCTCCTCTCTCTCTTTCTCCTCTCTCTCTTTCTCCTCTCTCTCTCTTTCTCTCTCTTTCTCCTCTCTCTCTCTCTCTCTCTTTCTGCTCTCTCTCTCTCTCTCTCTCTCTCTCCTCTCTCTGTTTCTCTGTCTCTCCTCTCTCTTTCTCTCTCTCTCTCTCTCTCTCTCTCTCTTTCTCCTCTCTCTCTTTCTCCTCTCTCTCTCTTTCTCTCTCTCTTTCTCCTCTCTCTCTCTCCTCTCTCTTTCTGCTCTCTCTCTCTCTCTCTCTCTCTCTCTCTCTCTCTCTCTCTCTCTCTTTCTCCTCTCTCTCTTACTCCTCTCTCTCTCTCTTGCTCCTCTCTCTCTCTCTCTCTCTCTCTTTCTGCTCTCTCTCTTTCTCCCCCCTCTCTGTCTCTATCTATATATCTGTCGGTTTGCTTGTTTACTTGAATGACTTTGAACTGTGTGTTTGTTTGGTTGTTTGTTTGTTTGTGTGTTTTTATGTTTGTTTATCCATTCATTTGTTCGGTAGGTTCTGTTTTTATTTTTTTCTTAGTCCCAACTTTGTTTATTTGTTTGCTTCATTGTTTGCCTGGACCCGATTGTTTCTCAAATTTTTTCTTGTTTTTATTTTTCCTTTTTATCTTTTTTTTTTTTTCTTATGTCATTTGTTTGTTGGGCGGCTCAGACCTTTCATTCTTTTTTCTTTTTTTTTATTGTCGGGACGTTATTTGTTTATTTATACATATTGTTTGTTTGTATGTTTGTTAAATGCTTTACTCAAGTTTTTTATTTTTATTTGTCAGAAGGTGAAGAATTTGATAAAGTTTTGATACAGAAAAATTATATCATTTTAAATAGTTTAATTGCTGTGACTCAAACAGGAATTTACAAACGAACATACTGACTGCACGCAGGAACGGCCTCCTCGAACCCGGGAATTAAACTCGGGCTCTTCTGGCTGTGAACCAAAGATAATAATAACCGCCCCACCATACCTGCAAAATGGGGGCAGAGAGAGAGAGAGAGAGAGAGAGAGAGAGAGAGAGAGAGAGAGACGGACAGAGGGGGCGAGAGAGAGGGGGTGAGACAGAGAGAGAGAGAGAGAGAGAGAGAGAGAGAGAGAGAGAGACAGAGGGGGCGAGAGAGAGAGACAGAGGGGGTGAGAGAGAGGGGGTGAGACAGAGAGAGAGAGAGAGAGAGAGAGAGAGACAGAGGGGGCGAGAGAGAGAGAGACAGAGGGGGTGAGAGAGAGGGGGAGAGAAAGAGAGCGGGGGGGCAAGAGAGAGAGAGAGAGAAGTGTATTAACCTCGTGTTATAGGACAACAATCTGTCTCACTGCAGTAACAGTAGCTCGGCTCCGTCACATCATCACGCCAGTCCATCGCTGATTATTTTCCGACAGCAGCAGGCCATGGAGATTGGAAGCCGCTGTGTGTGCGCAGTGTAGCAAACAGGCTTTCACGTCTGATTTATGAATCACTCGAGCATCAGCTTGAAAAAAAAACCTTGACGCACAACAATCTGATCTTCAAATCTCACTAATCTGACAATCTTCTGATCTTGTTTGACATTTTATGAGTGTATATGTGTGTGTGTGTGTGTGTGTGTGTGTGTGTGTGTGTGTGTGTGTGTGTGTGTGTGTGTGTGTGTGTTGTGGGCTTGGTTACTGCGTAAAACACTACTGTTATTTTGTAAAGAACAATAAGAAGCTTTGAATGGTAGTCTCATGCATGTCGTTGGTGCGGTTTCTGTGCCTTCTGTATACACACACACACACACACACACACACACACACACACACACACACACACACACACACACACACACACACACACACGCAAACACACACAAATAAATACATACAGGATCATAAACTCATAGAGATAGTGTGGGGGAGCCTCTTTGACATCACTTCTCCCACATCAAAACATGAACAGCTCCAGAAAGCTGCTACTGCCTTACACACACACACACACACACACACACACACACACACACACACACACACACACACACACACACACACACACCCACACACACACCGGAAACAAGGGGAAGATGGGAAACCGAGACCGAACCTTCGCAATGTTGCTGAAACGCTGCAGTACTCCGGACTGAGGGTTCACGGCGTCTGTTTTGAAACGTCATGTGGTTACATGTCCCAAAGACAGAATGCCGTGGTTCCAAAATGGCATTTTAAAGAAAGACACAAAAGGTTCACATATCTCCAAGGTTGTTTACAGTAATTTGGATGGTGTTCCTGTAAGTTGGTGTGTGTGTTTGTGTGAGTGTGTTTGTGTGAGTGTGTTTGTGTGTGTGTGTGTGTGTGTGTGTGTGTGTGTGTGTGTGTGTGTGTGTGTGTGTGTGTGTGTGAGTGTGTGTGTGTGTTTGTGTGTGTATGTGTGTGTGTGTGTGTGGGATGGTGTCAATATGTGAGTTCCCATCCGGTTAGTGGCAGATTCCTACATGTTCTGCTTACTGTAGTTGATGTGTCATGAGCATTGCACTCCGGTTCTATGAAAACGCATTTCAGCTCCACTCGGCGCTGTAAGCTCGGTTGAACAAACAATCACATGACCAAATATGGGATTTTTATGTAGAATATTTTAAACAATACTACATACCTCTTCTTCTTCTTCTTCTTCTTCTTCTTCTTCTTCTTCTTCTTCTTCTTCATTTCACCTTCTGGTTTTAAATTCCAGGTGTAAGTCTGAATGTTTGTTTGTTTGAGTGTGTTGGCTCTGCGATGGTCGAGTGAACTGTTCATGGTGCACTCTACCCTTGCCCAGTTGGCTGAGATAAGTTTCACTCTCCTCATCACCATAATAGCATGAAGCGGTTTGAAAAATGAGTAAGAGTATTATTATTCATTTTCTGAACCGCTTAATACTAATTATGGTGGGGCCAGTTATGTAATGGTTAATGTGCTGTGCCCTTGATCAGGAGGTCGTGTGTTCAAATCCCAGTTAGACCCCCACTGTGCTAAGACCCCTGGGCAAGGTCTCAACCACAAGTGTGCCTCTGTTCACCCAGCAGTATAAATGGGTACCAGTAAAAATATACTGGGAAGGTAAACTGCGATGGACTAGCGTCCCATCCAGGAGGAGTTCAACTCCGAGTTGCTTCACGCTATGGAAACCGGGGATAAGCATCAGCCTGATGAACTGCTAGGCTTGGGTATAAAAAGCCCAACAGACTTTACCTGATATTAATCCTAATTAGGATTACAGGGAGGCTAGCAAGGTGTGATTTGGAACAACCTGTCAGGCTACAGTGAACGTTTTTGGACGGTGGGAGGAACCTGGACTACCAGGAGGAAACCCATGCAAGCACGGGGAGAGCATGCAAACTCCATACAAAAAACCCCGCGCTGGGAATCAAACCCAAGACCAGGTCGGGGTTCAAGTCCCACTCACCATAAGGTTGTCACTGTCCCCCCAGTGCAGCTAACTGGGTTATCAAAGGCTGGCCATGTCTCTCACTGTCTATGGTGTGAGGTTCGTGTAAAAGAACCATTGCTGACTTTCAACAAGAGTAACTGCAAAGCCATCAGCGTGTCTCTGCCCTGCGATGGCCTGGTGAGCTGTCCACGGTATACTCTGCCCTCACCCAGAGTCGGCTGAGCTGGGCGCCAGAATCCCTGCGACCCTAATTAGGATTAAGCGGTTACAGAAAATGAATGATTGACTGAATAATTATGTCATTATTGTTTGGATATAAAATATATATCATTTAAAGCAAAGAAATAAATGTTTTTCATCATCTTACTTATTTATTTATTTCCTTATTTATTGACTTGTGCATTTATTTATTTAGTTATTGATTTACAAATACATTCATATTTTTATTAATTTTATGATAGACACTCAGAGTCTCTCTGTATAATAACCAAAGAAAACAAATTACATTCTCCATGAAACTCTTATTTCCTTTCAGAAAGGAAGTTGTTCACTATCTACCGCTCCAGCTGTAAAGAGGACACATAATAACCTTGACTTCCAATAATTAGCGCTGGGGGGGTTCATTACTGCAAACTGTACCCCGATGTCTTGCAGTACTGGTAAAGGGAGTGTTAGGTAACTCTGGGTAAAGTTTTCAGGGCCAAATTCTTCAATGACAAGCCATCCTGCCTCTGATGGTGCAATAGTGCACCCTATTTCTGAACACACACACACACACACACACACACACACACACACATAAACACACACACACACACACACACACACACACACACACACATAAACACCCCCACACACACACCCACACACACACACACAGACACACACACACACACACACACACACACACACACACACACACACACACATGCACACACACACACACACACACACACACACACACACACACACACACACACACACACACACACACACACACACACACACATATATATATATATGGGTCTGTTGACCTGATTGACAATGTCAGTTGTAAAGAGTGCAAAACAAATAAAACTGAATCGAAGTTGACAGATTTTTTTTTTTTTTAAGTGAGACTTCGCGAGTCCTCATTACCCACTGAGTGAGAATAAAAGACTCGCTCTCACAAGCCTGAGCTCCATCAGTGCAGTGACCTTCTGCCTCCCACAGTAAGAGGAAGTGATGCAATCGCGGCCTTGTCTCCTCATAGCTCTTCCTCGCGTGGTTAGAGCCACAGCGAAACAGCGAGAGAGACAGCGAGCCATTTAGTGTGGTTTCTGCTCTGCTCGCTGCCAAGGCGTGACAAGGAAAGAGAGGAACCAAAGTGAGGGGAACTGTCGATTTATTTGTTCATCAATGTGTTTACTTTTTGTTTTGTTCATTTGTTAGTTTTTTTTTTTCTGCAGAAAGATTCTCCTTTATCTTTTCTTTTTTATTTTGTCTTTCTCTTTCTCCCAGTGCATTTTTATAGATTTATTATTTATTTTATTTCATCATACATTCTTTATTTAAAATGCAGTCGATTGCAATTTCTTGATTTTTATATTTATCTTTATTTATTGTAATGTTACAGAAGCACTGCAGGGTGTAATTGATCGATAAAGTAAAAGCAACATCAAAAATTCCATCTACAAATTCACATTTATGTTAAATGGAAAAAATGGGAGGAGCTAAGCACTGGAAACACTGAAACACTGCCATGTACTTACAAGAATTACACGTAATTTCAAGCATGTAGCAAGTCATGTTTTTAGTATATGAGTCTACCAGTGGAGACATGGAGTCTTATTTTATTCTCTCTCAGAAATCCCACTTAAGGATTTAGTAATGCTGGGATGGGCAGCCTGGTTGCCAAATTATATATATAGATAATATTAGTCCTTCTCATAAAATTAGCATATTGTGATAAAGTTCATTATTTTCTGGAATGTACTGATAAAAATTAAACTTTCATACATTTTCGATTCATTGCACACCAACTGAAATATTTCAGGTCTTTTATTGTTTTATTGCTGATGATTTTGGCATACAGCTCATGAAAACCCAAAATTCCTATCTCAAAAAATTAGCATATCATGTTCAGGTAGTCTAAACGAGCTATTAACCTAATCATCTGAATCAACCAATTAACTCTAAACACCTGCAAAAGATTCCTGAGGCTTTTAAAAACTCCCAGCCTGGTTCATTACTCAAAACCGCAATCATGGGTAAGACTGCCGACCTGACTGCTGTCCAGAAGACCATCACTGACACCCTCAAGCAAGAGGGGAAGACAGAAAGAAATCTCTGAGCGAATAGGCTGTTCCCAGAGTGCTGTATCAAGCCACCTCAGTGGGACGTCTGTGGGAAGGAAAAAGTGTGCCAGAAAACGCTGCACAAACAGAAGAGGTGACCGGACCCTGAGGTAAATTGTATAGAAGGGCCGATTCCAGACCTTGGGGGACCTGTGGAAGCAGCGGACTGGGCTACAGGTGCCGCATTCCCCAGGTCAAGCCACTTTTGAACCAGAAACAGCGGCAGAAGCGCCTGACCTGGGCTACAGAGAAGCAGCACTGAACTGTTGCTCAGTGGTCCAAAGTACTTTTTTCGGATGAAATCAAATTTTGCATGTCATTCGGAAATCAAGGTGCCAGAGTCTGGAGGAAGACTGGGGACAAGGAAATGCCAAAATGCCTGAAGTCCAGTGTCAAGTACCCACAGTCAGTGATGGTCTGGGGTGCCATGTCAGCTGCTGGTGCTGGTCCACTGTGTTTTATCAAGGGCAGGGTCAATGCAGCTAGCTATCAGGAGATTTTGGAGCACTTCATGCTTCCATCTGCTGAAAAGCTTTATGGAGATGAAGATTTTCATTTTTCAGCACGACCTGGCACCTGCTCACAGTGCCAAAACCACTGCTAAATGGTTTACTGACCATGGTATTACTGTGCTCAATTGGCCTGCCAACTCTCCTGACCTGAAGCCCATAGAGAATCTGTGGGATATTGTGAAGAGAAAGTTGAGAGACACCAGACCCAACACTGTGGATGAGCTTAAGGCCGCTATCGAAGCATCCTGGGCCTCCGTAACACCTCAGCAGTGCCACAGGCTGATTGCCTCCATGCCACACCGCATTGAAGCAGTCATTTCTGCAAAAGGATTCCCGACCAAGTATTGAGTGCATAACTGAACATAATTATTTGAAGGTTGACTTTTTTGTATTAAAAACACTTTTTTTTAATTGGTCGGAGGAAATATGCAAATTTTTGAGATGGGGATTTTTGGTTTTTCTTTACGTTTTCGCCAAAATGATCAATATTAAAACAATAAAAGGCTTGAACTACTTCAGTTGTGTGTAATGAATCTAAAATATATGAAAGTCAAATGTTTATCAGTACATTACAGAAAATAATGAACTTTATCACAATATGCTAATTTTTTGAGAAGGACTAGTATATATACATATATATATATATATATATATATATATATATATATATATATATATATATATATATATATATATATATTTATTTATTTATTTATTTCCTAAACCGCTTAACCCTGGGCGAGGGCAGAGTACACCCTGGACAGCTTGCCAGGCCATTGCAGGGCAAAAACACACTGACGGCTATGCAGCTACTCTTGACGAAAGTCAGCAATGGTTCTTTTACACGTCTCTCATCACAGACAGTGAGAGACATGGCCGGCCTTTGGTAACCCAGTTAGCTGCACTGGATGGCAGGGGGGGCAGTGATAACCGTTGATAGCGGGACTTGAACCCCCAGACATGGGCTCAGTAATCCAACACCTTACCACTGGGCCACCACTGCTCAACAATCAGAGAAGGTAATAAAGTAAGTCTCCTCAAATATAAAATACCTCACATGGAAATTTTGCATGTTTTAGTCACGGATTTTACACAATATCAGAAACACATCAGCTTGCCAACACAGAACTTTGGTACAAATCGAGAAAACAATTGCAATAGCAGCAAGTATCTGATCGGCTCACATTGCTATCGGGATCAGTATCACGGCACCGCACATTACTTTTTCTTCTCCTTTTCATTTATTTTTTATTTGCTGAGCAGTCCACAGCGTAACCTTTGTCTTTACCTCCAGAAACACCAGCAGCTGATAATTTTAGGTGTTTGAACTTCAAAGTAAAATTAATAAATTAATAAATAAATTCCTTCAATGCAACCTCATCATCATCAGCATTACACCATAATTGTTTTTATTTAATCTGTGTTCTTCTTCATAACAACATGAATATTTAACAAGTTAGGCTAGGTTGCTAGCTTGGCTTTACAGACCGTTGTCATGGTTACATGGCTCGTATCAGGAAGCTGCTGAGTCTCCAGCAATATAAAAACACATTAAAGATCTCTTTAAATTAGCCTTTAAGGTTTTTTTTTTTTTTTTTTTTTGGCCTTTGGCATGTGTGGAATTAATGTGATATTTGATTTTGGTCAATTTGGTAAAACATACCATGTTCCAAAGTCACGTTCCAAAGCAACATGGTTTACATGTGATTATTCTAACCATGTGGTTTTAGCCACAACAGACCGCTTATCATCCGCTAGCACCAATCCACTTGCCCTTGTACATACACAAAGCATCATTGTCGCTCACTGTGGTTTGTTTGAACATTTTATTATTACTGCAGATCAAAGTTGCAGCCAGACCGTACAGATATAACAGATGCAGATACAGATATGAACAACACGTGCACCATACATTGCATATATGCATACATATGCATATATATAAATAAATAAATATATATATATATATATATATATATATATATATATATATATATATATATATATCCCTCACTTTCCACGGTTAATTGGAACCAAGATGCCCCCACAAGTGCCGAATTCCACGAAGTAGGATCACGCCCCCTACTGACGTATAAGTACATGTATATGTGTATATAAGATCAATAAATACATATTCAATGCTAGAAATGCTTATAATAACAATTAAACATTGAAAAATAATGCATAAAATGTAAATAAAATGTAAATACACACATACAGATGCAACGCACACTCAGATTCGCACCTCACATAAAATTGTAACTAGTTTTGATGAGAGGTTTTGGGTTATTTTGTTTGTTTGTTTGTTTTGTGTTTGTTTTTTTGTTTGTTTTTTGTTGTTGTTGTTGTTGTTTTTTCATAGTAGGCCTTGTTTTGTGGTATTTCCCTTAACTTTTCCCCCTATTCCTTTTTCATTTTCTTTATTTTTTTAATTCAATGAATATTAAAAAAAAAAACAAAAAAAAACAAACAAACAAACAAAAAACCGCGATGCACTGAAGCTGCATAAACACCTATGCACGTATCACCTGTAACAGCTGAAGCATTTTAGTGGGTTTTTTGTTATATTCAAAAGAAACCAAGAGGAACATGTGAAGCTTGAGACACAGAAAGACAGGATTTATTCACAGAACTCGCCAGCGTCCTTTCAGTTGTCCTCAGGAAGTGCCTGTTTTGGTCGTGGTGCTTTATGTATATATCTTGTTTATAGTTTGGTAAACAGATCCAGTGAAATGTATTAGCAAATATCACTAGCAGTTAGCAATAATAGTAATAACTGTGGCATAATAATAATAATAATAATAATAATAAGAAGAAGAAGAAGAAGAAGAAGAAGAAGAAGAGGAAGAAGAAGAAGAAGAGGAAGAAGAAGAAGAAGAAGAAGAAGAAGAAGAAGAAGAAGAAGAAGAAGAAGAAGAGAATAATAATAATAAGAAGAAGAAGAAGAAGAAGAAGAAGAAGAAGAAGAAGAAGAAGAATACATTTAAAAAAAAAAAAACTTCACCAAAACCAAACAAACCACCAAACTTCTGTTTCTGCCACACTCACTTGAAGGTGTCTATTCGCTAAGGGATATCTGATCTGCTTGATCTTTTATTATCAGTTCATTCTGGGTGAATATAAAAGTTTCCTGGTTAAACCACGCCCACTCGCAAGTTCGTCTCTCGGCATGTACATGTTCACATCTTTTTTTGATTCTGTATCTGTTTAAATCACAAGACGGCGTGACTGGAGGAACCATCTGGCACATGTGTGGCAGTGATTGGTAAAAAGTGTAAAAGTCTGAGATCAGGTGTTAAGAAGCAGAAGAAGGGATATAATTTTAAGGAAGATAAAAAAAAAAAAAAAAAAAAAAAAAAACCTGGTGATGTTGTTAATATCACAGTGGCTGGTGCAGGGGGTTATTTACACTCCCATACAGGAGGGAAAAAAATGTTTTCCGAAAAACAATGTGGCTCCCATTCCATTTTATTTTGGAGCGACATCATTGTATTTTGTGTTTATTTAATATACTTGGGAATGGAACGAAAAATTGAAAATCTAGATCCAGATAACATCACTGCATTAAATTTCTGCTGTTCAAGCAGTTCTTCAAATAAAAGGGCCATAACATGCACCTTTATCTAAAGGTCCAGATTGTGATTCTACATAATTCAGACTTATTTTTCTGAAATTCTTCATTCTGAAATTCTTTATTCTCATAGTGACAAAACAGATCCAGAAGCGTTCTATATGAATCTTAAGCTACATCAAAATTATCCTACATGCAAACAATGTGGTTCACACTTGGGCACAAATGTTTCATGTTAGTTCTGTTAATTTGAAGAAAACTAACTAAACAACAACCGTCCAACCAACCAATCAAACCAAAAACCAACCCAACCATCCAACCAACCAACCGACCAAACAAACAAACAAACAAACAAACAAACAAACTAGTTCTGCTAGCATTGTACTACATGTTTCATACTATACTTTAGCCCATGACCTTCTCAGCTCTAGTGTAGGCTTTATTTATTTATTTATTTATTTATTTATTTATTTATTTATTTGTTAAAACTAGAGATGGATGGTAAGGTGGATGTTGTTGAATAGATCAAACACTTCAGTTTATACTACATGGGGACATAAGCAAAAAATTAAAATATTTTCATGTTTTTTTTAATACAGTGATACCTCAGCTCACGAACATAATTGGTTCCCAGAAAGTGTGTGTAAGGCGAAAAGTTTGTCTTCCGAACATTTATTTCCCATAAGAAACCATTAAAATGAGAATAATCCGTTCCCAGGTCCCCATAAAACATAATTTTCGATTAAATAAGCCTTAAAACTACACAAAAAATATACCTTATTTTATGTATAATAAATGTGCTATTGTATTGTAATTAAAGAAATAAACTGTACTGTATAATAAAGTCGTTTTATTTACCTTTGTGATGGTAGTTGATGGCTTGATGGAATGGAGTGGGAGGAGGAGGGAGGGAGGGACTTACTGTTTGGAAGGAGAGTCACCTTCCATAAGGACTGTAGGTAACTCAACCAGTGGTGGGGTCTTTTTCGGTCCCATAATAGCAAAAGTACACTCAATATGGTCCAAAATGTCTATCAAACACAAACCACGTCCGCACTCAAAGAAAGGGGGTGACGAACTGGGACGCCGTGAGCGTGCGTCAGCTTCTCGTGGCCGCCACCGTGGCGCTGTTCGTCAGTAAACTATAAAAAGTAAAAAGTCTCTGGTACGATGAGACAAGTGCGTGGTGATGTTAATATTTGATGGTGCAAGTGTTTGGATATATATACATATATATATTTATATATATATATATATATATATATATATATATATATATATATATATATATATATATATATATGTTCATGCATGTTTCTCTCATGTGCTTAAAGAGCTTCGTTTATACAGGCAGTATAGAATTGTGCACCTCGGTGCCTGCGCATTTCCAACCACACAGAACAATAGCAGGTCATCCTGTGCTAAGTGCTAGCGGCCCTTTTTCATTGATGGACAGCACTTGATCGGTGGATAATGTGACGTCTCTCATTGCCAGTGCAGCCAGGAGTAATAAACTGCAGCAATCGGAGCCAGAGCGGTCGGCCTGAGAGAGCCGAAGACGTGAGCTTAATGCACCGTGCTTCCAAACACTTGCACCATCAAATATTAACATCACCACGCACTTGTCTCATCGTACCAGAGACTTTCTAGCTGGCTCTGCTTAGACCTGTCCTTCTTTAAAAGACACTAAATCACCTTGTGCCGCTTGGACAGGTTTTTTTTTTTTTTTTTTTGGCCAGTCCAGGGTTTTTATTTAAAGTTTATCTCATTTTATTTATTTATTTATTTATTGGGGTGGGGGGTGGGGGTGGGGGGTTGGATGGGGTAAATAGGTTCCATGAAAGCACCGCTTCCTGGCCTTGCCTTAACTCCAACGCAAACACGACTGGCTAATTTGAATTCTGACAAAGTGAAGATTAGCTGTCAAGCAGCGGCGCGACGATTATTGCTAAAATAATCCTGATTTGATATGCATCGACATTCCAGACAGGAATTTTTTCAATTTGTTTTTCCCATTGCCGCATGTAAACAAGCTTCACTTGTCTCCTTATCACGGAGGAGCACAGCCACTGAATAGACGTGCATAAGCCTGCGCCGGCCATTCCTATCCCACGTTAGCACCCCGTCTGGGTTTCAACAAGTCTTCTTAATCATGGTTGAGGTAGAGCAGGAAGAGGAAGAGCAAGAGGAGGAGGTGGCGGCGGTGCTGTTTATATATGCACCTGCAAATCATTTCTTAAACATGAAGTCCTGGTGCAAGTGCACGTTCTCTGAATATGTTCTGCATGAGGAGTTTTCATCCATTCCGCTCAGTGAATAGTGCAAATGTGCAGGCTGTCACAAATCAAAATGGCCTCCTGTGACCGAAATAATCAGCCCCCATCCAGGACCCGGCAGCCCGCGATAAATGTTTACGCCACCGATTGTCAGACGTGTAAGCAGTCCAGAATTAGGCTTTTCAGAAATATCTTATGCCTCTCAGCTTTCCTCTGAATTAAATCAAAAGTTTTTTAAGGAGAAGTTTGGGTTGCCATGGCTATACACAAGTTCCAAAAAAATAAATAAATAAATAAAACGAACAGTGTAGAGAGGAAGGAGGTCCTGGGCTGAAGCTCTGGGTTCAGTGAAGGCGTTTCTTTGTGGCGTTTGCATGCTCTTCTCATGCTTGCATGGGTTTCTTCTGGGTTCTGGGGTTTCCTCCGACAGTCACAAGACACGGACTTCAGGTAAACTAGCTATTCTCAATTTCCCTGGCTGTGAACATTAGAGTGAAAGGTTGTGTGCATTGGCCTTGTGATGGACTGTAAACCTTTTCACAAAGCATTGACTGAGATAGGCTCCACCCTCCCCAAGACCCTCAATAATAGTTATGTAGTTATGTACCAGTTGTAATGGTTAGTATGTCAGTCTTGCAACAACAAGGTCCTGGGT
>CM045728.1:102076814-102081814 GCA_024760905.1 Plotosus lineatus
TGCTGGTGGTGAAGTTTCCATCGACATTTATATTTACAGCGTTAGTCAGACCACCTTTATTCAGTTGAAGACATCTCATGACTCATCTCTCTCTCTCTCTCTCTCGCTCTCCCTGTACCTTTGCGGTGCCATTACAGCAAGGATTCTCAGTGGGTGTTGGTCTGTTTTGGCCTCGTAGGCAGTTGTCAGTCATTTAAATCTGATGTAGCAGCTTCGACCAGTGAGAGGAGCAGCATAGGGAGAACTTGAGAAGGTTTGAAATGAGTCGTGTGTGGTGCAGATGCAGATGTGAAACAGAGCTCTGAAAGAAATCTGTCAGGGACGAGCTGCAATAGCTGCAGGACTGATGGAGCACCTTGAGTAGAAAAACATAGAGAAAACCTTCTGATATTTTAAGAAGAAATGTTGAATTTGCAATGTGAGCGAGGTGCAAGGACAGAAACTGAGATAGGAGAGATGAAAGTTCCTGGGATTTCTATTAGAAAATAAATCACATAAACAAACAAACAAACAAACAAATAAACAAAAACAGCCAGTTTAGCATTAACAAAATAAGAATAACCACATTTAATAAAAAAAAAAAAAAAAACTTTGCTGACTTAAAAAGTGATGAAAAAGCAGAAAAACATAAGAGTAAGAAAAAGACAATGGCAGCGATGATGATGATGATGATGATGATGATGATGATGATGATGATGATGATGATGATGATGATGATGAGAAGAGGAGGAAGAAAAGTATAATGATGCCGATGAGAAAGAAAAAGAAGCAAAAGAAGAGATGTGTGATGATGGTGGTGATGATGAAGAAAAAGATGCAGGAGAGGTACAATACAAGGATTAAAAAAAAGAAAAGGATGTGATGATGATAATGATGAAGGATAAGATACATATTAGAATACTGGTGATGGTGATTACAATGAAGAAAATGATGATGATGATGATGATGATGATGATGATGATGATGATGATACTCATGAAGATAAATATAATTATGATGATGGTGATAATGAAGAAAAAGAAGAAAATGATCACAATTATGATGATGGTGATGATGACGACGAAGTAGAAGATTCATGGCAAGTACAGTATATTGATGGTGATGATGATGAAGAAGAAGAGGATGAAGAAGAAGAAGAAGAAGAAGAAGATGATGATGATGATGATGATGATGAGGATGATGATCACTTATGACAAAAAATAAGCTAATTATCATTATAAAAAAGAAGACATTTTCGTGGTCAGTATAAAACCCGCCACATCAGTGTTGTCGTCGTTCCCTCTCATCTGAGGTGAACGTTGTGGACGAGTAAATTCTCTTATTTAAATTTTGCTACCAATTTCATAGAAACATCCTCAACACATCTCCACCTGCCTCATCAGTCTGTATTGAGTTGCTCCTCGCCTGAGTTCCACTGATAAACAGTAGCAGCCCCTCAGGAAGCCGTATAGAGCTCAGAACTGCTTCGCCCTGCGGTGAACGTGTGCCGTCATGTGACTCTTCTGCTGCAGTTTATAAATCACTGTAGGGATGAGCTAAAGCTAACACTTCAAAGAAATATTTATTAGGTTTGTTTTTTTTTAGTATTTTTACTTTTATATTTTTTATTGTTGAAAAAAAATGACACTTGTTCTTGCTAATAATAAATATTTTAAATTTAAAGCAAAAGCTTTTCATATTTTTGATATTCTTTATAATCATATCAAAAAAGAACTGCACATATTTCTGGTTGATTTTGTGCAAATTTGTAAAGTTTTCTAGAGTGACTCATGTATTAATTTTATTAATTCAGTAAAACAAAAGTTTTCATTGTAAATAAGAAAAATGCAGTTATTGAAACAGCTGGATTTGAGTCTGTGTATCTATATCTGTCCCGCAGTATATTTATGATATAAAATACAGAAACTCTGCGTAGTAAAGCCACTGTGATTAATTCACCAGTATTTCACTCGGAAAGTCTACAACCATCGCCCCATTACATCCCATCACAGAGCCACGGGAAACGTAATGAACGGAGGTGAATGGTAGAGAAGGGCGGGGAACGAGGTGTTTCCTGATTTAAAAATCTGTCTGTGATTATTACTTAATAGGACTTAATCTTTCTTACATTACATTGATTCTGAATTCTAGATTCTGATTGGTCAGTAGCTAAGAACAGCTTGTGTGGCACGGTGGCATACTGGTTAGCATGTTCGCGTCACAGCAAGAAGGCCTGGGTTCGATTTCCAGCCTGGGCGTTTCTGTGAGGAGTTTGCATGTTCTGCCCATGATTATGTGGGTTTCCATCGGGTACTCTGGTTTCCTCCCACAGTCCAAAAAAATGCACAGTAGGTTAATCGGCTGTTCTGTAGGTGTGAGTGAGTCCGTATGTGGCCTGGCGAACCATACAGTACATCATTGTGATCACAGCCATGACAATTCCTGCATGAGCATCATTCAAGCTTCAGCCATCGACGTCCATTCCTAGTGAATGTAGAGAGAGAGAGAGAGAGAGAGAACAGCTCTGAACTGAGCTACAAATTGTAGCTTTAGTATTTCTGAAGTAATGCCTCATTCATAAGGACTAGTCTTTATGGTATATTAATAAATAAGTAATTTAATAAATTAATTACTACTACTACTACTACTGCTACTACTACTACTACTACTACTAATAATAATAATAATAATACAGTGGTACCTCACCTTACGAAATTAATCTGTTCCAGAACTTTTTTCGTAATCTGCATTTTTCGTAAATTGAACTGCATTTTACATGTAAAACGCGCGATTCATTCCAAGGCTCCCAATACTACCCCCTAAACCCTTTAACAATTTTAAAAGCATTCCTTTAAGACCTCCTTCTGCTTCAATATCATACCAATGGTAGACGGGTTTGGCCATATTCCTTTGTGATATCACTCGAGCCTGTTTCTTCTTCTCACCTGTGTGTATGTGTGTGTGTGTGTGTGTGTATGTGTGTGTGTGTGTGTGTGTGTCTGTGTGTGTGTGTGTGTGCTCATGCGCACGCGTGTTAACCATGTCTTCTTAGCAAAGTTATAATCTTACAAATGTTTATGGAAGGTTAAAAACCTGAGTCAAGAAATAAAGCATAAAACAACAGTAACTCTGTCCTTTACACGAAAAGCACCATGGTAGATTCAGCTCTATAATAGGCAATGGGAGGTAGATGTGTCATTCCTCCTAGGCAATGGGATCCCTGTCCAAGATGGCGTCAGATGGACCTGGCCAAGATGGCACTCGAGTGAAGGCGACATGAACGACAGCTCAGTTGTTAGCCAACAGGAGGCCAGCGGGGCAGGAGGTTTGAACGTCATTGATGGGAGAGCAGCTCGTGCATTGTGTGAATGGCGCGTTTTAATGTTTGAATATCATGTTTGAATTTTTAAGATGGTGCTTTCGTAACGTGAACTTGTTTTGTATTCTGAGACAAAAATGTTACGAAAATGCTTTTCGTAACCTCCATTTTTCATTTGGTGAGACTTGTCAGGTGAGGTACCGCTGTAATAGTAATAATAATTTCATCATTCATTTTCTGTAACTGCTTGATTATAATTAGGGTCCTGGGGAGGCTGGCGTCCATCCCAGCCGACTCCAGGCAAGGGCAGAGTACACCCTGGACAGCTCGCCGGCTATCACACAGCGGAAATACGCTGACGGCTATGCAGCTACTCTTGCTGAAAGTCAGCAATGGTTCTTTTACATGAACTTCTCACCACAGACAGTGAGAGACATGGCCGGCCTTTGATAACCCAGTTCGCTGCACTGGGGGGTTGGAGGAGTGGGGGGCACCGATAACCCGTTGAGAGTGGGGATTGAACCCCCAATGTTAGGATCAGTGACCCAGCACCTTCTACCACCAGGTCACCGCCGCCCCTAATAATAAGTTGTAATTACGTCTCCAGTCTTTGAGTTCACATTACTTCCAGGTAAAGGTCTAACTACCCAGATTGACATTGTAATGCTACATATTGATAGCATAAGGCTGACACTTTGATAGCAACCCTTTGTTTTGAAGACTTGCATTTTCCGGATCATTACCAGGGTACATGGTACTTCCAGCCCATTCTTTGTTTTATGTTGTTGTTGCTAATCAATGGACAGAAGTTAATTCTAACTGCCACAGATGGGTAGTGGTGGCCTGGTGGTAAAGGTGCAGGATCACTGATCTCAATGTTGGGGGTTCAAGCCCCACTCTCAGAGGGTTATAACTGTCCCCCCAGTGCAGCTAACCGGGTTACCAAAGGCCAGCCATGTCTCTCACTGTCTATGGTGAGAGGCTGTAGAAGAACCATTGCTGACTTTCAACAAGAGTAGCGCATGGCCGTCAACATATTTCTGCCCTGCGATGACCTGACCTGGCGAGCTGTCCAGGGTGTACTCTGCCCTCACCCCGAGTCGACTGGAATGGGTGCCAGCCTCCCTGCAACCCTAATTTTGATTAAACGGTTCAGAGAATGAATGAGTGTGTTGGAGACGCCATTGATTTACTGTGGTTTGTTCCAGTGGGACCAATAGTCTCTGCTCCATCTTTGTAAGAGGTGTTCAGTTAACCAGGCCTCCCGTGGGTTTGAGTTCACGCCGTGTCAACTGGTGTTCTCAGGGAGGTCTTTGTTTCCTTTTAAAAAGAATATACAGTATGCACCTTTGCAATGAATTCTATCAGTAGGAGTGTAACAGCCGGCAGTGGGTTCTTCCAGCACAACATGCGTACTATGGATGATGCTGTAATCCTCGAGTACTAAACCGACTTAGAGCCGACTGTTGACATACAGTAAACATTAAGCATGACGCTACTGTGAATAATTCATTCCCTCGTGGTAAATTATTCAAGGTAGTGCGAGTGCAGTGCAGGACTAAGGTTTAAATCTGCTTTTATGTGTTCTCTAAAGTGAAGCCTCGTCCTATAATCATTCTCTCATGTGTTCTTGTATTACGATCTGTTTAACAATTAATGATGTACCTTTAACCATTTCCGTTCTGTTTGGCTGAAATACCGT
>CM045728.1:102086814-102091814 GCA_024760905.1 Plotosus lineatus
ATATATATATATATATATATATATATATATATATATATATCATTGTCTCCACCCTAAATGTGATCCTTAAGGTCTAAAAATATGTGATCCAAAAAATTCTGGATATCAAACAAAGTTGAGCTGAAGCTCAAACCACCTCTTTCATTGCCCATAAGCGCAATGTTAAAGCGTCATAGTCTTCTTCTTCTTCTTCTTCTTCTTCTTCTTCTTCTTCTTTTCCTTTCGGCTTTTCCTTTCAGGGGTCGCCACAGCAAACCGACCGCCTCCATTTCACCCTATGCTCTGCATCTTCTACTCTTACTCCAATTACCTGCATGTCCTCCTTCACTACATCCATAAATCTTCTCTTTGGTCTTCCTCTCGGCCTTCTGCCTGGAAGTTCCAACCTCAGCATCCTACTACCAATATACTCACTCTTCTTCTTCTTCTTCTTCTTCTTCTTCTTTTACTTTCGGCTGCTCCCTTCAGGGGTCGCCACAGCAAATCATCCGCCTCCATCTCACCCTGTCCTCTGCATCTTCTTTTCTGCTTCGACGTCTTCGACCAACAGTAGTCCAATTTCCATCAGCACCCTGTTGATTGACAGCACTGATGGCGGTCGTTGTTAACCCGGGCCTCGACCGATCCGGTATGGGGGTAATACTTCTGATTTGCATCATAAAAGTTTGGCATTGGTTTTACGTCGGATGCCCTTCCTGACACAACCCTCTGCATTTCTCCGGGCTTGGGACCGGCATGAGGGGGAGAGACACTGGTTAGTGCCCCCCCCACCTCATGGCTGCATTTTCAATATACTCATTATCCCTCCTCTATAAGTATTAAAATATGTGAAGTGTTGTTCACCTCTCGTATCTTTTTATACAGGTGAAATGGCAAGCAATTTTAGATCAAAGAATCAGACCTATTTATTACAAACAGCAAAAGCATACACAGGAGGTTGTAAACGACCTACAATTAGAGATGCTCTGCAGCATCACGTGTACCTAGTGAAAGGACATTCGATAAAACATGATGCTGCAGTGGCCGCAGTGCGAGTACCGGAAGGAACATGGAACAAGGCCCGCATTCCAGTCAGACCCTCCCGTCATGCTGTGAAACAACTTGAGAGATTAGTGTAGAATCGGGAAGCACTAAAAAAGAATCCAGGTCGGAGAACATGTAAACAGATTGAGAATGAAGAGAAATTTAAGGAAACCTTTGACGATCTATTTGATATCGCGCACCAGGATGCTTTGTCTCTCATAAAAATCCCCGAAAACAGAGAATTTCTAAATGCTCAGAGGGAGAAAGGAAGGCGTGGTTCGGTGACTGGTTACAGTGGCCTTCTATCTCAGGATGAAGAATAACATCAGTTCCTCCTTCAGATCATTCAGGACCACAGGGAAAGATTCTCTGATGCCAGAAAAGAGACAATTGTTCATGAGCGACGAAACTAAAAGAACCTCACATTTCAAACTTGACATTGTTTTTTTTATTCGAATCGTATTATAATTCAAAATGTCATTGTTTTTGAGCATAGCCTAAAAGTGATTATATATATATATATATATATATATATATATATATATATATATATATATATATATATATATATATATATATATATATATATATATATATATATATATATATATATATATATATATATATATAATCTGATCTGTTTTCAGCCACACCCATACATTTCTGCCACACCTGATAATCCCTGAAACCTTACAACCACAGAAATATAAATCAATATGTCTGATTTCCTTGTTTGCTTGCTTGCTTGTTTGATTGATTGATTGATTGATTGATTGATTGGTTGATTGATTGATTGATTGACAGACTTATCAATTGGCTAGAATAATCGACCAAGTACAACATACCAAACTTATTTTTCTTTTTTATTCATCTATTCATCATTCTTTCATGTCTATCTATCTATCTATCTATCTATCTATCTATCTATCTATCTATCTATCTATCTATCTATCTATCTATCTATCTTTTTCCTTTCTTTCTTTCTTTCTTTCTTTCTTTCTTTCTTATTTGGACACTTAATATTTTTGGGTAATTTTTGATAATAATTCATAATATCATGCACACACACACACACACACACACACACACACACACACACACACACACACACACACACACACACACACACACACACACACACACACACCACCACCACCACCACCACCACCACCACCACCACCACCACCACCACCATGCTCACATACATGCTCACATACACACACACACACACACACACACACACACACACACACACACACACACACACACACACACACACACACACACACACACACACACACACACACACACACACACACACACAGAGAAATATGTAAGGTGACTTCTTCCTCTGATGATCTGAATACAATGAACACACGTGCACAGCCCAGAGCAAAAGGTCTGAGCAAGGCGTCTTTCAGGTCAGGAGAAAGTGAAAACACACACGGGGTGTTAGCGTGGCTGCTGCCGTAGGCTACGAGCGCTAAAACTCAGCTTCAGTTCCATTAGCATTGACAGAGAGCATTTTCAGGTTAAAAAAAAGGACTGTGACAGACATAGAGAAGATGATTTTTTTTGCCCTGTGACCCCGACAACTGCCCTCACTGTCAGCTGTGACGGGAAATAATCCAGTTAACACTGAGCAATACCAAGTCTGAGACACAGGAGACTTCAACTGGGTTCTTCATTCACTTGTTCAATTGCTGAACCGCTTAATCCTAATTTGGGTTACAGAGACGCTGGTGCCCATCTCAGCCGACTCTGGGCGAGGGCGGAGTCAACTGGGTTCTTTTAATTGTTTATGTATTTATTCATCAAAAGCCACACAAATAAAACAGCACAGAATTATCACTTTAATTTTTTTTTCGTGTTTTTTATTGGAATAATACAACAACAACAACAACAAAAACAACAACAACAACAACAAAAGGGACAGTGGTGGTCTAGTGGATAGGGCGCAGGATCGCTGATCCTAAGGTTGGGGTTTTGAGTCCCCACAGGGTTGTCGCTGTCCCCCCCAGTGCAAAAAAGCCGTCAGTGTGTTTCTGGGGACAAGTAGCAAGCGTTCCTGCGTCCCGGTTAAACTTCTCCAGAAGAGACGAATTGCTACACTACCGACGGGGATAAGATACGATGATGAATGCATATCAACATCTTCCTCCAGTAGCTCATCAACAACAACAACAACAATAATAATAATAATAATAATAATAATAATAATAATAATAATAATAATAATACTAGTTCAGTTCATCATCATTTTCTGTAACCGCTTCATCCTAATTAGGGTCGTGGGGAGGCTGGTTCCCATCCCAGCCATCTCAAGGCGAGGGCAGAGTACACCCTGGACAGCTCGCCAGGCCATCGCAGGGCGGAAACACGCTGACGGCTTTGCAGCCTACTCTTGTCGAAAGTCAGCAATGGTTCTTTTACATGCCTCTCACCATAGACAGTGAGAGACATGGCCGGCCTTTGATAACCCAGTTAGCTGCACTGGGGGGGGACAGTAACAACCTTGTGGATAGTGGGACTCGAACCCCCAACCTTTGGATCCGGTGCCTTATTCCACTAGACCACCACTGCCCATAATAATAATAATAATAATAATAATAATAATAATAATAATAATAATAATAATAATAAAAATAATAATAATATGGTTTTAAATGATTATCGATGTAAACAAACACCATTATTCAGATATAAACACATTCATTCTAATTAATTCTATTTAGGTTCACTGGGAGGCTGACACTTATCTTGGCCAGCTCTGGGTGAACGTTGAGGTATACCCAGTTTGCCAAGCCATTGCAGGGCAACACACACACACACACACACACACACACACACACACACACACACACACACACACACCACACACACCCACACACACACACAAATCAAGTGCAATCTCACAGCTGGGGCATTTAGAAAACAGTCCATTAGCCCAATGTGCTTGTTTTTGGACTGAGGGAGGAAGTCAAAGTACCCAGAGGAAACCCACACAAGCACATGAAGAACATGCAAACAGAAACACAACGCCACCTTTCAACAATCATTTATGTCTAAACTCCGCTCACTCATGGAGTAATTAATCAAGGGGATAATTACTTCATAAACCCCAAAGATAACAGAAAAGAAGCAAAACAAACAAATAAACAAATAAACATGTATCTTTTAGGTCTTTGATATGTGTGAGATTCCTGTAAAAGTAAAATATGTCAGAAATAATGAAATGAAGAAAGCAGAGCGGGCGCTGGCGTGAATCGATTTAATTTCCGACAGAAATCTTGGCTGTGTCTGACAGGCCTGCTGCTGGATTTCGGGACGAAGACGGCGTGAGACGGACTTTTCCAAAACGGCTGCATGTTAGATTGGGTATGAAAATGAATGAGGGGGAAATGCTGGAGTTTTTCTTTTTTTCTTTTCTTTTCTTTTTTTTTCCTCTCCCGTTGTAATTTCACACCTGTCATCTCTTGTGAAAAAAGCTCACCTTTATGTGTGTGAACACAGTGGGGCACGAGGAACACACTCGCACCGACAGCACAGCTCACAATCAGTCTCAGCCGTGACACAAGCAAACAAAATAAATAAACAACAATACACAAATGAACGATGGAAATAAAGTTTAATTATAAACGTCAGCAGTCAAGACAGCTTCTTATTTATTTATTTAAAGAGAAAGTAAAGTATTACGATAATTGTTTTATTCCTGGGTCTCATCACACTGTATTCAAACACCCCACACACACACACACATACACACACGAACACACACCCACACACACACACACACACACACACACACACACACACACCTTCACAGTGAGAGCAGTACACAGGGGGAAGGTTACATGTACTGTATTCAGAATTGGTTTACACAGATGCTTCAGCTGAGATTTTAACATCGGATTCATGTGCTGGAGAATTTTTGAATTTAAAATGTTTAAGGAGAACAAAAAGTATAATAATGTTGA
>CM045728.1:102096814-102099314 GCA_024760905.1 Plotosus lineatus
CAACTCATCTACCCTGCACCTCCTCTACCCTGCACCTCCTCTACACTGCACCTCATCTACCCTGCACCTCCTCTACCCTGCACCTCCTCTACACTGCACCTCATCTACCCTGCACCTCCTCTACCCTGCACCTCCTCACCTGCTCACCTCCTCTACCCTACACTTCCTCTACCCTGCACCTCCTCTTCCCTACACCTCCTCACCTGCTCACCTCCTCTACACTGCAGCTCCTCTGCCCACACACCTGCTCTACTTCCTCACCTCCTCTACCCTACACCTCCTCACCTCCTCTACGTCTTCACCCCCTCTACCCTGCACCTCCTCTACCCACACACCTGCTCTACCTCCTCACCTCCTCTACCCTGCAAGGCCTCTTCCGTGTACATCCTCACCTCCTCTATCCTGCACCTCTTCTACCTCCTCACTTCCTCTACCCCCACACCTGCTCTACCTCATTGCCTTCTCTATCCCTCACTTCCTCTACCTCCTTATCCCTTTCACCCTCTACCTCCTCAACTCCTCTATCTCCTCTACCCCACACCTCCTGTGCCCCTGACCTACTCTATCCCTCACCCCTGCACCATGTCTCTCCCTTCACCCCTCACTTCCTCCACATTGTGTACCCCAACCCTCTCTACCCCTCTCCTTATCTACCTCCTCATCCCCTCACCTGCTTTACCTCCTTACCTAGACTCTTCTCAACCCTTACATTGTTTTTCCCGCTTACCCATTCACCGCGTCCGCCACCTCCTAATTCCCACCACCTCGTCATTTACTCCACTTTCTCTACCCTTGATTTTCTCTTTTGACTTCTCTACCTCCTCTCCTTTACCTCATTTACCTCTTCACTTCCTTCATGTTATCAACTTCTACTCTTTTCAACTTTCTCACTGCCTCTACCTCCTCAGCCTTTCCACCTCTTTACCTGGTCACATCTGCCACCCTCTTACACGTTCACCTCACCGTGGCTTGCTTCTTTACCTCCTCACCTCATCTTTCTCATCCTACAATATTTTTTTATAAGCTCATCTTCATTCATTAATTTTCTGAACCGATTAGTCCTAATTAGGATCACAGGGAGACTGGTGCCCATCTCAGCCAACTGTGGGTGAGGGCAGAGTACACTTTGGACTGAAACACGCTGATGGCTATGTAGCTACTCTTGACAAAAGTCAGTAATGGTTCTTTTATATCCAGTCACCACAGACAGAGAGACACTTGGCTGGCCTTTGATACCACAGTGAGCTGCACTGAGGGGACAACAGTGACAACCCATTGATAGTGGGACTTGAACCCCTGGCTTTTTGAGATCAGGAATCCAGCACCCGACCACCGGGCCACCACTGCTCATTTTGGATTTTTTTTTTTTTTTTTTCAGAAAAAAGTTAAAACAGTAAATTATCAGTTAATACAATTTTAATTGTAATGTTTTCTGTTTGTTTGTTTGTTTATTTAACATAAAGTTCGATAAGCATAAAACATATTTTTTCAAAAATGTAAACTTTCCTTTCAGACTGTATGAAAAACGGACAAAATATTTCATTGATTTGAAGTAGAATTATCTCTGAATTTTATCATTATTAATATTATCAATTCTATAGATCAGCATCAATCTCTTTCAGGGTTTCTTCTTGTTTTCTTTAGTATCATATCACCTGATTCGCAAATTTGATTTGGCAGAGGTTTTTACGTCGGATGCCCTTCCTGTCACAACCCTTTTTGCAAGGGACAGAAACATGCTGACGGCTTTGCAGCTACTCTTTACAAAAGTCAGCAATGGTTCTTTTACATGCCTCTCACCATAGACAGGGAGATACATGGCCCGCCTTCCCGCCTTTGATAACCCAGTTAGCCGCACTGGGGGGACAGTGACAAGCTTGTGGAGAGTGAGACTCGAACCCCCAACCTTTGGATCAGCGATCCAGCGCCCTATACCACTAGACCACCACTGCCCATATATATATATATATATATATATATATATATATATATATATATATATATATATATATATATATATATATATATATATATATATATATATATATATATATATATATATATATATATATATATATATATATATATATATATATATTTTTTTTTTTTTTTTTCTTTTCTTTTCTTTTTTGGAAAAGTCAGCCCAACATATTTCACAACAATCTCACTCTCTCTCTCTCTCCCCCTCTCTCTCTCTCTCTCTCTCTCTCTCTCTCTCTGTCGCACTGCAGAGCAATCGAAACAGATTAAAAAGTCCTCATGCTTCACGAAGCCACCCGCACTACAATGATCCATCCATAAAACAACCTGAACACAAATCTGATATTGCTGTTCGAACACTTTTAATAAGGTAGATTTGAATATTGCCGTGTGCATTGGACTGATTTATTGGTTGAAAAATAAATAAGTAAATATATAAATAAATAAAAAGAGCTATCAGGCTTGTATAACTGGAAAGGAGCGTCTGGTGGCCTGCCAATAACACTATTATCGGCATTGT
>CM045728.1:102104314-102114314 GCA_024760905.1 Plotosus lineatus
GTAGTAGTGGTGGTGGTAGTGGTGGTAGTTGTAGTAGTATTGTTGGTGGTGATGTTGTTGAAGGTGGTAGTAGTAGTAGTAGTGGTGGTGGTGGTAGTAGTAGTGGTGGTGGTAGTAGAAGTGGTTGTGGTGGTAGTACAAGTACTGATGTTGATGATGGTGGTAATAGTAGTTGTGGTGGTGGTGGTAGTAGTAGTGGTGGTGGACGTGGTGGTAGTAGTAGTAGTTGTATTGTTTGTGGTCGTGGTGGTGGTGGTAGTAGAAGTGGTTGTGGTGGTAGTACAAGTACTGATGTTGATGATGGTTGTAATAGTAGTTGTGGTGGTGGTGGTGGTAGTAGTAGTGGTGGTGAATGTGGTGGTAGTAGTAGTGGTGGTGAATGTGGTGGTAGTAGTAGTAGTAGTATTGTTCGTGGTGGTGGTGGTGGTGGTGGTAGTAGAAGTGATTGTGGTGGTGGTGGTAGTAGTAGTGGTGGTGGACGTGGTGGTAGTAGTAGTAGTAGTATTGTTCGTGGTGGTGGTGGTCGTAGAAGTGGTTGTGGTGGTAGTACAAGTACTGATGTTGATGATGGTGGTAATAGTAGTTGTGGTGGTGGTGGTAGTAGAAGTGGTTGTGGTGGTAGTACAAGTACTGATGTTGATGATGGTGGTAATAGTAGTTGTGGTGGTGCTGGGAGTAGTAGTTGTAGTGGTTGTCATAGCTGAAGTGTTGAAGGTGCTGATGGTAGCAGTATTGTAGTAGTGGAGGTGTTGGTGGTGGTAGTGGTGGTCGTAGTGGTGGTGGTGTTGGTAGTAGTAGTTGTGATGGTCGTAGTAGTAGTAGGGGTGGTGATGGTGGTGGTGGTGGTAGTAGTAGTAGTCGTAGTAGTGGTGGTGGTGGTGGTGATGGTGGTGGTGGTTGTAGTGGTGGTGGTGGTTGTAGTAGTAGTAGTAGTGGTTGTTCTGGTCATAGTTGTCCTAGTATTGGTGGTAGTTGTGGTGGTGGTAGTAGTCGAGAGTTGAAGGTGGTGGTGGTAGTAGGAGTAGTAGTAGTGATGGTACTGGTGGTAGTAGTAATAGTGGTGGTGGTGCTGGAGGTGGTGGTAGTAGTAGTAGTTCTGTTGTTGTTGTTGGTGGTGGTGTTGGTGATTGTAGTAGTTGTAGTGGTAGTAGGTTTTGTGATGTTGTTGTTGGTGGGAGTAGTAGTATTTGTGGTGCTGGTTGTGGTGGTAGTAGTAGTGGTGTTATTAATGGTGGTGGTGGTGGTGGTGGAGGTGGTGTTGGTGGTGGTGGTAGTAGGAGTCGTGATGTTGTTGATGGTGGTAGTAGTCATAGCGTTGAAGTTGGTGATGGAAGTCGGAGTATTAGTTGTGCTGGTGGTAGTAGTAGTAGTAGTGGTGGTGGTGGAGGAGGAAGTGGTAGTACTAGTAGTAGTGTGGTAGTAGTAGGTGTGGTGGTGGTGGTAGTAGTGGTATTGTTGTTGTTGGTGATCATAGTCATAGTGTTGAAGGTGGTGGTGGAAGTAGGAGTGGTGGTGGTGGTAGTAGTAGTCGTAGTAGTGGTAGTGGTGGATGTGGAAGTAGTGGTCATCGTGATGGTGGTGGTGGGGCTGGTGGTAGTTCTAGTTGTAGTGGTGGTGGTGGTTGTAATAGTAGAATTAATGGTGGTTGTGGTCTTAGTAGTCATAGTAGTTGTGGTATTTGGGGTGGTGGTAGTAGGAGTAGTGATGTTGATGATGGTTGTAGTCATAGTAGTGGTGGTCGTAGTGATGGTGGTAGTAGTAGTTGTTCTGGTGATGGTGGTGGTCATAGTTGTTGTAGTAGTAGTGGTATTTGTGGTGTTGGTAGTAGTAGTAGTAGGGGTGGTGCTGATGGTGGTCGTAGTTGAAGTAGTCGTGATGGTAGTAGTATTAGTGGTGGTGGCGGTGGTTGTTTTGGTGGTGGTGCTGGTAATGGTGGTGGTGGTAGTAGTAGTAGTAGTAGTATTGTTGGTGATGGTGGCTGTAGTAGTAGTGGTGGTGGTGATGGTATAATTGTAGCTGTGTTGTTTTTGGGTAGGTAGTAGTAGCAGTAGTAGTAGTAGTGGTGGTGGTGGTAGTAGTAATGGTGGTGATTGTGGTGGTGCTGGAAGTAGAAAAGGTGGTGGTGGTGGTAGTGGTAGTAGTAGTAGTAGTAGTGGAGGTGGTGGTAGTTGTGGTAGTAGTGGTGGTGGTGGTAGTAGTTGTAATTGTGGTTGTGGTCATAGTAGTAGTATTAGTAGCAGTTGTAGTAGTAGTAGTAGTAGTAGTAGTAATAGTAGTAGTGGTATTTGTGGTGGTGGTAGTATTAGTTGTGGTGGTGATAGTTATAGTAGTAGTATTGGTAGTGGTGGTGGTGGTGGTGGTAGCAGTAGGAATAGGGGTGGTGCGGTGGTGGTCGTGGTTGTCGTAGTTCTGGTGGTGGTAGTAGTAGTATTAGTGGTGGTGGTGGTGATGGTGGTGGTTGTTTTGATGGTGGTAGTAGTATTAGTGGTGGTGGTGGTGGTGATGGAGGTGATGGTGGTGGTGGTAGTAGTAGTAGTAGTAGTAGTCGTAGTATTGTTGTTGGTGGTGGTGGTTGTAGTAGTCGTGATGGTGGTGGTGGTGGTATAATTGTAGTTGTATTGTTTTTGGGGTAGGTGGTAGTAGTAGTAGTAGTAGTAGTAGTAGTAGTAGTAGTGGTGGTGGCGCTGATGGCGGGGTGGTGGTAGTAGTAGTGATGGTGATTGTGGTGGTGGTGGAAGTACAAAAGGTGGTGGTGGTAGTAGTAATAGTAGTAGTAGTAGTAGTAGTAGTAGTAGTAGTAGTAGTAGTAGTGGTGGTGGTGTTAGTGGTGGTAATGGTGGTGGTAGTAGTAGTAATGGTGGTGGTAGTAGTGGTAATGGTGGTGGTAGTAGTAGTAATGGTGGTGGTGGTAGTGGTGGTGGTAGTAGGGGTAATGGTGGTGGTGGTAGTGGTGGTGGTAGTAGTAGTCATGGTGGTGGTTGTGGTGGTGGTGGTTGTAGTGGTGGTGGTCTTGGTTGTAGTAGTATTATTAGTAGTTTTGGTTCTGGTTGTAGTAGTAGTAGTAGTGGTGGTGGTATTTGTGGTAGTGGTGGTAGTAGTAGTAGTAGTAGTAGTAGTAGTAGTAGTAGTAGTAGTAGTAGTGATGTTGATGATGGTGGTAGTAGTAGTAGTAGTGGTGGTGCTGGTGGTGGTAGTGGTACTTGTCATCGTAGTGGTGGTGGTCGTTGTAGTTGTAATAGTGGAGGTGGTGGTGGTAGTAGTCGAGTAGTGGTGGTGGTGGAAAAGTAGTGTTGGTGGTAGTATCATTAGTGGTGGTGGTGGTGGTGGTAGTAGTAGTACTGTTGTTGTTGGTGGTGCTGGGAGTAGTATTGGTGGTAGTAGTACTTGTAGTGTTGAAGGTGGTGGTGGTATTAAGAGTGGTAGTGGTGGTGTTGGTAGTAGTAGTAGTAGTCATAGTAGTGGTGGTGGTGGTGGCAGTAGTAGTGGTGGCGGTGATGGTAGTAGTAGTAAGAGTGGTGTTGGGGGTGGTGGTTGTAAGAGTATTGGTGCTGGTGGTGGTGGTGGTGGTCGTAGTCGTAGAGTTGAAGTTGGTGGTCGTAGTATGAGTAGTTGTAGTGGTGGTGGTGGTCGTAGTAGTAGTATTAGTCATTGTGGTGGTGGTGGAAGTAGTGGTGGAGGTGGTTGTAATAGTAGTAGTAGTACTGTTGTTGCTGGTGGTGCTGGGAGTAGTATTGGTGGTAGTAGTACTTGTAGTGTTGAAGGTGGTGGTGGTATTAAGAGTGGTAGTGGTGGTGTTGGTAGTAGTAGTAGTAGTCATAGTAGTGGTGGTGGTGGTGGCAGTAGTAGTGGTGGCGGTGATGGTAGTAGTAGTAGTAGTGGTGTTGGCGGTGGTGGTTGTAAGAGTATTGGTGCTGGTGGTGGTGGTGGTGGTGGTCGTGGTCGTAGAGTTGAAGTTGGTGGTCGTAGTATGAGTAGTTGTAGTGGTGGTGGTGGTCGTAGTAGTAGTATTAGTCATTGTGGTGGTGGTGGAAGTAGTGGTGGAGGTGGTTGTAATAGTAGTAGTAGTATTGTTGTTGTTGGTGGTAGTAGTTGTAGAGTTGATGGTGGTGGTGGTAGTATGAGTAGTAGTTGCGAAGGTGGTGGTCGTAGTGGTGGTAGTAGTGGTGGTGGTGGTGTAAGGGTGTAGTAGGGGTGGTGCTGGTGGTAGTAGTAGTAGTAGTAGTAGTGGTTGTGGTGGTGGTTGTGGTAGTAGTTGTAGTTGTGGTGGTGGTCGTAGTATTAGTAGTAGTAGTAGTAGTAGTAGTAGTAGTAGTAGTAGTAGTAGTGGTATTTGTGTTGGTGGTAGTAGTAGTTGTAGTGGTGGTGATGTTTGTAGTAGTAGTATTGGTAGTGGTGGTGGTGGTAGTAGTAGTAGTAGTAGTACTAGAGGTGGTGCTGGTGGTGGTTGTAGTTGTAGGAGTTGTGGTGGTGGTGGTAGTACTAGTAGTAGTAGTATTAGCGGTGGTGGTGGTGGTGGTTGTAGTAGTAGTATATTTCTGATGGTGGTAGTTGTAGAAGTCGTCCTATTGTTGTTGTTGGTGGTGGTGGTTGTAGTAGTAGTGGTGGTGGTTGTGGTGGTGGTGTGGGTGATGGTGCTGGTAGTGGTAGTAGTAGTAGTAGTTGTGGTGGTTTTAATAGTAGTGGTGGTGGTGGTAATCTTAGTAGGAGTGGTGGTGGTGGTAATAGTAGTACTGGTGGTAGTGGTGGTACTAGTGTTGATGGTGGTGGTAGTAGTAATAGTCGTTGTGGTGGTGGTTGGTTTTAGTAGTAGTTGTGGTGGTGGTTGTGGTGGTGGTGGTAGTAGTGTTGGTGGTGGTGGTAGTAGTAGTAGTCGTTGTTGTGGTGGTGGTTGGTTTTAGTAGTAGTTGTGGAAGTAGTGTTGGTGGTGGTAGAGGAGTGGTGGTGGTGGTGGTTGTAGTGGACATAGTGGTGGTAGTAGTGGTGGTGGTGGTAGTAGTAATGGTGGTGGTTGTGGTGGTGGTGGTGGTTGTATTTGTGGTGGTGGTTGTAGTAGTAATAGGTAGTGTTGGTTATGGTTGTCGTAGTAGTTGTAGTGGTGGTATTTGTGGTGGTATTTGTGGTGGTGGTGTTAGTAGTAGTAGTAGTGATGTTGATGATGGTGGTAGTAGTAGTATTAGTGGTGGTGGTGGTCGTGCTGGTGGTGGGACTGATCGTCGTAGTGGTTGTGGTCGTAGTTGTAGTTGAAGTAGTGGTGGTGGTGATAATAGTACTGTTGGTGGTAGTAGTATTAGTGGTGGTGGTGGTGGTGGTAGTAGTAGTACTGTTGTTGTTGGTGGTGGTGCTGGGAGTAGTTGTGGTGATAGTAGTAGTCGTAATGTTGAAGGTGGTGGTGGTAGTAGGAGTGGTAGTGGTGGTGGTGTTGGTGGTAGTAGTAGTAGTAGTGGTGGTGGTGGTGATGTTTGTGGTGGTGGTGGTGGTGGTAGTAGTGGAGGTCGTGGAGGTAGAAGTGGTGGTAGTAGTGGTGGTGGTAGTAGTAGTAGTGGTGGTCGTAGTAGTGCTGGTGGTGGTAGTAGTCGAAGTGGTTGTTGTAGAGGTCATAGTTGTATTGATGGTGGTGGTAGTAGTAGCATTAGAGGTTGTGGTGGTAGTAGTAGTAGTGGTGGTGGTGTTGGTGGTTGTAGTAGTAGTAGTAGTGGTGGTGGAGATGGTTGTAGTAGTAGTAGCACTGTTGTTGTTGTTGTTGTTGGTGGTGGTGGTGGTGGTAGTGGTGGTTGTTTTGGTCGTGGTGGTGGTAATGGTGGTGGTAGTAGTAGTAGTATTGTTGGTGGCTGTCGTTGTCGTACTATTGTTGTTGGTAGTGGTGGTGGTGCTGGGAGTAGTAGTGGTGGTGGTGGTGGTAGTATGAGTAGTAGTAGTGGTGGTGGTGGTCGTAGTAGTAGTATTAGTGGTGGTGGTGGTGATGGTGGTGGTTGTGGTCTTAGTAGTAGTAGTGGTAGCAGCAGCAGCAGTAGTAGTAGTAGTAGTAGTAGTATTAGTGGTAGTAGTAGTGGAGATGGTGGTGGTGGTAGTGGTGGTAGTAGTGGTGGTGCTGGTGGTCGTAGTAGTAGTGGTTGTGGTGGTGGTGGTAGTAGTTGTAGTTGTGGTGGTGGTCGTAGTATTAGTAGTATTAGTAGTAATAGTCGTAGTAGTAGTAGTAGTAGTAGTAGTAGTAGTAGAGGTATTTGTGGTGGTTTTAGTAGTAGTTGTAGTGATGTTGATGATGGTGGTAGTAGTAGTGGTGTTGGTGGTGGTGGTGGTGGTGGTGGTGGTGCTGCTGGTGGTGGTGGTGTTACTGGTTGTCGTAGTGGTGGTGGTCGTGGTAGTTGTAATAGTGGAGGTGGTGGTAGTAGTTGACATAGTGGTGGCGGTGGTAATAGTACTGTTGGTTTTAGTAGTATTAGTGGTGGTGGTGGTGGTGGTGGAGGTGGTGGTAGTAGTAGTACTGCTGTTGTTGGTGGTGGTGGTGCTGGGAGTAGTTGTGGCGGTAGTAGTAGTCGTAGTGTTGAAGGTGGTGGTGGTAGTAGTAGTAGTGGTAGTGGTGGTGGTGGTGGTGGAGGTGGTGGAGGTAGAAGTGGTGGTAGTAGTAGCATTGCTGGTGGTGGTGGTAGTAGTAGTCGTAGTAGTGGAGGTGGTGGTGGTGGTAGTAGTCAGTGATTGTTGTAGAGGTCATAGTTGTATTGATGGTGGTGGTAGTAGTAGCATTAGTGGTTGTGGTGGTAGTAGTAGTGGTGGTGGTGGTGGTTGTAGTAGTGGTAGTATTGTTGTTGTTGGTGGTGGTGGTTGTTTTGGTCATGGTGGTGGTAATGGTGGGGGTAGTAGTAGTATTGTTTGTGGTGGTGGCTGTAGTAGTCGTTACTATTGTTGTTGTTGTTGGTGGTGGTGGTTGTAGTAATAGTGGTGGTGGTGCTCGTGGTGGTATAAATGTAGTTGTTTTGTTTTTTGGGTAGGTAGTAGTAGTCGTAGTGGTGGTGGTGATGGCGGGCTGGTGGTGGTAGTAGTAGTGGTGGTGATTGTGGTGGAAGTAGAAAAGGTAGTGGTGATGGTGGTAGTAGTAGTACTAGTGGAGGTGGTGATGGTAGTGGTGGTTGTGGTGGAAGTCATTCTCATAGTGTTGAAGGTGGTGGTAGGAGTGGTAGTGGTGGTGTTGGTTGTAGTAGTCGTAGTGGTGGTGGTGGTGTTACTGGTGGTGGTGGTGGCGGCAGTAGTATTGGTGGTGGTGGTGGTAGTAGTAGTGGTGTTGGTGGTGGTGGTTGTAAGAGTAGTGGTGCTGGTGGTGGTGGTGGTGGTCGTAGTCATAGAGTTGAAGGTGGTGGTGGTAATATGAGTAGTCGTGGTGGTGGTCGTAGTAATAGTATTAGTCATTGTGGTGGTGGTAGTAGTAGTGGTGGTGGTGGTGGTTGTAGTAGTGGTAGTATTGTTGTTGTTGGTGGCGGTGGTTGTTTTGGTCACGGTGGTGGTAATGGTGGGGGTAGTAGTATTGTTTGTGGTGGTGGCTGTAGTAGTCGTACTATTGTTGTTGTTGTTGGTGGTGGTGGTTGTAGTAATAGTGGTGGTGGTGCTCGTGGTGGTATAAATTTAGTTGTGTTGTTTTTTGGGTAGGTAGTAGTAGTCGTAGTGGTGGTGGTGATGGCGGGCTGGTGGTGGTAGTAGTAGTGGTGGTGATTGTGGTGGAAGTAGAAAAGGTAGTGGTGATGGTGGTAGTAGTAGTACTAGTGGAGGTGGTGATGGTAGTGGTGGTTGTGGTGGAAGTCATTCTCATAGTGTTGAAGGTGGTGGTAGGAGTGGTAGTGGTGGTGTTGGTTGTAGTAGTCGTAGTGGTGGTGGTGGTGTTACTGGTGGTGGTGGTGGCGGCAGTAGTATTGGTGGTGGTGGTGGTCGTCGTAGTGGTGTTGGTGGTGGTGGTTGTAAGAGTAGTGGTGCTGGTGGTGGTGGTGGTGGTCGTAGTCATAGAGTTGAAGGTGGTGGTGGTAATATGAGTAGTCGTGGTGGTGGTCGTAGTAATAGTATTAGTCATTGTGGTGGTGGTGGAAGTAGTGGTGGTGGAGGTGGTTGTAGTAGTAGTAGTATTGTTGTTGTTGTTGGTGGTGGTAGTAGTATGAGTAGTCGTGGTGGTGGTCGTAGTAGTGGAGGTGGTGGGGTTGTGGTGTTAGTAGGAGTAGTAGTAGTAGTAGTAGTAGTAGTGGAAACGGTGGTGGTGGTGGTGGTGGTGGTGGTAGTAGTAGTAGTGGTTGTGCTGGTGGTGGTGGTTGTAGTATTTGTAGTAGTAGTACTAGTAGTAGTAGTAGAAGTAGTGGTGGTAGTAGTAGTGATATTTGTGGTGGTGGTAGTAATAGTAGTAGTAGTAGTAGTGGTGGTAGTCGTAGTAGTCGTAGGGGTGGTGGTGGTGGTTGTAGTTGTAGTAGTCGTGGTATTAGTGGTGGTGCTGTTTGTGGTTGTAGTAGTAGTGTTGCTGGTCGGGGTGGTTGGAGTCGTAGTACTATTTTTGTTGTTGTTGGTGGTGGTTGTAGTAGTAGTGGTGGTGGTGGTGGTGGTGGTATAATTGTAGTTGTGTTATTGTTGTTGTTGTTGGTGGTGGTGGTGATGGCGGAGTGGTGGTGGTGGTGGTAGTAGTAGTAGTGGTGGTGGTGGTGGTTGTAATAGTAGTAGTGGTGGTGGTAGTGGTAATCTTAGTAGGAGTGGTGGTGGTACTAGTGTTGGTGGTGGTGGTAGTAGTAGTAGTAGTCAGTGTGGTGGTATAATTGTAGTTATGTTCTTGTTGGTGGTGGTGGTGATGGCGGGGTGGTGGTGGTAGTAGTGGTGGTGGTGCTGGTGGTGGTAGTAGTAATAGTAGTAGTAGTGGTGGTGGTGGTTGTAATAGTAGTAGTGGTGGTTGGATGTAGTAGTAGTTGTGGTGGTGGTGGTGGTGGTGGTAGTAGTAGTAATAGTAGTAGTAGTAGTGGTGGTGGTGGTGTTAGTGGTGGTGGTGGTAGTGGTGGTAGTAGTAGTAGTAGTGGTGGTGGTGGTGGTGGTGGTTGGATGTAGTAGTAGTTGTGGTAGTGGTAGTAGTAGTAGTAGTAGTAGTGGTGGTGGTGGTGGTAGTAGTGGTGGTAGTAGTGATGGTGGTGGTGGTAGTAGTAGTGGTGGTGATTGTGATGGTGGTGGAAGTAGAAAAGGTGGTGGTGGTGTTGGTGGTGGTGGTGGTGGTGTTGGTGGTAGTGGTGGTGGTGGTGGTGGTGGTAGTAGTGGTGGTGGTGGTGGTGGTGGTGGTTGGATGTAGTAGTAGTTGTGGTGGTAGTAGTAGTAGTAGTAATAGTAGTAGTAGTAGTGGTGGTGGTGGTGGTGGTGGTAGTGGTGGTAGTAGTGATGGTGGTGGTGGTAGTAGTAGTGGTGGTGATTGTGATGGTGGTGGAAGTAGAAAGGTGGTGGTGGTGTTGGTGGTGGTGGTGGTGTTGGTGGTGCTGGTGGTGGTAGTAGTGGTGGTGGTGGTTGTAATAGTAGTAGTGGTGGTGGTAGTGGTGGTGGTGGTACTAGTGTTGGTGGTGGTGGTAGTCATTGTGGTGGTGGTGCTCATGTTGGTGGTAGTAGTGGTATTAGTAGTAGTAGTAGTAGTGGTAGTGGTGGAAGTAGTCGTAGTGGTAGCAGTAGTAGTAGTAGTAGTGATAGTATTTGTGGTGGTGGTGGTCGTAGTAGTAGGAGTAGTAGTAGTCGTGGTATTAGTGGTGGTGTTGTTTCTGGTTGTAGTAGTAGTGTTGCTGGTCGTGGTGGTTGTAGTCGTAGTACTATTTTTGTTGTTGTTGGTGGTGGTTGTAGTAGTAGTGGTGGTGGTGGTGGTGGTGGTATAATTGTAGTTGTGTTGTTGTTGGTGGTGGTGATGGCGGGGTGGTGGTGGTGCTGGTGGTAGTAGTAGTAGTTGTGGTGGTGGTTGTAATAGTAGTAGTGGTGGTGGCAGTGGTAATCTTAGTAGGAGTGGTGGCAGTGGTCA
>CM045728.1:102116814-102121814 GCA_024760905.1 Plotosus lineatus
GTAATAGTAGTAGTGGTGGTGGCAGTGGTAATCTTAGTAGGAGTGGTGGTATAGGTGGTGGTGGTACTAGTGTTGGTGGTGGTGGTAGTAGTAGTACTAGTCGTTGTGGTGATGGTGGTGGTCATGTTGATGGTCGTAGTAGTAGTAGTCGTGGTGGTGGTGGTGATAATGGTGGTGGTGGTAGTAGTAGTAGTAGTATTGCTGGTTGAGGTGGTTGTAGTCGTAGTACTATTGTTGTTGTTGGTGGTGGTGGTTGTAGTAGTAGTGGTGGTGGTGATGGTGGTATAATTGTAGTTATGTTGCTGTTGGTGGTGGTGGTGATGGCGGGGTGGTGGTGGTAGTGGTAGTGGTGTGATTGTGGTGGTGGTGAAAGTAGAAAAGGTGGTGGTGGTGGTGGTGGTGGTAGTAGTGGTGGTGGTGGTGGTGGTGCTGGTGGTGGTAGTAGTAGTGGTGGTGGTGGTGGTGCTGGTGGTGGTAGTAGTAATAGTAGTAGTGGTGGTGGTTGTAATATTAGTAGTGGTGGTGATAGTGGTAATCTTAGTAGGAGTGGTGGTATAGGTGGTGGTGGTGGTGGTACTAGTATTGGTGGTGGTGGTAATAGCAGTAGTCATTGTGGTAGTGCTGGTGGTGGTAGTAGTAGTGGTGGTGATTGTGGTGGAAGTAGAAAGCGGTTGGTGGTGGTGGTGGTGGTGTTGGTGGTAGTGGTGGTGGTGGTGGTGGTGCTGGTGGTTGTAGTAGTGGTGGTGGTGGTGGTTGTAATATTAGTAGTGGTGGTTGGATGTAGTAGTAGTTGTGGTGGTGGTGGTGGTGGTGGTGGTGGTGGTAGTAGTAGTAATAGTAGTAGTAGTAGTAGTGATATTTGTGGTGGTGGTAGTAGTAGTAGTAGTAGTAGTAGTAGTAGTAGTAGTAGTAGTGGTGGTAGCCGTAGTAGTCGTAGGGGTGGTGGTGGTGGTTGTAGTTGTAGTAGTCGTGGTATTAGTGGTGGTGCTGTTTGTGGTTGTAGTAGTAGTGTTGCTGGTCGTGGTGGTTGTAGTCGAGTACTATTTTTGTTGTTGGTGGTGGTGGTTGTAGTAGTAGTGGTGGTGGTGGTGGTGGTGGTGGTGGTATAATTGTAGTTGTGTTGTTGTTGTTGTTGTTGGTGGTGGTGATGGCGGGTGGTGGTGGTGGTGTTAGTGGTGGTGGTGGTAGTGGTGGTAGTAGTAGTAGTGGTGGTGGTGGTGGTGGTGGTTGGATGTAGTAGTAATTGTGGTGGTGGTGGTGGTGGTGGTGGTGGTAGTAGTAGTAGTCGTAATAGTAGTAGTAGTAGTAGTGGTGGTGGTGGTGGTGGTAGTGGTGGTAGTAGTGATGGTGGTGGTGGTAGTAGTAGTGGTGGTGATTGTGATGGTGGTGGAAGTAGAAAGGTGGTGGTGGGTGTTGGTGGTGGTGGTGGTGGTGTTGGTGGTAGTGGTGGTGGTGGTGGTGCTGCTGGTGGTGGTAGTAGTGGTGGTGGTGGTTGTAATAGTAGTAGTGGTGGTGGTAGTGGTAATCTTAGTAGGAGTGGTGGTATAGGTGGTGGTGCTGGTACTAGTGTTGGTGGTGGTGGTAGTCATTGTGGTGGTCATGTTGGTGGTAGTAGTAGTAGTAGTAGTAGTAGTAGTGGTGGTGGTGGTGGTGGTGGTGGTGGTGGAAGTAGTAGTAGTAGTGGTGGTGGTGGTGGTGGTGGAAGTAGTAGTAGTAGTAGTGGTGGTGGTTGTGGTGGTGTTGGTGGTGGTTGTAATGGTGGTGGTGGTTGTAGCAGTACTATTAGTAGTGGTGGTTCTGTTTGTAGTAGTAGTAGTAGTAGTAGTAGTAGTGATAGTATTTGTGGTGGTGGTGGTCGTAGTCGTAGTAGTAGTAGTAGTCGTGGTATTAGTGGTGGTGCTGTTTCTGGTTGTAGTAGTAGTGTTGCTGGTCGTGGTGGTTGTAGTCGTAGTACTATTTTTGTTGTTGTTGGTGGTGGTTGTAGTAGTGGTGGTGGTGGTGGTGGTGGTGGTATAATTGTAGTTGTGTTGTTGTTGGTGGTGGTGATGGCGGGGTGGTGGTGGTGCTGGTGGTAGTAGTAGTAGTTGTGGTGGTGGTTGTAATAGTAGTAGTGGTGGTGGCAGTGGTAATCTTAGTAGGAGTGGTGGTATAGGTGGTGGTGGTACTAGTGTTGGTGGTGGTGGTAGTAGTAGTACTAGTCGTTGTGGTGATGGTTGGTGGTCATGTTGATGGTCGTAGTAGTAGTAGTCGTGGTGGTGGTGGTGATAATGGTGGTGGTAGTAGTAGTAGTAGTATTGCTGGTTGAGGTGGTTGTAGTCGTAGTACTATTGTTGTTGTTGGTGGGGGTGGTTGTAGTAGTAGTGGTGGTGGTGATGGTGGTATAATTGTAGTTATGTTGCTGTTGGTGGTGGTGGTGATGGCGGGGTGGTGGTGGTAGTGGTAGTGGTGTGATTGTGGTGGTGGTGAAAGTAGAAAGGTGGTGGTGGTGGTGGTGGTGGTAGTAGTGGTGGTGGTGGTGGTGGTGGTGCTGGTGGTGGTAGTAGTAATAGTAGTAGTGGTGGTGGTTGTAATATTAGTAGTGGTGGTGATAGTGGTAATCTTAGTAGGAGTGGTGGTATAGGTGGTGGTGGTGGTGGTACTAGTATTGGTGGTGGTGGTAATAGCAGTAGTCGTTGTGGTGGTGCTGGTGGTGGTAGTAGTAGTGGTGGTGATTGTGATGGTGGTGGAAGTAGAAAAGGTGGTGGTGGTGGTGGTGGTGTTGGTGGTAGTGGTGGTGGTGGTGGTGGTGCTGGTGGTTGTAGTAGTGGTGGTGGTGGTGGTTGTAATAGTAGTAGTGGTGGTTGGATGTAGTAGTAGTTGTGGTGGTGGTGGTGGTGGTGGTAGTAGTAGTAATAGTAGTAGTAGTAGTAGTAGTGATATTTGTGGTGGTGGTAGTAGTAGTAGTAGTAGTAGTAGTAGTAGTGGTGGTAGTCGTAGTAGTCGTAGGGGTGGTGGTGGTGGTTGTAGTTGTAGTAGTCGTGGTATTAGTGGTGGTGCTGTTTGTGGTTGTAGTAGTAGTGTTGCTGGTCGTGGTGGTTGTAGTCGTAGTACTATTTTTGTTGTTGGTGGTGGTGGTTGTATAATTGTAGTTGTGTTGTTGTTGTTGTTGTTGGTGGTGGTGATGGCGGAGTGGTGGTGGTGGTGTTAGTGGTGGTGGTGGTAGTGGTGGTAGTAGTAGTAGTGGTGGTGGTGGTGGTGGTGGTTGGATGTAGTAGTAGTTGTGGTGGTGGTGGTGGTGGTGGTGGTGGTGGTAGTAGTAGTAGTCGTAATAGTAGTAGTAGTAGTAGTGGTGGTGGTGGTGGTGGTGGTTGGATGTAGTAGTAGTTGTGGTGGTGGTGGTGGTGGTAGTAGTAGTAGTCGTAATAGTAGTAGTAGTAGTAGTGGTGGTGGTGGTGGTGGTAGTGGTGGTAGTAGTGATGGTGGTGGTGGTAGTAGTAGTGGTGGTGATTGTGATGGTGGTGGAAGTGAAAAAGGTGGTGGTGGTGTTGGTGGTGGTGGTGGTGGTGTTGGTGGTAGTGGTGGTGGTGGTGGTGGTGGTGCTGGTGGTGGTAGTAGTGGTGGTGGTGGTTGTCATAGTAGTAGTGGTGGTGGTAGTGGTAATCTTAGTAGGAGTGGTGGTATAGGTGGTGGTGGTGGTACTAGTGTTGGTGGTGGTGGTAGTCATTGTGGTGGTCATGTTGGTGGTAGTAGTAGTAGTAGTAGTAGTAGTAGTAGTAGTAGTGGTGGTGGTGGTGGTGGTGGTGGTGGTGGAAGTAGTAGTAGTAGTGGTGGTGGTGGTGGTGGTGGAAGTAGTAGTAGTAGTAGTGGTGGAGGTTTTGGTAGTAGTGATGGTGGTGGTGCTAGTAGTAGTAATGGTGGTGGTTGTGGTGGTGTTGGTGGTGGTTGTAATGGTGGTGGTGGTTGTAGTAGTACTATTAGTAGTGGTGGTTCTGTTTGTAGTAGTAGTAGTAGTAGTAGTGATAGTATTTGTGGTGGTGGTGGTCGAGTCGTAGTAGTAGTATTAGTCGTGGTATTAGTGGTGGTGCTGTTTCTGGTTGTAGTAGTAGTGTTGCTGGTCGTGGTGGTTGTAGTCGTAGTACTATTTTTGTTGTTGTTGGTGGTGGTTGTAGTAGTGGTGGTGGTGGTGGTGGTGGTGGTGGTATAATTGTAGTTGTGTTGTTGTTGGTGGTGGTGGTGGTGATGGCGGGGTGGTGGTGGTGCTGGTGGTAGTAGTAGTAGTTGTGGTGGTGGTTGTAATAGTAGTAGTGGTGGTGGCAGTGGTAATCTTAGTAGGAGTGGTGGTATAGGTGGTGGTGGTACTAGTGTTGGTGGTGGTGGTAGTAGTAGTACTAGTCGTTGTAGGTGATGGTGGTGGTCATGTTGATGGTCGTAGTAGTAGTAGTCGTGGTGGTGGTGGTGATAATGGTGGTGGTAGTAGTAGTAGTAGTATTGCTGGTTGAGGTGGTTGTAGTCGTGAGTACTATTGTTGTTGTTGGTGGTGGTGGTTGTAGTAGTAGTGGTGGTGGTGATGGTGGTATAATTGTAGTTATGTTGCTGTTGGTGGTGGTGGTGATGGCGGGGGTGGTGGTGGTAGTGGTAGTGGTGTGATTGTGGTGGTGGTGAAAGTAGAAAAGGTGGTGGTGGTGGTGGTGGTGGTGGTAGTAGTGGTGGTGGTGGTGGTGGTGGTGCTGGTGGTGGTAGTAGTAATAGTAGTAGTGGTGGTGGTTGTAATAGTAGTAGTGGTGGTGATAGTGGTAATCTTAGTAGGAGTGGTGGTATAGGTGGTGGTGGTGGTGGTACTAGTATTGGTGGTGGTGGTAATAGCAGTAGTCGTTGTGGTGGTGCTGGTGGTGGTAGTAGTAGTGGTGGTGATTGTGATGGTGGTGGAAGTAGAAAAAGGTGGTGGTGGTGGTGGTGGTGTTGGTGGTAGTGGTGGTGGTGGTGGTGGTGCTGGTGGTTGTAGTAGTGGTGGTGGTGGTGGT
>CM045728.1:102129314-102131814 GCA_024760905.1 Plotosus lineatus
GGTAGTGGTGGTGGTGGTGCTGTTGGTGGTATTAGTCGTAGTAGTGGTGGTGGTGGTTGTAATAGTAGTAGTGGTGGTGGTAGTGGTAATCTTAGTAGGAGTTGTGGTATAGGTGGTGGTGGTGGTACTAGTGTTGGTGGTGGTGGTAGTAGTAGTAGTCATTGTGGTGGTGGTGGTGGTCATGTTAGTGGTAGTAGTAGTAGTAGTTGTAGTAGTGGTGGTGGTGGTGGTGGTTGGATGTAGTAGTAGTTGTGGTGGTGGTGGTGGTAGTAGTAGTAGTAGTAGTGGTGGTGGTCGTGGTAGTGGAAGTAGTGGTGGTGGTGGTAATCGTACTGTTGGTGGTAGTAGTGTTAGTGGTGGTGGTGGTAGAGGTGGTGGTAGTAGTAGTACTGTTATTGTTGTTGGTGGTGGTGCTGGGAGTAGTAGTGGTGGTAGTAGTAGGAGTGGTAGTGCTGGTGGTGGTGTTGGTAGTAGTAGTAGTAGTAGTAGTGGTGGTGTTAAGTGGTGGTGGTGGTAGTCGTGGTAGAAGTAATAGTCGTGGTGGTGGTTGTAGAGGTCGTAGTTCTATTGATGGTGGTGGTAGTAGTCGTATTAGTGGTTGTGGTGGTAGTAATAGTGGTGGTGGTGGTGGTGGTGGTGGTGGAGGTGGTTGTAGTAGTAGTAGTACTGTTGTTGTTGTTGGTGGTAGTGGTTGGAGTAGTAGTACTGTTGTTGTTTTTGGTGGTTGTGGTTGTAGTAGTAGTGGTGATGGTGGTGGTATAATTGTAGTTGTGTTGTTGTTGGGGTAAGTAGTTGTAGCAGTGTTGGTGGTGGTGATGGCGGGGTGGTGGTAGCAGTCGTAGTGGTGGTGGTGGAAGTAGAAAGGTGGTTGTGGTGGTGGTAGTAGTCGGATATTGTTGGTGGTGGTGGTGGTTGTAGTAGTAGTAGTACTGTTGTTGTTGTTGGTGGTAGTGGTTGGAGTAGTAGTACTGTTGTTGTTTTTGGTGGTTGTGGTTGTAGTAGTAGTGGTGATGGTGGTGGTATAATTGTAGTTGTGTTGTTGTTGGGGTAAGTAGTTGTAGCAGTATTGGTGGTGGTGATGGCGGGGTGGTGGTAGCAGTCGTAGTGGTGGTGGTGGAAGTAGAAAAGGTGGTTGTGGTGGTGGTAGTAGTCGGAGTATTGTTGGTGGTGGTGGTGGTGGTGGTGCTGGGAGTAGTAGTGGTTGTGGTGATGGTGGTAGTATTAGTAGTCATGTTGTTGTTGGTGTAGGTAGTAGTAGTAGTAGTAGTTGTGGTGGTGGTGATGGCGGTGGTGGTGGTAGTAGTAGTGGTGGTGGTGGTGGTGGTTCTGGAAGCATAAAGGTGGTGGTGGTGGTAGTCGTGGTGGTGGTGGTGGTAGTAGTAGTAGTAGTAGTCGTAGTGGTGGTGGTGGAAGTATTAGTGGTCTTGGTGGTGGTGGTGGTGGTGGTGGTGGTGGTAGTAGTAGTAGTAGTAGTAGTAGTGGTCGTTGTGGTGGTGGTAGTCGAAGTTCTAGTGGTTTTAGTGGTGGTGGTTGTAGTAGTAGTAGGGGTGGTGGTGGTGGTGGTGGTGGTGGGGGTTGTAGTAGTAGTAGTCGTAGTAGTAGTGGTGATGGTGATGGTGGTGGTAGTAGTTGTAGTGGTGGTGGTGGAGATGGTAGTAGAGGTTGTAGTGGTGGTGGTAGTAGAAGTTGTAGTGGTGGTGGTGGTGGTGGTGGTCAAAGTAGTTATGATGGGGTATAGGGGTGGTGGTTGTGGTGGTCATTGTAGTTGTAGTGTAGGTGGTGGTGGTAGTAGTAGTGGTGATGGTGTTTGTAGTCTCCCTATTGGTGGTGGTGGTGGTGGTAGTAGTCGTGGTGGTGGTTGTAGTACTGGTGGTGGTGGTGTTGGTGGTAGGACTGTTGGTGGTGGTGGTAAGAGTAGTGGTGGTGGTGGTAAGAGTAGGAGTAGTAGTAGTAGTAGTAGTAGTTGTAGTAGTAGTAGTGGTGGTGGTGGTGGTGGTGGTGGTGGTGGTACCAGTGGTGGTGGTGGGGTGGTGGTAGTAGTAGTGATGGTGGTGGTAATAGTAGTAGTGATGGTGCTGGTGATAGTAGTAGTAGTGGTGGTAATAGTAGTAGTGATGGTGGTGGTGGTAATAGTAGTAGTGGTGGTGGTATTGGTGGTGCTAGTAGCCGTAGTAGTAGTGGTAGTAGTAGTGATAGTAGTTGTAGTGATTGTGATGGTGGTGGTAGTAATAGTAGTAGTAGTATTTGTAGTAGTAGTAGTAGTGGTAGTAGTACTAGTAGTAGTAATAATAGTAATAGTAGTAGTAGTGGTAGAAGTAGTAGTAATAGTAGAAATAGTAGTATTAGGTGGTGGTGGTGGTGGTGGTAGTCGTAGTAGTGATGAAATTGGTGAAGTAGTAGAAGTGGTGGTGGTGGTAGTAGCAGTAGTGGTGGTGGTGGTGGTGGTGGTAGTAGTAGTAGTAGTAGTAGTAGTGGTGGTGGTGGTGGTGGTGGTGGTGGT
>CM045728.1:102141814-102149314 GCA_024760905.1 Plotosus lineatus
GAAGTAGTAGTAGAAGTAGTAATAGTAGTAGTAGTGGTGGTAGTAATGGTAGTGGTAGGGTGGTGGTAGTGGTGGTGGTGGTGGTAGTGGGAGTGGGATTGGTGGTAGTAGTAGTAGTAGTGGTGGTGGTAGTAGTAGTGGTAGTAGTAGGGATTGGTGGTAGTAGTAGTAGTAGTAGTAGTGGTAGTAGTAGTAGTAGTAGTGTTAGCAGTAGAAGTAGTAGTAGGAGTAGTAATAGTAGTAGTAGTAGTAATAGTAGTAGTAATAGTAGTAGTAGTAGTAGTAGGAGTGGTAGTAGTGGTGGTGGTGGTGGTGGTAGTGGTAGTGGTAGTGTTGGCAGTGAAGTAGAGTGGTGAAGTGGTAATGGTGGTAGTAGTAGTGGTGGTAGATAGTAGTAGTGGTAGTGGTGGTAGAGATTGGTGGTGGTGGTAGTGGTGGTGGTGGTAGTGGTAGTAGTAGTGGTGTTAGCAGTAAGTAGTAGTGGGAGGTAGTAATGGTAGTGGTAGTGGTAGTGGTAGTAGTAGTAGTAATGGTGGTGGTAGGGTGGTAGTAGTGGTAGTGGTAGTAGTAGTGGTGGGGTAGGGTGGTAGTAGTAGTGGTAGTAGTAGTGGTAGGTGGGAGGGGAGTAGTGGTGGTAGTAGTAGTGGTAGTAGTGGTATGAGTGGTGGTAGTAGTAGTAGTGGTGGTAGTAGTAGTAGTAGTAGTGGTGTTAGCAGTGAAGTAGTAGTGGGAGTAGTAATAGTAGTAGTAGTGGTAGTGGGATTGGTGGTAGTAGTAGTGGTGGTAGTAGTAGTAGTAGTAGTAGTAGTAGTAGTGTTAGCAGTAAGTAGTAGTAGAGTAGTAGTAATTAGTAGTAGTAGGTGGTAGTAGTAATAGTAGTAGTAGGGTGGTGGTAGTGGTAGTAGTGGTAGTGAGATTGGGGTAGGGTGGTAGTAGTGGTAGTAGTAGTAGTAGTAGTAGTAGTAGTAGTGGTGGTGGTATTGGTGGTAGTAGTATTAGTAGTAGTATGTGGTGGTGGTAGTAGTAGTAGTAGTGGTAGTAGTAGTAGTGGTAGTAGTGGGAGGGTAGTAGTAGTAGTGGTAGTAGTAGTAGTAGTGAGTGGTGGTGGTATGGTGGTAGTAGTAGTAGTGGTGGTGGTAGTAGTAGTAGTAGTAGTGTTAGCAGTAGAAGTAGTAGTAGGAGTAGTAATAGTAGTAGTAGTAGTAGTAGGAGTGGTAGTAGTAGTAGTGGTAGTAGTAGTAGTAGTAGTAGTAGTAGTAGTAGTGTTAGCAGTAGAAGTAGTAGTAGAAGTAGTAATAGTAGTAGTAGTAGTAGTAGTAGTAATAGTAGTAGTAGGAGTGGTAGTAGTAGTAGTAGTAGTAGGAGTAGGAGTGGTAGTAGTAGTAGTAGTAGTAGTAGTAGTAGTAGTAGTAGTAGTAGTAGTAGTAGTAGTAGTAGTAGTATGAGTGGTAGTAGTAGTAGTAGTAGTAGTAGTAGTGGTAGTAGTAGTAGTAGTAGTGTTAGCAGTGAGAGTAGTGGTGAGTAGTAGTAGTGGTAGTGGTAGTGGTAATAGTGGTAGTGGTGGTGGTAGTGGTAGTAGTGGTGGTAGTGGTAGTAGTGGTGGTAGTGGTAGTGGTAGTAGTAGTGGTAGTAGTGGTAGTAATTAGTGGTGAAGTGGTGAGATTGGTGGTAGTAGTGGTGGTAGTGGTAGTGGTAGTGGTAGTAGTAGTGGTAGTAGTAGTAGTAGTAGTAGGAGTGGTAGTAGTAGTAGTAGTAGTAGTAGTAGTAGTAGTAGGAGTAGGAGTGGTAGTAGTAGTAGTAGTAGTAGTAGGAGTAGGAGTGGTAGTAGTAGTAGTAGTAGTAGGAGTGGTAGTAGTAGTAGTAGTAGTAGTAGTAGTAGGAGTAGGAGTGGTAGTAGTAGTAGTTGTAGTAGTAGGAGTGATAGTATTAGTAGTAGTAGTAGTCGTAGTAGTAGTAGTAGTAGTGATAGCAGGAGTGATAGTAGTAGTAGTAGTAGTAGTAGTAGTACTCGTAGGAGTGGTAGTAGTAGTAGTAGTAGGAGTAGGAGTGGTAGTAGTAGTATTTGAAACAAATAAATGAACAATTAACCAACAAACACATGAATAAAGAAATAATCCAAAAAAAACATGAATAAATAGATGTGTAAATAACTATTTAATAAATGAGTCACCTCCCATGATGAATACCCTTTATTCTATTCTATTATTTTGACCACCAGGTATGTTTTTCTTTGTTTGGTGCTTTAGTATTTATTTATTTTTTGTTTGTTTATTTATTCATTTTTACAGTGACATTCATTCAGCGCTTGACTTCATTTTTATTTACTAAAATTATTTTGAAGACATACGTCAGTAAATACTTCTATTTTTGCTAAAACTTTAATCATGGGGTGTGATTTTTTTTTCTTCTTTTTATCTAAATAAAGAAAAATAAAATAAGAATGATCATTTATGAGGGGAACTGGTCCGTAAAAATATGTCTCCAGAATATATATATATATATATATATATATATATATATATATATATATATATATATATATATATATATATATATATATATATATATATTGTTTTGCCAACATTTCAAGTGCAACGAGTCAGGAAAAAAAAGACACTCCTGGGTCCCGAGGGATTTCACTTATCTACTTGACTTGACTGAGGTGGTTCAGTGGCGAGTCTGAACTTCAGATCTGTGATACTCCTGCTGTATAATGCGCCTTCATTACATGACAGAGTGATTTTTACACCCTGACAGAGAAGAGGACAATACTATAGTCCTTCTGAAAAAAAATAGCATATTGAGATAAAGTTCATTATTTTCTGTAATGTACTGATAAAAATTTAACTTTCATATATTTTAGATTCATTGCACACCAAGTGAAATATTTCAGGTCTTTTCTTGTTTTAATACTGAAGATGTTGGCATACAGCTCATGAAAACCCAAAATTCCTATCTCAAAAAATTAGCATATTTCATTCGACCAATAAAAAAAGTGCTTTTAATAAAAAAAAGTCAACCTTCAAATAATTATGTTCAGTTATGCACTCAATACTTGGTCGGGAATCCTTTTGCAAAAATGACTGCTGCCTGTGGCACTGCTGAGGTGTTACGGAGGCCCAGGATGCTTCGATAGCAGCCTTAAGCTCATCCACAGTGTTGGGTCTGGTGTCTCAACTTTCTCTTCACAATATCCCACAGATTCTCTATGGGGTTCAGGTCAGGAGAGTTGGCAGGCCAATTGAGCACAGTAATACCATGGTCAGTAAACCATTTAGCAGTGGTTTTGGCACTGTGAGCAGGTGCCAGGTCGTGCTGAAAAATGAAATCTTCATCTCCATAAAGCTTTTCAGCAGATGGACGCATGAAGTTCTCCAAAATCTCCTGATAGCTAGTTGCATTGACCCTGCCCTTGATAAAACACAGTGGACCAACACCAGCAGCTGACATGGCACCCCAGACCATCACTGACTGTGGGGACTTGACACTGGACTTCAGGCATTTTGGCACTTCCTTCTCCCCAGTCTTCCTCCAAACTCTGGCACCTTGATTTCCGAATGACATGCAAAATTTGCTTTCATCCGAAAAAAGTACTTTGGACCACTGAGCAACAGTCCAGTGCTGCTTCTCTGTAGCCCAGGTCAGGCGCTTCTGCTGCTGTTTTTGGTTGAAAAGTGGCTTGACCTGGGGAATGCAGCACCTGTAGCCCAGTCCACTGCTTCCACAGGTCCCCCAAGATCTGGAATCGGCCCTTCTCCACAATCTTCCTCAGGGTCCGGTCACCTCTTCTGTTTGTGCAGCGTTTTCTGCCACACTTTTTCCTTCCCACAGACGTCTCACTGAGGTGGCTTGATACAGCACTCTGGGAACAGCCTATTCGCTCAGAGATTTCTTTCTGTGTCTTACCCTCTTGCTTGAGGGTGTCAATGATGGCCTTCTGGACCGCAGTCAGGTCGGCAGTCTTCCCCATGATTGCAGTTTTGAGTAATGAACCAGGCTGGGAGTTTTTAAAAGCCTCAGGAATCTTTTGAAGGTGTTTAGAGTTAATTGGTTGATTGAGATGATTAGGTTAATTTAGACTACCTGAACATGATATGCTAATTTTTTGAGATAGGAATTTTGGGTTTTCATGAGCTGTATGCCAAAATGATCAGTATTAAAACAATAAAAGATCTGAAATATTTCAGTTGATGTGCAATGAATCTAAAATATGTGAAAGTTTAATTTTTATCAGTACATTACAGAAAATAATGAACTTTATCACAATATGCTAATTTTATGAGGACTAATATTATGTATATATATATATATATATATATATATATATATATATATATATATATATATATATATATATATATATATATATATATATATATATATATATATATATATATATATATATATATATATATATATATATATATATATATATATATATATATATATATATATATATCTGTTATCTCTGATCCATGTAGTCACTATAAGTAACTTTAAGGTACTTCTGTAACTCACTCACTCAGAATAAGTGCATCTGCCAGTCACTGTGTGTGTGTGTGTGTGTGTGTGTGTGTGTGTGTGTGTGTGTGTGTGTGTGCAGCGTGCATGTGTGCGTGTGTGTTTGTGTGTGTGTGTGTGTGGGGGTATTTGTGTGTGTGTGTGGGTGGGGGGTTGTGTGTATGTGTTTGTGTATGTTTGTGTATGGGTTTGTGTATGTGTGTGTGTGTGCACATGCGTGTGTGTGTGTGTGTGTGTGTGTGGGTGTGTCTGTGTGTATGTTAGTGTGTATATGTATTAGTGTGTGTTATGTGTGTGTGGGTTTGTGTGTGTGTGTGAATGTGTGTTAGTGTGCGTGTGTATTTGTGTGTATGTGTGTGTGTCTGTGTGTGTTTGTTTTTATATGTGTGTGCATGTGTGTCTGTGTGTGTGTCTGTGTGTGTGTGTGTGTGTGTGTAAATACTCTCTATAACCACACTTACGATTCATATTAAAGTCACCTTCAGCTCTCATTTTCAAAAGATTAATAAACCAATCGATGCAAACATTCAATTACTGAAACAGTAAAGTATGATTTAGCCTCAAAATATGATTTTTGTACTTTGATAATAAAACGAGCTGAAAGTTCTCGCATCATCTTGTTGACCAGTCGCAGATTTTCTGGAGGTTTAGACTGCTGCCCATGCTTCTTCAATGTAAATACCCGTTGGCTCTTTATCATTTCTTTTGCCTGTGAGTATGTCTGCTGAACCTGCGCCACACTCACAAAGTTCCTTTTACATATTTGGAACTCCTGTGTGGACGCAGGAAGAAATAGTAAGAAGTACAGTACAGTCGGAACACGGCAGAAACGATAAACTTTACAGAAGGAAGTGGTGGAATCTGGACTGATGAAGAACTATTTATTTGATAGTTTGTCTATTTATATTGTAATAAAGATGTTGTAATGATGGTGTTGACGTAGTAATGACTGTAGATCTAGTAATACTTGAGTTAATGTAATAAAAATGGTGTTGGCATAGTAACATCGATGTTCATATAGTAATGATGGTTTTGACATCGTAATGAAGGTGTTAAAGTAGAACTGCTGACTTTAATGTCGTCACGATGGCTTTGCTGTTTTAATGATGATGATGTTGACGTAGTGACAACGGTGTTGACATAGTAATGATCAGTTGGAATAGTTACTAATGTAGTACATAGATGGTGTCGAAGTAGTACTGATCATGTTAATGTAGTCATGACAGTGATGACAGAAATGATGAAGGTAAAGTAGTTCTGATGGTATCAATGCAGTCACAATGGTGTTAAAGTAGTAATGGCGGTGTTGGCATAGTAATCAAGGGGTTGACATAGTATTGACCGGTTTGTCAGAGTTACAATAGTGGATTTACAGCAATGATGATGTTTTCAGATTTTAGCAGTTCATACTTCTGTACTTACAAATATTTTTTTTTTTTTCGTTCATTAAATTTGACATTTTATTTTTTTATTGTTTTTTATTGCCATCATTTATCCGAATCTTGATACTATGATGTTATATCATTACCCCACTCATGTTTACTATCTTTAGAATGTACTCTGCACACCGTGGCCTTTTGAACAAGGAAGTCACACCACCCACACCTTCCATCCTCGCCAAAGCATCAACACTGTAAAAAACTACAATGACGTGAAAATAGAGCAATAATTCAACCTGTAAAAGAAACCGCTTTTAATGTTCGGGCAGTCTTGTGATATTGTGATGATCATATACCACACAGTCTGAGCTTTGTAAATGAATTACTTTCCTTTTCTTATTATGACATCAACTCCGTGCTGCATTGCGTGGCGCAGTAAGGTGCTGTGTCGTAGTGCCATGTTGTGTTGTGTCGCGCTGTGTAGGCACCATGTTTGATGTGAGTGATACCTATACCTTGACACGGTGGCTGTGACTGACATACAAAGAGTGGGTTGATTCATCTTTGATGAAATTATCTGAGGTGTGATAGTTTCAGGGAGGAATGTGGCATGCTGTATGCTATAAGAAATCAGGTTGGTTGTATTAACACTTCTTTGTATATTTTGGAGCTTTCTGAGTGTTCGTCTCAAAGAAAAAACATGAGAGTGTGGATATTAAAAGAACTTCGAACAGCGCCACCAAAAGGGCAACACAAAAACATGTTCTATTCTGATTTATGTGTTCAGGGTACCAGTGTCCCTACTAATTGAATTTACATAATGCATAAAAAAAATAGATAGTGGTTAGCACTTCAGCAGCGAAGTCTTGGGTTCAAGTCCTGTGCTTGGCGCAGATTTTTCTGTATGGAATTTGTACATTCTCCCCTTGCAAGGTTTCCTCCGGGTTGTCCAGTTTCTGCCCACAGATGCACAGTAGGATAACTGGCTGTCCCAAATTTCCTCTAGGCGTGAATGTGAGTAGTTGTGTATATGTGTGTCGGCCCTGTACTGGACTGGCGAACTGTTCAGAGTGTACCGCATCTTCACCCAGGGTTGACTCTGATAGGATCCAGTCTTGCTACAACTTTATAAAGGTTAATGCATTTCAGTGAATGAATGAAGCTTTATAACAACACCACGGGGATCAAAGATCCCAGAAGTGGATTCATATAAAAAAAATAAATAAATAAATAAAATAAAATACAAACAGGACAAATTATTATTATTATTATTATTATTATTATTATTATTATTATTATTATTATTATTATTATTATTATTATTAATAATAATAATAATAATAATAATAATAATAATAATAATAATAATAATAATAATTAATTACTTGATTAAATAAAGGTAAAAAAATAAACCTGTGCCTGCTTGGGCTGAACAAATGTTTTTATATTATACAGCAAAGACAAATATCACATTTTTGTATCATTTTTCATAAATATATTTTTAAATGAAAATAAATAATAGATAGATAGATAGATCGATAGATAGATAGATGTGTATTATTCAGCAAACTGGAGGATACAAACAATATAATCTTAAATT
>CM045728.1:102151814-102216814 GCA_024760905.1 Plotosus lineatus
ATAAAGCAAAGTGGCATTTTTTTTTTTAATAAACAAAGATTTTTAGTATACAAGGTTTGTTTTTATTATTCGTTTCTATTTAGTAATCAGAATAATACCTGAAAATTGCAAAATCCTATGGAACCTGATATACAAAAAAAAATCTACGTTTCTATGAAAACCTATGTGAATATGCAAACTTACTTCAGAAGAGGACCATGGGAAAAATAGACTTCTTTCACACAGAACTTAAAATACAATCTGAATAGAGGAAGGAAAGTCCAGCTGGGTTTTTCTTCTCCTTCCACAAACACATGCTTTTTTATTTTTCATTTATTTTGTGTTTTCAGTGTTACTCAATCATACACTCGATTTTTAGAGCACAGGTGCAGAAAAACACTCTACATCAAGCTACTGATGTAAAAGAGCTGATGGTAAATTCAGTGAGGATCTTACAAATCATCACCGACACACTCACACACACACACACACACACACACACACAGACACACACACACACACACACAGAGAGAGAGAGAGAGAGAGAGAGAGAGAGAGAGGGAGAGAGAGAGAGAGAGAGAGAGAGAGACTGTGATAAAACAAGAACTGAAGAAAAAAAAAATGAGAATAACAGATTTGCCTCCAAAACATGTTTACTAGGTTTGGATGACCTGACAGATTCTGGCAAAAATAATCAAGAATATTAATTAGTGTGCCGAGTTTCACTGACGTCATGCAATGGATTTCATGCCATACAGAATTTGCCTTGTTCACCATTTTGTCTCAGAAGTCCTGAGAGACTGAATGTAGCTTTTAAAATCAATTTTATTTGAGTAAAAGTGAAGGGATGAGTAACTTCTTCACCCGAGACATGCAATTTTTGCATTTGTGGCATAATTCGGGTGAAAAATTGCTTCACATTCAGTCATAATTGCTCTTTATTTATGAGTCAGACAGAGAATATAGTTCTCTGTGTTTGTTCAGTCTTCAGATCACTCGCTTATTTGCATTACAGGAAGTGTGGCATCCGTGCACAGTGTGATGGGACTGCCCCGGACGCAGTGACCAGTTTTTGTACCCAAGCTACCTCAGAGAACACATTTCAACAGAGCCATCGCCCACACACACACACACACACACACACACACACACACACACACACACACACACACACACACACACACACACACACACACACACACACACATACACACAGATCCGAGATGCAATTTTAGGTGTGTGTGTGTGTGTGTGTGTGTGTGTGTGTGTGTGTGTGTGTGTGTGTGTGTGTGTGTGTGTGTGTGTGTTAAATAATAGCAATTTAAATGAAATTATAAACAGAAAGTACAAAAATGAGTGATAAAAAATATGAATTTAGATTTAATAAATCAAAACAACATTTTAAGCTTTAAAAGTAAAAATAAAATCAAAGTTCTTGGAATTTTAAAACAGTCTGACTTTCAAAGGAGATTTTGCAGAAACAATCTAAAAACTAGCTGATAAGCAGAAAACTTTCTGTAAAGGAAAGTTCAAAATAAGAATGATGTAGAAAGTGGCTTGCAGAATTATCTGGATCATTTCTAGGTTGCAGAGATGTTTCTGTAATCCAAGCACTTCACACCTCTGAGTCGGACCTGTCTTTTCAGCTTTCTGGTATTTCAGCTGTTGTGTGATTTGTGGAGCCTTTTAATTGCTCACATGTGAACCTTGTTTAATTGATTTTGTGATTTCTGAACGTGATTGGGCACTAACAATTTTTAGGGGCTTCACAGCACAGAGACGGTGAATAGATGTGCACCTATATTTCAAACACATGTATATGCACATCAATTCATTTTATTATTTGACTTTATATACTATATATATATATATATATATATACTGTATATATATTTTTACAGACAAATTCCCCTCATAAATGATCATTCTTATTTTATTTTTCTTTATTTAGATAAAAAGAAAAAAAAAGAAAATAATATATACACATATATATATATATATATATATATATATATATATATATATATATATATATATATATATATATATATATATATATATGTGTGTGTGTGTGTGTGTGTGTGTGTGTGTGTGTGTGTATATGTATATATATATATATATATATATATATATATATATATATATATATATATATATATATATATATATATATATATATATATATATATATATATATATATATGAACTATGAACTATTTTCTCATTGACTTCATTGACCTTCACCAACATTTTTTGTTTTCTAATATCTTTTTCAGCTACCATGGAAACTAAAAGTCACTTTCCGTTTCCTGCTACATCTGGTTGAATGTATGTAACTACTTTTGTGGACAGGGTGGAACACATTACTGAATAATTTCAACTTGAATAATCTAGAAAAGGAAAATATAGTTTAATTTAATTTAATAAAATTATAACTATTCTGTGGCAGGCATCTAAAGGTAAATTATCACATTCCCAATAGTTAATAATACAGTCGGGAAAAGAAAAAAATAAATAAATAAATAAAATAAAAACGTTATGTGTTTAATAACACAATGTAGGTTTATGTATGTCCCACCATGACAGCCTTAATTTCTGCAAATGTAGTATATATACTTATAAACATATATATATATATATATATATATATATATATATATATATATATATATATATATATATATATATATATATATATATATATATATATATATATATATATATATATATGGTGTGTGTGTGTGTGTGTGTGTGTGTGTGTGTGTGTGTGTGTGTGTGTGTACCATTATGTGTTTCGTTTTTCTTCTTAGTCCATCCTCCAATTTATTAAGTTTTTCTGTTCTTTGCCTCTTATCTGTTCAATAGATTTTTTTTTAACGATACAGCTTTTAATAAACATTAATTTCCGTTTTAATTACATTCATATCTCAATTCACATAGGTGCTGGTGCTCATACACTGGTAGTTCTTTGAACTCCTGAGCTCCATAAAGAATAGCTGCAGCCATTAAATGTACCAGGTTGCCATACTTTGTCATCACATGGTAATAAGGCACACTGCCAATATTTTACTTAGTAGCTCATTTGCTCACTGGTTGACTGTGTGTGTGTGTGTGTGTGTGTGTGTGTGTGTGTGTGTGTGTGTGTGTGTGTGTGTGTGTGTGTGTGTGTGTGTGTGTGTGTGTTTACTGATTGATTTATTCATTTATTATTTATGCATTGTTTTTATTTTATTCCATTATTTTCATTTATTCATTTTTAGCAGAGACAGATCAATGAACTTTCAAATCATATTTATTGTGACTTTTTGTGTGAAGGCAAGTAAAACTACCTCGATTTGAAAGCAAGCGATGAAATAGCGTGATTGCTTAATCATGTCGAGTTATTTCCTGTTTCGAATTTCACAACGGCAGGAAAAGGGGATATTGTGGTCTGCAGAGGAGATGGGCAAAACTTCTCCATGCATCGGGCCGAGAAAAAGCTTTCACACACACACACACATGTAAAAACCGAGGAGGGTTCTGTTAGGAGTTTAATTGAATAACTTGAACAGAGTGGAAGGCGAATTAAAATTAACACATTAAATCAATGAACATATGTGTTGAAACTGTAATTTTATGAAACTCATCAAAAACATGAAACATAAACAAATATCAACAAAGTACTACAAACAAAACAGATAAATGAATGAAGTCATGATAGCATTCCACTGAAAGAAACCAAATCTAATCGTAACCATGTCGTGAAGTCGCACAGTACTGTGAGGACGTGGAATAACTTTAATAAACAAACAGTGACTTTGTGTAATCGCTTTTATTTTTTACTCGTACAGGATTGGAGTACAATATTTTCTAAGTATAAAAATGTTCTGTGTTCCAGGATGTTCAGTTGTTCAGAATCTTCTGTTACGTACATAATTTGGAATATGAATAGTGCACCGTGAAACCAGCAAAGCACGACAAACCACGACATACAATATACAATATATACAGTTTAATCATATGAACAAAATAAGACAGAATAATAACTTATAGTTCAAACCTAAACAACACTCAAATTGAACAAGGGTCACAAAATAAAGACAGTCAATAGCAGCTCCAGTGTACGTTAGAGACAGCGCACGCGCCGGTGGTAAAAGGCTAGGAATCCCGCGTATCGAAAGAAATGAATGAAGAAAATCCTCGCGTTGGCTGTGGATGGACATGGGCGATGGGCTTGGGGGATGAAGTCTTTTGGGTGATGAAGTCTTGAACGATGAAACTTGGATGACGCGCGTTCCATGATCCGCCTTGGATGATTCTCCCTAGATGATCCGCCGCGAGCCAGTCGGCAAGGCAACAGGTCCTTAGTATAGATTCCCTAAAATTTGGTCAAGTTCCATTCTAGAATATTCTAAATAACCTGACCCGTCAGCAGGGTGCATGTGCAACTAGGTCCATCTCGAAGTGTTCCTAACATGCTGGTAGACTACGCAAGCAAAACAGTGACCCAAAAACAGCTGAGTAATACCATGTGTCACTATTTAGAGCACACTAACTGAATGGTGCAGTGGTGGTCTAGTGGTATAGGGTGCTGGATCGCTGATCCTAAGGTTGGGGGTTCGAGTCCCATTCTCCACAAGGTTGACACTGTCCCGCCAGTGCAGTAAACTGGGTTATCAAAGGCCTGCCATGTCTCACACTGTCTATGGTGAGAGGTTCATGTAGAAGAACCATCGCTGAATTTCGTAAAGAGTAGCTGCAAAGCCGTCAGCATGTCTCCGCCCCTTGCTAAAAGGTTATGTCGGGAAGAGCATCCGACGTAAAAACCTATGCCAAAGCAAACGTGCGAATCATTCGCATAACTGAATATCTAACTGAATATAATCGTATACAATATTGATCCAGTCACATTTATATTTACATTTACACATTTATTTACATGCCCACAACACTTCATTAGCTCGGGGTTTAGTAGTGCAGAATTTTCAGGAGTCCCTGTTGTACGAGTACAGGGATCTCTCGTTACTTTGCACTTCAACTCATGCTGCTTCAGTGCATTGTGTTTTTTTTTTTTTTTTTTTTTTGGTTGTTTGTTTGTTTTTTTTTAATATTCATCAAATTAAAAAGATAAGGAAATTAAGGAAGAAAAGTGGAAAACATTAAGGAAAATGCCACAAAAACAGGACCAATTATGCAAAAAAAACCAAAAAAAAATACAAAACAAACCCTCCCCAAGCAAACACAAAACAAAAAACAACCCGAAACCTCCCATCAAAACGACTTATATTTTTGTGAGGTGCGCATCTGAGTGCATGCACGCGCATCTGTATATGCCTGTGTATTTATATTTTATTTACATTTTATGAATTATGTTTAATGTTTAATTGTTATTATAGGCATTTATAGCATTGTATATCTATTTATTGATATTATACACACATATACATGTACATATATGTCAGTTGGGAGGCGGGTGTTTTATTAGTAAACAATTCTTATTAGTTCAGGGTTTTCAATAATCAGGACTTTTCAGGTGATCAGGATTTTTTATTGCATATATATATATATATATATATATATATATATATATATATATATATATATATATATATATATATATATATATATATATATGTACACTATTTCAGTATTTTTCTATAGTAAATAATTTTCAGTCGTATAGCATTTGTAAGTCCAGGATTGAACAGTGGCCTGGTGGTAATGTGCTGGACTACTGATCCCAAGGTTGAGTGTTCAAGCCGGGTTGTCACTGCTGTCCCCACAGTGCAGCTAACTGGGTTATTAAAGGCCGGCCATGTCTCTCACTGTCTCTGGTGAGATGCTGTAAAAGAATCATTGCTGACTTTCGTCAATAGGAGCTGCAAAGCCGTAAGCTTTTTTCTCCCCTGTGATTGTCTGATGAGGTGTCCAGGGTGTACTCTTTTCTTGCCCAGAGTTGGCCGGATGAGTGTCAGCCTCCCCATGATCCTAATTAGGATTAAGCGGTTCAGGAAATGATTCACAATTTGCATGGTTTACTTTCCCGTCAAAAATCTTCAGCTTTAGCTCGTGATATGAAATGAGACCTCGGATGTTCAGGGTATTAGGCGGTTCTTCGCTTGTCCACAGATGACCCTGTGAGGACTCATGTTATTTGATATCCCAGAGTCCTCCGGTGGAACATTCGGACATGCGGGCCCTCCACAAAAACGACTCGGGCCAGGTGTAACTGTTTCAGCTAATTGCCTCATTAATGATTGAGCACCCCGAGCCTGCTCCAGCACTTTAGTTGCGGCCGAGCAAATTGTTTCTAATCGCTTTGACGCTGTCAATTATTGATGAGACAGCAAGCTCAGATGCTAGCACCTGGGTTTGAAGCTTCTCAGACACTGACTCCTCTCATTCAGTTCGTCCGTCCTCGCATACTCAGTGCAGCCTACTCTCACGCAGAGTGCTGCAAAAAATCTGAGAGAGAGAAAATAATATGGATCCACAACATTCTTACTGATAAGACCAAATAAACAGGATTATAAACTACAATATATAAATAATAGGATTATTAAATACAAACATTGTACTCATTGTATGTGTGTGAACAAACATTGTACTCAGAATTACTCTGCAGATCTTTTTTATTTATGTATTTTTAATTTATTTTAAGCATTTATTTAATTTTATTTTTACTTCCCAAGATGTTTATTTTGCTGCGAAAGAGCTCATTTACGTGAAATCTTTTTCAGAGAGTAATTCTAGAATCTTATTTATTGAACTGAACTGTGTCTCTCGATGGACATTCCTCAATCAGACAGAAAGTCCTGGCATTTGAATTTTACTAATTTCTGTGAATGAAGGACGTAGCATGTCACCAGCAAAATTTTTCAAAGTATTTCAACACAGCAAATTCAATTAGGATGGACCAATCAATCAATAACCCTTAATCAAATCTTTTTTTTTTTTTTTTTTCTTTACAATAACTTGCGTGTATCTGTTGGTCAGCTTACTAGTGCCCATCTCAGCTGACTCTGGGCGAGGTAACCCTTGAACAGCTCGCCAGGCCATTGTAGGGCTAAAACCCTTACAACCATTCTAGGGGAAATTTGGAGCAGCCAGTACACCTGCTGTGCATGTCTTTGGATTGTAGCAGGAAACAAGAGTACAGTTGGCCCTCTACTTACGAAATTAATCTGTTCCAGTGCCTTTTTTCATAACCTGGAGTTTTCATAAGTAGAGATATGTTTTACATGTAAAACGTGTGATTCATCCCAAGGCTCCCAATACTACCCCATAAACCCTTTGAAAATTATAAAATTATACCAATTCCTCTTTTCCTTTCGGCTTTTCCCTTCAGGGGTCGCCACAGCGAATCATCTGCCTCCATCTCACCCTATCCTTTGCATCTTCTTATTTTACACCAACGACCTTCATGTCCTCATTCACCACATCCATGAATCGTCTCTTTGGTCTTCCTCTAGGCCTTTTGCCTGGTAGTTCCAGCCTCAGCATCCTATTACCAATATACTCACGATCCCTCCTCTGTACATGTCCATGCACTTGGAGGCACTGATTCTCATCTCGGCCGCTTCTCATTCGGCTGTGAATCGCTCGAATGAGAGCTGGAGGCTCCGGACTAATGAAGCCAAAAGGACAACATAATACCCAAAAAGCAGAGACGAGATTCTGTGGCCACCAAACCAGAACCCCTTAATGCCGTAGCTGCACCTAGAAATTCTGTCCGTAAAATTCATGAACAGAATCAATCATAAAGGACAGCCTTGGTGGACTCCAACCCTGACCGGAAAAGAATTTGACTTGCTATTACCAATACAAAGGTCTGGCTTTGGTGATACAGAGACAGAATGGCCTGCAGCAATGAGTCCTGGAGCACACTGTACAACATAGCCTGAGGGATACAGTCGAAAACCTTCTCTAAATCTACAAAACACATGTGAACGGATTGGGCAAAGTCCCATGCCCCCTCCAGGATTCTGTAGAGTGTAGAGAGTTGGTTGAGAGTGCTGCAGCCAGGACAAAAACCACATTGTTCATCTTAGGTCTGAGGTTCAACCATTGGTTGGCTCATGCTCTGGAGTAGCCCTGCATAGACTTTCCCGGGTAGGCTGAGCAGTGTGAGTCCATGATAATTGGAACACACCCCCTGGTCCCTCTTTTTTAAAACGGAGACTACCAACCTGGTTTGCCAATCCAGAAGTACGGTTCCCAATGATCATGCGGTGTTGCAGAGACACGTCACCCAAGACAGTCCAACAACATCTTGAGATATTCAAGGAGCCTGACCACCGAGGGTCTTTTGAACCTCCCCTGCGACCTCATCTCCAGTGATGGAGTAGTTGACGAGGTAGTCAAAAAGCTCCTACTCGGAGGTTGGGCTCCGTGGGGTGGATAAGATCTATGTATCTATCTATCTATCTATCTATCTATCTATCTATCTATCTATCTATCTATCTATCTATCTATCTATCTATCTATCTATCTATCCATCTATCTTTTTCATTTCTTTCTTTCGTTCTTTCTTTCTTATTTGGGCACTTAATATTTTTGGGTAATTTTTGATAATAATGCATAATATCATGCAGAAGGAGCACACACACACACACACACACACACACACACACACACACAGATCTATCTATCTCTCCATTGTAAAGTGGTCCGTGGTGGTTCAGAACCTTTTAAAGGCCAAATGACAGTCACTTTCCAGGCCCTCACCGAACTCCTCCCATGCCCGAGATTTTGCATCGGTGACAGCTCGGGCTGCAGCACGTTTGGCCTTCCGGGATCTGACTGCTGCCTGTGGTGTCTCACAGGTCAATGAGACCCAATAGGCTTCCTTTTTCAGATGGATGCCCTCCCCCAAACACAAAAAATAACAGTCAGGACCCGTCCCCCACCCAATGGCGGAGAGAAGCTGCAGAACTCCAACATGCGGGAGCTGAGACAGCAATGGGAATAGGTCCAGTCCCTTTCATATGCACGGTTTCCAAACCCAAGCCATGAGTCAGGGTGAGTCTGACTATATATTGTCGGTATCTTTCAACTTTACACACCAGCTCAGGCTCCTTTCCCACCAGAGAAGTGATGTTCCATGCCCTAAGTAGACAAGGATTAGTCAACAGAACCCACGCCTTCAGTTGCTACCCACAGTGCATCTGACCTCTATAGCCTCTCCCAAAAGTGGCAGGTCCATGGGACCCATGTCTCCTTGACCCATGACCCATGTCTCCTTTTTGGGCTGAGTTAGGTCAGGGTCCATGAGAAGAAGCTGGCCAACATATGCTCGTCTTCAAGCCCTCCCCTTGGCCTGGCTCCCAGTGACCTCCATAGAGCAAGGGGAAACGGTGTCCTCTTGTCTTCATATATATAGAAGTCTTTTGAAATTTGTCTAGTCTGGATCTTCACTTAGGATCTGTTTGCCTTGGGTGACCCTACTTACCTTACATACTGCCCCTGGCATGAAACCACTCTACCAAGATAAGGAGGCACGGGAAAATTAAATAATTAAAAAATAATAAATAAAAAATAAACTAAATTGCTGTGGTGGTTAGCACGTCCACCGGACAACAGGAAGTCCCTGGGTTCAAGTCCCGGGCTCAGCAAGGGTACTCATGCATAGAGTTTGCATGTTATATGTTGTCCACCTTGCTCCCAAGGAAACTGTAGTACCCTGCGAACACCCGTCCATTCTGAGCAGAGCTTGCATGTTCTCTCTACACGTGCATGAGTTTCCTCTGGGCACTCCAGTTTCCTAGGATAGTCCAAATACATGCACATTAGGCTGAGTGTCTGTTTCGAATTGTCCCTTGGTGTGAGTGTTTAGACCCTCTTTTTGTGAGGACAGAGTGTAGACCACCATTATACCATACAACCATTCTGTCCTCTGCTTATTAAAACTAAACCTAAATCCAAACATCATAAAGTAGTTAAAGATAATGTAGTAAAACGTTTTGGGCTTTCTTCTTTAATGTTTGATTGATTTCGAGAGATCAGTGCTAGATTTCCTGGGGTTATCAGCACTGATCAGCAGTGACTCTTTCAACAAGTAGATTATAGAGGTCATGTATGTCATGTATGTTATATTTTGGTCCACTCAAAAAAAAAAAAAAAATACACATTGATGTTGTAAACTAAACACTTCAGTTCATCTGTTTCCATTTGGTTCTCGCGTGATTGAGGGTTTGCTCACCACGCTAACCTCTGTATGTCCCGCCTGTGGGTCGGCGTGTTTTATACTTTGTCATGCAGTTCGGCCACAGCTGAAAGTGTGGTAACCCACCAAGGGCAGTAAGGTGTTGGGCCTGTCTCACCACCAATGCACACACACACACACACACACACACACACACACACACACACACACACACACACACACACACACACACACACACTCTCTCTCTCTCTCTCTCTCTCTCTCTCTCTCTCTCTCTCTCTCTGTTCCCTTCTATGGTCCCTCCTCCCTCTTTAACACACACACACACACACACACACACACACACACACACACACACACACACACACACACACAGTCTTTCTCATTCTGTTTCTCTCTTCCCTTTTCTGCCCTGCTCATCTTAAACTGTAACATTCATTTAAATGCCTCTCACAAAAGCATCCATAGACTGAACAAGGCATTTTCTTCTGTAAAGTAATTTAACTTCATAAACACTTATGACAGCATTTGTTCTACTACCAGCACAATTAAAAGTTTATCCTATTTAAGCACACCCCACATGAGAGGTAGGATTGTGGTCCAGGGCAATTCCAAAACCATTGACCGCAGGAACACCATAACAGTATGTGCCATTAACAACCACAATTTTATTTAAAGTGTTCTTTAAAATTTTGAGAGGACATTTTTTGACATCTTGGTTTATAGGGGCGATTGGGGGATTGGTGGACTTTTGTTCTCACTGAGTGCTCTTATGTTATTATTTTTTTAAGAGCAGTGTAGTGTTCAGATGGTCACAGGACCAAAACGCTTAGCATCACCAGAGGAAGGTGATATATCAGGTACATATGCAGACATGACATCCTACACTTAAGACCTGTTTTATGAGACAGGGGGTGTTAGTAAAGCTATGGGAAGAAATCTGTGTGTATGTGTGTGTGTGTGTGGGGGGGTATCATTTGATTTATTCACAAGATGTTTAGTTAACTTAGCAGTGAGATTATTTTCCCTTAGTACTAATAACTGTAGAATCCAGGCAGGAGTTTGTGTATTTTACCACCTGGGGGAACATGAGGACATTCATTCATCGGTGTCTGTTCAATTCTGTCTATGAGGTAGGAATGAAAACTTGTCAAAAAGAGAGTTCACCCAACTGTCCTTTTCACGGGTGTACCTGTACATGCCAGTCAATCTGCAAGGACAGTTTCCATAAACTTGCTTTATCACTAACAACCAGAACAACAATCACCCAAAGAAACTGGTATCATCTGAACTCATGTTTGTTTTGTGTTTTTTTTTTTTTTGTTTTTGTTTTTTTTTTGTTTTTTGTTTTTTTTTTTTTGGGGGTTAAACCCTATTTATCCCCTCCGAATTAAGTCGTACTCAGATCCTACCCAAAAAGTGCTGTCTCTTCATTCCATATCACCAGTGCAGTGTTAGCGTAGTGGATAAGGGGATGGGTCACTAATCCATAGATCAGCGGTTTAGTTAACACTGTTTGGCCCTTGAGCAAGGCCCTAAACCCTCTATTGCTTATTTGTATAAAGATGATAATTGGAAGTCATTCTAGATAAGAGTGTCTGCAGAATGCTGTAAAGGTACCACCCCTAAACAGGGAGGGGCATAAGCAAGAGGATGCCCTCTGTTTTACACAGAATGTTGCCACCTGCATCATTACAAACTGCTGTGCATGCACATTCAGGACAGCCTAATATACTCAGAGGGAAAGTGATGGCTCGGGTTTAAGGCTGGTTCACACGTAAGTGTTATATCTGCAAAATAATGCGATGTTGTTTTTGGTTGGTTTTGGTTTTGAACAAAAATACTCAAAATACCGCCATGGAATTGCATGGGACAATTAGATAATAACTGTTAATTTGAATTTGACATTGGAATCTTGTGCAGATCCAACCCGATTTTCACCAAGACTATGAATACCGATAATTTTCCTCAAATTCTACCAAATATTTCTTAAAATATATAAAAAAAAAAATCCTGTTCAAAATGATTCCGTTCCATTCATTAATTTATTCATTCATTTTCGGAACCACTCAATCTTAATTAGGGTCATGGGGTGGCTGGCGCCCATCCCAGCCAACTCTGGATAAAGGCAGACTACACCCTGGACAGCTCGCTAGGTCATTGCGGTTCATAGCATTCGGTTAAGTCAAAATAAAATCCGCTTATGCTTGACACAAGATTACGTGTTAGTCAGGTCTTTGTACAAATGAGCTCAGAGGCACCCATGATTGTCTGGTGACCGCTCTTAGTGATAGGGAGGGGAGCTTTTGCCATCCCTCCCTCCTTCCCTCCCTTTTGTGAGAGTTTAGCCTGGTCTGGTGATTTATTTGATCACATCACTTTTAAATTCATTTACTTAGTATATTCATTTATTTAGAATATACTCCAGCTTATCCCATTGTTGACTGGGATAGGCTACATACCAGTAGTGAGCCAAGGGACAGTTGGCATAACGGAACACAGAACAAAGCTGTGAAGTGAAATTATAATATGTTTCACTTTAACCTTATTTAATTATAAAGTCATTCTGCAAAAGAGATGTTGAGCAAGAATGAGATTTGGGTCATGACTCTAAATCTTTAGAGCACCCGTGCCTCATTCAGATCATTTTGTGCGCAGGAAGTGAATCAGACCTCTCCGAGCAGGAGAAAGGAGAAGGTGCGAGGTTGTTTTGGAGATGATTGTGGTACACAGTGGAATTTCTCCAGTAGTGTGGAGGTCAAGTCACAAAACAAGTGCTTCTGTCACTCCTGATCTGAGTATCGTTGAAAAGCTTGAGACACTAACCATGTGGTCATGTCTTCAGGGCTTGGGAAAGTAAGAAAGCACCCTGGGATTGAGATGAATCACTTGAACTCGTCATCAAGTCTCATTGAAAGTCCCCTCACACCAACAGAGCATCAAGGGGCCCATCAGAAAAGTTTCCAGCTGAGCACCAGATTGAGTCATGTCTCTTTTCTGTTTTTTTTTTTTTTCTTCCTGAACACTCAATTATTCTTCCCATCTTCCCGTCTTGTTTTGTGTTGCAGATAGGACGGCAAACCCGAGTGGTGAGCTCTGAGACTCGTGGCCCGGAGCTTCCTGAAAAAAAGCACAACTGCGCCCATATAGATGCTCCTCCTTCATGTCCTTCACCCACGGCTCTACTCTTTGATGCCTCGTTCTACCTCCAGGCTTCCCTCCTTTATTACACCTCCAGCTTCTTTTTTCTATCAACAGAGAGAGAGCGCAACTTGGGGACCCACAGATGCTGGAGGTCATGTTTTCATGTTTAACAGCATGTTATTGTAATTAGCACGACCATCTTACCAATAGGGGCGTTGCTCGTGATGCTGCTCAGACGCTATTGTAATTACTACCAGTTTTTTAATTTTCATAAGGTCTTTCTTCGATATATATGTAGGTATAAATATACACCTGTATAAAAGTTAACAAGTGCATGGACGATGAGCAGCTGTGCCCTGATGGATCATTTGGATTAAATTTAAGATATATTTTTAAAATTTTCCTTATTGCAGACCGAAATCGGGGACTTTTTTTTGCTAGAGGCATTCCAAATCCTACCACAGATGACGTTGCAACTGTGAGAGTCTACAGATATTCGAATGGAGAAGGAATTTGGATTAAAAACAAACAATTTCAAAAGTGAACTGGATAATCTTGATTCACTTCATTCTTCCTTCTCCAGCAACACTGAATTTTGAATGCTAAGGAAAACACATGTATCCCCAATATACATCTATATTTATTCCCTTCCTTAATTGTTAGAGTACAATTTGGACAGGGACATGGATCGGGTAGCACTGACGCTGCCTGATCTAATAAACTTAATTTTAAAGTCTTTAATCATTTAAGTCTAGTCTGTATCCATATTCAATTTTTAATCCATAACCGTGACTATATACTATAGTTTCTGTTGTATTAAGTAATTTAGGGCAGCATGGTGGCATAGCGGTTGGAATTCCCCCCAACAGCAAAAAGGTCCTGGCTTTGAATCCATGTTGAGTTTGGATGTTCTCCCCCACTGTCATTGGCAGGTTTCTTTCAGGTACTCTGTTTTCCTTGTACAGTTTAAAAACATGAACATCATACTAATGGGCTGTTTCAAATTGTCCCTGGATAAAATTGCCCCCTTGCCTTACTCCCTATGGCCCTAAAGTTGCTTTTACCCCGAAAAACACAACAGGTTGCCTTTAGAACAGCTTGTATGTGGGAGCCCATTGTCTCACGTGTTTGCACAACCACTTTTAAATCAGGAGAATATAGAGGTACAACACACAAACAAACCACTGGGGTGGCACCTGCTGCAAAAGTCCGGATGGACACTACCATGCACAGATCACCTCCCCCACTTGATAGTGATTGTGTTCAGACAGCAAGTTGTGCCTGGAACAAAATGTTCTAGAACAACTTGTACCATAACAACCACCTAACCAGTCGATGGTGCCACATTGATCTGCTTAATTCTACCAGAGTCGCATCGAGGCTTGAGCCTACCTTAGCTGACTGAGAAGGTCGGGTACACCCAGAAAAGCTTTCCAGGCCATCACAAGGCCAACACACCAAACCATTCAAACTTGGGGCAATTCATAACAGGGAACTAGCTTAATGGGCATGTCTTTGAGCTGTAGAAGAAAACCAGAGTACCCTGAGAAAACCCAGCCAGGCACGAGGAGAACATTGAAACATCCCCCAGAAATGCCTTTGCTGAGCAGGGATTCAAACCCAGGTCTTTTGGCCTGTGAGGTGAACATTCGACCCGCTGCATCACTAAAAGATTTATCCTTATCTGTGCTAATAATCACTAATCCTAATATCAGGATATCAATCAAGTGCATAATCCAGATCAGGCAGCATCATAAAATAATAAATAATAAAATGTCCATGACGAAGTGAAGCACATACAAGAACCAGAACAGACTTCAGAAGTGACAGTAATTCTACAAATGGACAAATTGCGACTTATGGACATGCTGTCATGGAAGGGTTGAAGGAATTCCATCATCCCCTTCAACATCCACCTCAAAAAGATCATCATCCAGCGCAACACTTCAGCCTTCAGCATGGCCCATGAGCAACACCGGCAAGGACAACGATGGAGACAAGACCATAAATAAAGAGACATGAAAGCACGCGCTTGGTTTTGTACATAGTGTAAATTTAGTGTTTATAGAAAATTTGCATGCTGCTATGTAGATACGAGGACACTATGGTACTAAGGATTTCAATTTAAGTAAAGGGGGATGTCAGTTTTACAATGTTGTATCCACCACTATGTTTTAGCTCTTTTTCTTCCCTTCTTTTCTCCCCTTTCTTTATTAAAAGTAAGGAATCATTGGAGGTGGAATATATAGCAATTATTTACTGAATGTAGCACTGGGTTTACACTGGGGCACAGTGTCCATGATTTATGATTATGGGTGGAGTTTCCAAGAGATGAAACTTGAAGGACTCATGTTTCAAAGTTGATCAAGATCCCCTACAATGGGGCATCAAGGTATATTTTGCTCTGGTAAGGTCTGTGAAGCTCCACTATTTATTTCTACCGCACTTTGCATTGTGTATTACAATTGGCATCAAATCATAATGCATCGTAATAATCGTAGGATCAGCACAATCATGTTGAATTCACCAAATTCTCTCAATATCGTCACAATTTGATCCCATAACACACACACACACACACACACACACACACACACACACACACACACACACGCGCACGCATGCATGCACACACACACACACACACACACACACACACACACACACACACACACACACACACACACACACACACACAATAAGATACTCTCAAACCGTGAACATCGCAGACACCGTTTCCTGTGTAAACCAAGGATAAGTGGATATCACTGAATACATAATGATTTGAAGATGAATAACAGGAATAGAATATGCTACAAGAAGCAATTAAATACCTGCCTATAATATAGTCCTTTGTAGTACATACAAACATATGTATGCTTTTATGTTATCATGTTCCTCCACTTAATCCGGGGTCAAGTCACAGAGGCAGCAGCCCAAGCAATGAGGTCCAGACATCCCTCTCCCCAGCCACATTCTCCAGCTCTTCCGGGGAGTCACTGAGGACCAGCTGAGAGTTTTGCCTTCTGGCTCAGCTTCCCCTTCACCACAACAGACTGGTAAAAGCTCCACTTTACAGCAGAGGCTGCATCAATCTGACTGTCAATATCCCATTCCATCCTTCCCTCAGTTATGAACATGACCCCAAGATACATTACCTCCTTATTCCAGACCCAAAGGTTGAAATCCACCCTTTTTTGACTGAGATCCATGGCCTCGGAATTGGAGGTGCTGATTCTCATCCTGGCTGCTTTGCACTTAGCTGCAAATCACTCCAATAAGAGCTGGAAATCCTGGATTGATGGAGCCAAAAGAACAGCATCATCCCCAAAAGGCAGAGTTAAGATCTTGTGACCATCAGGCAGAAACCCTCAACGCCGTGGTTGTGATTAGAAAATCTGTGCATAAAAATTTTGAACAGAATCAATGACAAAAACAGTCTTGGTGGGCTCCAACCCTCATCGAAAAAATAATAAAAATGACCCATTGTTACTAATGTGGACCAAGTTCTGGCTCCAGTGACACAGAGACTGAATGGTCCATATTCCAAGAGCACATTCCCACAAGATAGCCAGAGGTACACAGTCAAAAACCTTCTCTAAATCCACAAAACACACGTAGCCAGATTAGGCAAACTCCCCTGCCCCCTCTGGGATCCTGCAGAGCATATCAAGTTGGTCAAGAGTGCCTCAGCCAGAACAAAAATCACATTGTTCCTCCTGAATCCAAGGTCCAACCATCAGCGGGATCCTCCTTTTCCAGTACCCCTGCATAGACTTTCCCAGGTAGGCTGAGGAGCGTGATTCAATGATAATTGGGACACAGCCTCCAGTCTCCCTTTTTAAAAATGGGGACTACCACCCTTTGCCATTCCAGAGGTATGGCCCCCCATTTGCCACGTAATGTTGCAGAGATGGGTCAACCTAAACCGTTCCACAACATCCAGAGCCCTGAGCTATTCAGGGTGGACCTCATCGGCCCCCAGGGCTCAATGACCGAGAAGGTTTTTGACTACCTCGGGGACCTCAGGCTTAGTGATGGGTGTACCTCCACCCAAACATCCAGGGTCTTCCATCTCCATGAAGGGTGTGTTGGTGGGATTGAGGAGGTCCTCAAAATATTTCTTCCATCTCCAGAAAAAATCCCCAGTTGAACAGCTCCCCACTTCCACTATAAACAGTATCTGTGAAGAACTGCTTCCCCCTCCTGAGGTGTCGGATGGTGGTCCAGAACCTTTTTTTTTGGCCATCCGATAGTCACTTTCCAGACCCTCACTAAACTCCTCTAACCCCCAAGATTTTGCATCAGTGACAGCTCAGGCTGCAGCACATTTGGCCTGCTGGTATCTGTCTGTTGCCTTGGCAGGCCTACAGGTCAATAAAACCAGATCAAAGGCCGGCCATGTCTCTCACTGTCTAAGGTGAGAGGCATGTAAAAGAACCATTGCTGACTTTCATAAAGAGTAGGCTGCAAAGCCATCAGCGTGTTTCTGTCCCTTGCTCAAGGGATGTGTCAGGAAGGGCATCCGACGTAAAAACCTGTGCCAAATCAAACACGCAAATCAGATGATTTGCTGTGACGGCCAGTGGAAAAAGGCAAAAAAGCCGAAAGGAAAAGAAGAGGCATTTTTTTCTCAGCTGGATGGCCCACTTCCCTGTAAGTGTTCACGACTGGATTCGGGGGTTACTGCCACAACAAACACCAATGACCTTTCGACCATAGCTACCTTTAGCAATGGAGTAATGAAACATTGCCCATTCGGATTCCATGTTCCCCGGCTTCTTTGAGATATGGATGTAGGTCTGCTGCCAAAAGACTGCCAAATATTCATAGGAGACCCTAACAACACATTTTCACCTGCCAGGTCTGGAGGGCAGCTTCCCATGGGGAGATGGTGATTGGTTGACAGCTCAGCTCCTCTCTTCACTTGACTGCCCAGAATATCCCATGGGTCCACCACCTGTTGGAGGGGCTATAGTGGTCAGATGCATTGCGAGTTGGGTGGCAGGCAAAGGCATGGGCTCTGTTGGACTGATCCATTGCTACTGACTTTCACTCTTGGGACATGGAATGTCACCTCTCTGACAGGGAAGGAGCCTGAGCAGGTGTGTGAGGTTGAGAGATATTGACTAGATATCGTTGGACTCACCTCAACGCATAGTTTGGGCTTCAGAGCCACCCATCTTGAGAGGGGCTGGGCCTGGTTTCATTCTGGAGTTGCTCATGGGGAGAGGTGGCAAGCTGGTTGGGCATCCTTGTTGCCTAGTCTTGCCCTGTCTCGGAATCCACATGTTGGAGTTCTTCTAAATTGACCAAAGGGTAGCTTCCCTCCTGCTTCCAGTGGGTGGACGGGTCCTGACAGTTGCTTTATGAACCAAATGACAGTTCAGAGTACCCACAATCTTGGAGTCTTTAGAGGAGTGTTTTGGAGAATACGCCCCCTGAAGACTCCCTCATTGTCCTCAGAGATTACAATGCGGTGATGAGTTTATCTGGTTTGGACAAAATAAATAAACAGATAAATGAATAAATAAAGTAATTAATAAATAACAGAAGAGTAATATTTTAAGGGTGGCTCCAAAAGCTTACTTTCTATAATTTAGATTTTCCGAGATTTTTAAACTAATCAGTACACCAACAAAAGTTAAAAAAGAATACTCATTGTTTCCACCTCAAATTCTTCCCTAACTTCCCTCACTCATTCGCGAGCTACTTCATGCTACTCTGGTTGTGGGGAAGCCTATAATGGGCTAAAGGATGGTACACCATAATCAGCTCACAAGGAAATCACAGGGCAACACACACACAAACACACACACACACACACACACACACACACACACACACACACACACACACACACTTACACCTAGGGCCAATTTGGTAATTAGCCCAATGTGTATGTCTTTGGACTGTTGTAAGAAACCATTGTACATGGAGCAAACCCTCGCAAACACAAGGAGCACATGTAAATTCCACACCAATATGCACCTGGGACTTGAACCTAGAACCTACTTGTTGTGTGGCAAACCTGCTAGCCACATCATTGTGCCTGCCTCTTTTTATTTATTTATTTATTGGTTCTTTTTTTTTTTCTTTTCTTTTTTTTTTTTTTTTTTTTTTGTCTTGACATCATGGAAAAAGCCGCTACTTTAGGTTGTTATTGTAGAACCCTTAAACAGCTGTGAAATAGGCTAATACGTGACTAATGCATTACAGGCTGATTGGATAAAGCAAACAGAGCCTTTGAGGTCTGCAGGAGCTGAGAGCATGCCTTGGGTTATGGAATCACTTTTTTCCTCATGGCCTCATGAAAACATAGGTGTCATACTACTTGGTTAACTTAGTTAACCAGGTGAGCTTTTTTCTCCTGCATTGCTTCATGGTGATTCTCAGGACGTTTCTATACCCTAATCAGGTTCAAATATACATGAGGAGTTTATTTAAAGCCAGCTCTGCAGCAAAGTCTATGATATAAAGATGAGGAAAAGGACTTCCTGTGGAACAGATGTCTTCAGAAAGGGACTGGCAAGTCATGGGGATTAGAGAAGATCTACATCTGTTTATTAAGATCTCCCTTTCATGCAGATCTATTTTTTTTTTTTTTTTTTTTTTTGGAACTGGGGAATAATATTTCAGATGGTACAAATGGTGAAAAAAATAAATAAAACACCCTTGTGCCCAAGTCTATGGACATTTTATTAGGATCATGTGCCTTGTGATCAAATACAATATGCTCATCGACAAGTCCTACAAAAAAGCATTCTGAATTAATTCTAGAGTCTGGAATCATTGTATTCTGGACCTGAAAGCTGGTCAAAGTGAACCCCAACACTGGCTGGGATTGTCTCCAGATTCTCCGCATCCCTTAATATGATGAGCGATGAGATGAGAGAGATTTTCTTTCGGCTTTTTCCCTTTATCAGGAGTCATCACAGCGAATGATTCGCATGTTTTGATTTGGCATAGGTATTTACGTTGGATGCCCTTCCTGACACAACTCTTTTAGCAAGGGACAGAAACACGCTGAAGGCTTTGATGTGGGTTCTGAATCAATGAAGGAATGGGTGGCACAGTTGTGCTGTGGTCAGCATGTCCACTTCACAGCAAGAAAATTCTGGGTTTGAGTCTCGGGCTTGTCCTTGGCATTTCTGTGCAGAGTTCACATGCTCACTCTGTGCTTGCATGGGGTCCATCTGGGTACTCTGGTTTCCTCCAACAATTCAATGATGCATGTTAGACCACTTGGCTGTTTCAAATTGCCCCTAGGTGTGAGTATGAATGAATGGTGTGTGTGTGTGTGTGTGTGTGTGTGTGTGTGTGTGTGTGTGTGTGTGTGTGTGGGTGTGTGGGTGTTACTCTTTAATGGACTCTAAACTGTACAGGGTGTACTCCACCTTCACACAGAGCTGGGTCAGACAAGCTCCATGCTCCATGATGGGTTTGGCAAATGCTTTTATATCCTTCTGCATCACAACACAAACAAACAGTTTCTCAAGTTATCCGATGACTGTTGTATTGGGAATGTTTTCATTTTGTTTAATTTCTTTTCAAGGTTCTTGCATGTTCTTCCATGGCAGGTGCTACAGCTTCATACTCCGTATGCCCTCATGAGCAGAGGTCAATGTGTCTCGGTTAAGTTAAACCTTAAGTAGAGCTAATTGCTAAGCTAAGACCACACCAACTTTATCTTCCTCAAATATGAGATCAGGTCTGAAGGAGCTCTGCTACCCTGAGGATTAACCTTACTATCAAACATGCAACTAATTGTTCAGGCTTGACCTTCTAGTGAACTCTCAGAGTTATTGGTTATACGTGTATATGCACAAAGAGCCGTACGGTGGCATAGTGGTTAGCCTGTCTGCCTCAAAGGAGGTAAGCTTGAGCAGTGAAAGTCCATCATTGTGTGAAGTTCACATGGTCTTGCCTTGTATGCTTGGGTTTCCCCCAGGGCACTCCGGTGTCCTCCCAAAGTCGAAAGACGTGCACATGAGACTGTTTCAAAATGCCCCATGATGTAAGTGTAAATGGTGGTGTGGTGGTGTGTGTGTGTGTGTGTGTGTGTGTGTGTGTGTGTGTGTGTGTGTGTGTGTGAGTCGACCCTGTGGCGAGCTGTTTAACATGTGCTCCATCTTCACCCAGAGTTGACTGGTATAGGCTCCGACCTTCATGTGACCATGGTTAGATAAAGTGATTCGTTAAATAGATAAATGAAGGAACGGTATATCCACTTGCCATCTTTTCACAGTCTTCTCAATATGATGATATCTTGCTGTGAGAAGGTCAAGAAGATTTAATGCCTAAGTTGGTGCAGGATAAGGACCTTGCTCAGACCCAGCAGAGTAAAATCCAGGATTCCATCTGTATTCCAGAGACTGTACTGCTGAGCCGTCACAGCCCACGTGCTGCCAAAAAACAGATCACATTCAAAGGGTTCATACCAGGTTAGATCATCTCTTTTCTTCTCTTCTCTTCTCTTCTCTTCTCTTGAGTGTTTGTCATACAGACTTGAAGATCTGATGAGGCAGCAGACTCTGGAGACTTCAGAGACAGGTTTGACAACATGTCTGTCATCTGAAGGTTTGATTTGGGTTTGCTGCACTGGCTGAAAGCTCTGAGAAAACAGAGTTATAGAAAAGCTAACACTATAGAAGGTACTCGTTCCTCTCATGCCAAAGTAAAATGTGTTAAATGCACCAGTGCTCACGTATGGGTAACATCGGATCAGTGCGTTCAGGCGCAATAAGTACATTTATCCACTGAGCCGCATGTTTGAGTCCTGAGGCTTATAATGGCGTTCAGACACAACAAAGCCACCTGTGACAAACCCAAAAGTATTCTTGAGTTCCAGCCCGGTGGTGTGGTTTCCTCAGTGCACTGACTCATTGGAATCTAGAAGAGAAGCATCATATCTGGAACAATAGAAGCTTGGTCCATGGAGAACAACAGAATGATCAGCAGAACAGGTGGCACCTTAAAATTGCCCCCCAATGGTAGCATGGCAGTAATTTGCTTTAAATTAAAGCTTGGAAATAAGATTGTCCAGAAAATCCCTGAGAACAAAGAAGGCACAGAGGGGCAAAGAAGAAATTCAGTTTCTTCAGAATGTGTCTCAGCAGCATGGCTATTAGAACATGATGGGAAGCATCAGGACCTAACAGAACTCTGTCACTTCTCATAATCCTCATTCCTTGCTCTCCAACAACAGATCTACCCATTATTAAACACCTCTATACTGAGGGTTCTATGTGGAGTTCCCATTCCTTCCCTGTGCTTGTGAGGGTTTCATCTGGGTACTCTAGTTTTTTTTTTTGTTTTGTTTGTTTTTTTTGTTTGTTTGTTTGTTTTTTTCCCTGACCGTCCAACGACATGGATATTAGGATAATGGGCTTTTCCAAATTTTCCCAATTTGTAGAAGTTCCATATATGTGAGTGCCATTGGGTGTGTGTGTGTGTGTGTGTGTGTGTGTGTGTGTGTGTGTGTGTGTGTGTTTGCAAATGTATATATGTGTGTTGGCCCTGTGATCGACTGACTAGCTGTTTAGGGTGTACCCCAACTTCCACCATTGTTTATTCAAGATAGACACCAGCTTCCCTGCAGCCCTAAGGTTGCAATGGTTGACGGTGAAGACCTTATAAACATCCAGCATGCACATCTGTTTAGTCGATACTGATGAGAAAGCTGTCCCAAATGTTTCATTCTACCTGTTGTTAGCATAGGGGGCGCTTGTCTTGTCTCAGGGTGGCCTTGTAGACACCTGGGTATAGCCGACAGAACTGTTAATAGCCAGGGTGGATAGTCAGTATGGCTTTTTACATCCAGGGTGATATACAGCACCATCCAGAGACAAGACACGGCACCCGGATACCTGTACTGAACAATTCTAAACACGTTGAACTTACCTGCTTATAAATAAACAAATAATAAATTTGGTTAAATAATAAATAGCTGCTATATGATTATTTCTACCATTGTGCACTAGGACTCAAGCTTTCCTTCAATAAGGATCTTCCATTTGTCTTTTCTTTTTTCTTAAATTGGTACATTCTGGTCACTAATTTAGGATCTATATCTATTTCATTATAATCCTGATGCAAATTTTCAATTTCTTTCTTTGTTTTCTATTTTATATATATATGTGTGTGTGTGTGTGTGTGTGTGTGTGTGTGTGTGTGTGTGTGTGTGTGTGTGTGTGTGTGTGTGTTCATTCATTTAAGCATTCTCTCAATTCTCTTTGTATAAAATGTTCCCACTGTTCTGAAAATTAATATTATTATTATTATTATTATTATTATTATTATTATTATTATTATTATTATTATTATTATTATTATTATTATTATTGTTGTTGTTGTTGTTGTTGTGAATAAAGCTTTTTATACACTTTTAATTCCCTTAATTAGATGATAATATTATTATAATAGATATATATAAGCGAATGTAATGTCTGTCATGATGGAGGGGGGGTTCATGTTATTCAACATTTAAATTTATTCACTCTGATTCCTTTTATGAACACACACACACACACACACACACACACACACACACACACACACACACACACACACACACACACACACACACACACACACACACACACACACACACACACACACACACATTTGCTTAATTTTAAGGGTTGATCATAGGAGAGAAAGCCTATTTTAATCCCATGAGGGTGGGAACTTTTTTATTTCTCAAGTTAGCTTGAACTAAAAAAATAAATAAATAATTAAAATAAAAATGAGGAACAATAATAATCTTTGGCGGGTCTTCCATTTTAAACAAAGTTGTTAAAAATGCTAATGTTTATACATATACTGGATATGTATTTATTTATTTATTTATTTATTTATAAAACTTAATTTGTTTTCTATGTTACTTAGTTTTATGTTTATTGAACATTCAGATTCATTTTCCAAGTCTTTCATGATGATTGCTGTTTCATTTATGTGCAAATTTTCTGCAAATGTCTGGTCAAGTGTATAACATAATCTTGTTCTTTTCACACAATATTCATTTTATGAGGATGATGGCGACTATTATTATTATTATTATTATTATTATTATTATTATTATTATTATTATTATTATTATTATTACTATTATCATTATTATTATTATTATTGTTATTATTATTATTTGTATTTGTATTTCACATGTATGTGTACATCTTTGTTATTTAAACTGTACCTAAGAGCAACTTCCACCTCAAAAAAACCCAAAAAAACATATGTTTGCTTCAATGTTAAACTGTTTTTGATGCAGTAGTGGCCTGGTAATAAGGTGCAGGATTCCTGATCCGAAGGTTTGGGGGGGTTCAAGCCTCACGGGTGGTCACTGTTGTCCCCCAATGCAGCTAACTGGGTTGTCATAGGCCGGTCTTGTCTCTAACTGATCAGGGCGAGAGTGTAAAAGAACCATTGCTGATTCTCGTCAAAAGTAGTTGCATAGCCGTCAGCGTGTTTCTGCCTTGTGATGGCCTGGCGAGCTTTTCAGGGTGTACTCTGCCCTCGCCCAGAGTCAGTGGAGAGGGGCGTCAGCCTCCCCATGACTCAAATTAGAATGAAGCAGTTCATACAATGAATGAATGAACTTAGGTTTTTATTTATTTATTTATTTTTGTACAGTACCTAAGTACTTGTAAATATGTTGTAAATGTGATGCAGCTATGCATGCTAATACACTAGCAGATTGTTCAGGTAATTTTGTATTCAAAAGTTCTCATATGGCATGTATAGAACAGAAACAATCAAGTTAAATAAAAAACTGAGTAAATAACAAAAATAAATAAAAACTGATGATAAGAATTTCAATCGTCCATCACTTTATGACTGGTTTCTGTTTTGGTTATATTTTGCTGTTAGCTTACGAATAACAACTGGAATTTAGAAGCTGATGTCTCTGAGGTGACAGCAGACTTACTGTTTATTTATTTATTTATCCATCCATCCATCCATCCATTCATCCATTCATCCGTTCACCCATCCATTAATATAATGTACAGACAAAAGGGACAAAAGCTGGGCAGTGCAGGAGTGGGATGGGGAATGGGTTGATTTTTCTACACTCTAATTTTATATCTTGGCCGATTGATTTATTTAATTTATAAATAATTTCCTATTTCACAACAAGTATACAACTGATGAGCAGCTTGATCTTTCCGGTTATATATACAGTATATGTTTAACGCACTACGTACAACACACTACACACACACACACACACACACACACACACACACACACACACACACACACACACACACACACACATATATATGATATGTGTGTGTGTGTGTGTGTGTGTGTGTGTGTGTGTGTGTGTGTGTGTGTGTGTGTGTGTGTGTGTGTGTGTGTGTCTTCCTTTCGGCCTTTTCCCTTTTACTTGGGAGTCGCCACAGCGAATCATCTGATTGGCACATTTGATTTGGCATAGGTTTTTACATCGGATGCCCTTCCTGTCACAACCCTTTAGCAAGGGACAGAAATATATATATATGATATATATATATATATATATATATATATATATATATATAGGAGTGCCCTCCTTCACCACATCCATAAATCTTCACATCTTCTCTTTGGTCTTCCTCTCGGCCTTCTGCCTGATAGTTCCAACCTCAGCATACTACTACCAATATACTCACTATCCCTCCTCTGTACATGTCCAAACCATCTCAATCTCACCTCTCTGACTTTGTCTCCAAAACATCTTACATGGGTTGTCCCTCTGATGTACTGATTCCTGATCCTACCCATCCTCGTTAATCCTCGTACTCCCAAAGAGAACCTCAACATTTTAATCTCTGCTACCTCCAGCTCTGCCTCCTGTCTGTTCCTCGGTGCAACTGTTTCTAAACCATACAACATTGTTGGCCTCATCACCGTCTTGTACACTTTTCCTTTCATTCTTGCCGATACCCTCTTATCACACATCACGCCGGACACTTTTCTCCAACCATTCCAACCTGCCTGCACACGTTACTTCAACTCTTTTCCACACTCTCCATGGCTCTGGATTGTTGAGCCTAAGTATTTGAAATCCTCCACCTTCTTTATCTCTGCTCCCTGTAACCTAACCTCTTGGGTCCTTGTCGTTCACACACATGTATTCTGTTTTACTGAGGCTACCCTTCATTCCTCTCCTTTCCAGGGCATACCTCCACCTCTCTAGATTTTCCTGCACTTGTTCTCTGCTCTCACTACAGATTACAATGTCATCTGCAAACATGATAGTCCATGGAGATTCTTGTCTAACCTCATCTGTCAGCCTGCCCATCACCATAGCAAACAAGAAGGGGTTCAGAGCTGACCCTTGATGCAGTCCCACCTCCACCTTGAACTCTTCTGTCACACCGACAGCACACCTCACCACTGTCTTACATCTCTCATACATGTCCTGCACCACTCTAACATACTTCTCTGCCACTCCAGACTTCCTCATGCAATACCACAGTTCCTCTCTCGGCACCCTGTCATATGCTTTCTCCAGATCCACAAAGGCACAATGCATCTCCCTCTGACCTTCTCTGCACTTCTCTATTAACATCCTCAAAGGAAACACTGCGTCTGTGGTGCTCTTTCTTGGCATGAAACCAAACTGTTGTTCACACATGCTGACCTCTGCCCTTAGTCTAGCTTCCACTATTCTTTCCCATAACCTCATCGTATGGCTCATCAACTTTATCCCTCTGTAGTTGCCACAACTCTTCACATCGCTCTTGTTCTTAAAAATGGGCACAGGCACACTTCTCCTCCATTCCTCCGGCATCCTCTCACTCTCTAAGACCTTGTTGAATGTTCCTGTCAGAAAATCTACTGTGAGCTCTCCTAGACCCTTCCATACCTCCACCGGTATGTCATCAGGACCAACTGCCTTTCCACTCTTCATCCTCTTCAATACCCTCTTCACTTCACCCTTACTAATATTTGCTACTTCCTGGTCCTCAACAGTCACCTCTACTACTCTTGTTTCTCTCTAATTTTCCTCATTCATCAGCTCTTCAAAGGACTCTTTCCATCTTCCCAGCACACTTGTGTCATCAGTCAACACGTTTCCCACTCTGTCCTTAATCACGCTAACTTGCTGCATGTCCTTTCCAGCTTTATTTCTCTGGTGTGCCAACCTGTATAAATAATTTTCTCCCTTTTTACTGTCCAACCTAGCATACAGGTCATCATACGGCTTCTGTTTGGCCTTTGACACTGCTACCTTCGCCATACGCTGTGTCTCCCTCGACTCCTGTTTACTCTCTTCAGTCCTCCCTATGTCCCATTTCTTATTAGCTAACCACTTCTTTTGTACACACTCCTGCACTTCCTCATTCCACCACCAAGTCTCCTTATCTACTTTCCTTCCAGACGACACGCCAAGTACTCTCCTACCTGTCTCCCTGATCACATTAGCTGTAGTTGTTCAGTCATCTGGAAGCACTTCCTGACCACCAAAAACCTGTTCCAACTCCTCCTTGAAGACAACACGACACTCTTCCTTTTTCAGCTTCCACCACTTTGTCTCCTGCTCTGCCTCTGCCTTCTTTAGCTTTCTTACCATCAGCATCATCCTTGCACACAACCATCCTATGCTGTTTGGCAACACTCTCACCCGCTACTACTTTTCAGTTACTGACTTCTTTCAAATTACATCACCTACACAAAATGTAGTCTACCTGTCTGCTCCTACTTCCACCTTTATAGGTCACCCTATGCTCCTCTCTCTTCTGGAAGAAAGTATTCACCACAGCCATTTCCATCCTTCTTGCAAAATCTATCAACATCTGTCCTTCTGTGTTCCTGTCCTGGATACCAAACCTGCCCATCACTTCCTCGTCCCCTCTGTTGCCTGCACCAGCATGTCTGTTGAAGTCAGCACCAATGCACCAATAACCACTCTTTCACCTCTGGGGGTACTCTGTATCACTTCATCTAACTCACTCCAGAATCTCTTTCCCTTCTAGCTCACATCCTGCCTGTGGGGCATAAGCACTAACAACATTGAACATCACACCTTCAATTTCTAACTTGAGACTCATCACTCTGTCTGACACTCTTTTCATTTCTAGAACATTCCTGACCAACCCCTCCTTCAAGATGACTCCTACTCAATTACTTTTCCCATCCACACAATGAAAAAACAGCTTAAACCCTGCTCCTAAGCTTCTAGCCTTGCTACCTTTCCACCTGGACTCCTGAACATACAGTATGTCCACCTTTATCTTCCGCATCATGTCAGCCAGCTCTCTCCCTTTTCCTGTCATAGTTCCAACATTTAAAGTCCTTACTCTTAGTCCTAAACTCATTCTTCTCCTCTTCTCTCTCTGCTTACGGGCACGCCTCCTGCCTCTCCTTCGTTGACCTCTCCTTCTTCAACCAACAGTAGTCCAATTTCCAACAGCAACCTGTTGGTTAACAGCACTGATGGCGGTCATTGTTAACCCAGGCCTCGACTGATCCAGTATCAGATCTGTCTTTACAGTTTGCATTCTGTATTTTGGTAAAAGTTTTACGCTGGATGCCCTTCCTGTCACAACAATCTGCATTTCTCCAGGCTTGGGACCGGCGTGAGGGTGGGCACTTTTTTGTGGACCCCCCCCAGGGCTGAATTTTCACATATTTACGATATATATATATATATATATATATATATATATATATATATATATATATATATATATATATATATATATATATATATATATATATATATATATATAGTGGGTGTTTTATTGTGATGAATCTCGGTTTTGTGATGGACCAACTCTAAATTCATATTATCAGTTAAATGAAGTCACAGGGAATGTTTATTTTGTTTTATTTATAAAGATGTACAATATACCGGAGACATTTGACCAATTTAATTTTTGACATCTTAATAGTTGAACTATGCAAATTTGTTTTGGAGAAATAAAGCTATGAATTTACACTTGAATTGGCTCGAATGATTCATCAGATTAAAACAAATAGGAATAACAATAAGAAGAATTTATCTGCCAAGTGAAACTACATCAAGTCATGCATTTCATGACCCTGATATGTTTATTAATTATTACTTGTATTGGGTTCTGTGTTTGTTTTGTGTTGATTTGTTTTACTGTTCAGAAGTTCAGTATAATTAGAAGAGGGAGAGAGAGAGAGAGAGAGAGAGAGAGAGAGAGAGAGAGAGAGAGAGAGAGAGTAAATTTGAAAAAAAAAAGCAAAACAGCATATTACAATGAAAAACTGTATTTTTTTGGTGATTTCTTCTTTAAGATTTTTACTTCCTTCTTATTCAGTAATTTCGGTTCAGCACCATTGAAAAATGCTTCAGAGCAAACAAGTAAACAGATGAATTAAAGCAAGAGTAGACAGGTTTATATCTTATTGATACCAATGAGGTTTACTAAACAGCACCAGCTTTAAATAATAAAAAGTATATATATATATATATATATATATATATATATATATATATATATATATATATATATATATATATATATATATATATGTATATATATATATATATATATATATATATATATATATAATGCAGCCATGAGGTGGGGGGCACTAACCAGTGTCTCTCCCCTCATGCCGTCCCAAGCCCGGAGAAATGCAGAGGGTTGTGTCAGGAAGGGCATCCGACGTAAAACCAATGCCAATTATTGATTATGCAAATCAAAAGTATTACCTCCATACCGGATCGGTCGAGGCCCGGGTTAACAACGACCGCCATCAGTGCTGTCAATCAACAGGGTGCTGATGGAAATTGGACTACTGTTGGTCGAAGACATCGAAGAAGGAGAGGTGGGAGGCGTGTCCGTAGGCAGAGAGAGAAGAGGAAAGGCATGAGTCTAGGACTGAGAGTGGGGACTTTGAATGTTGGAACTATGCACAGAAAAGGTAGAGAGCTGGTTGACATGATGCAGAGGAGGAAGGTGGACATACTGTGTGTTCAGGAGACCAGGTGGAAAGGTAGCAAAGCTAAAAGCTTAGGAGCAGGGTTTAAGCTATTTTATCACGGTGTGGATGGGAAGAGAAATGGAGTCGGAGTCATCTTGAAGGAGGAGTTTGTCAGGAATGTTCTAAAAGTGAAAAGAGTGTCAGACAGAGTGATGAATCTCAAGTTAGAAATTGAAGGTGTAATGCTCAATGTTGTTAGTGCTTATGCCCCACAGGCAGGATGTGAGCAAGAAGAGAAGGAGAGATTCTGGAGTGACTTAGATGAAGTGATGCAGAGTACCCCCAGAGGTGAAAGAGTGGTCATAGGTGCAGACTTCAATGGACATGTTGGGGCAGGCAACAGAGGGGACGAGGAAGTGATGGGCAGGTTTGGTATCCAGGACAGGAACGCAGAAGGACAGATGTTGATAGATTTTGCAAAAAGGATGGAAATGGCTGTGGTGAATACTTTCTTTGAGAAGAAACAGGAGCATAGGGTGACTTATGAAAGCGGAGGTAGGCGCACACAGGTAGACTACATCTTGTGTAGGCGATGTAATTTGAAGGAAGTCAGTGACTGCAAAGTCATCGTGGGTGAGAGTGTTGCCAAACAGCATAGGATGGTGGTGTGCAGGATGACTCTGATGGTGAGAAAGGTGAAAAAGGCAAAGGCAGAGCAGAAGACAAAGTGGTGGAAGCTGAAAAAGGAAGAGTGTCGTGTTGCCTTCAAGGAGGAGTTGAAACAGGCTTTGGGTGGCCAGGAAGTGCTTCCAAATGACTGGACAACCACAGCAAATGTGATCAGGGACACAGGTAGGAGAGTACTTGGTGTGTCCTCTGGAAGGAAAGTAGATAAGGAGACTTGGTGGTGGAATGAGGAAGTGCAGGAGTGTGTACAAAGGAAAAGGTTAGCCAAGAAGAAGTGGGACATTGAGAGGACCGAAGAGAGTAAACAGGAGTACAGGGAGACACAGCGTAAGGCGAAAGTAGCAGTGGCTAAGGCCAAACAGAGGGTGTATGATGACTTGTATGATAGGTTGGACAGTAAAGAGGGAGAAAATGATCTATACAGGTTGGCACAGCAGAGAAATAGAGATGGGAAGGACGTGCAGCAAGTTAGATTGATAAAGGACAGAGAGGGAACTGTATTGACTAATGACAGAAGTGTGCTGGGAAGATGGAAAGAGTACTTTGAAGAGCTGATGAATGAGGAAAATGAGAGAGAAAAAGAGTAGAAGAGGTAACCATTGAGGAGCAGGATGTAGCAAAGATCAGTAAGGGTGAAGTGAGAAGGGCATTGAAGAGGATGAAGAATGGAAAGGCAGTTGGTCCTGATGATATACCGGTGGAGGTATGGAAGTGTCTAGGAGAGGTAGCAGTAGATTTTCTGACAAGAACATTCAACAAGGTACTAGAGAGTGAGCAGATGCCGGAGGAGTGGAGGAGAAGTGTGCTGGTGCCCATTTTTAAGAACAAGGGAGACGTGCAGAGTTGCAGCAACTACAGAGGGATAAAGTTGATGAGCCATACGATGAAGTTATGGGAAAGAATAGTGGAAGCTAGACGAAGGGCAGAGGTGAGCATTTGTGAACAACAGTTTGGTTTCATGCCAAGAAAGAGCACCACAGATGCAATGTTTGCCTTGAGGATGTTAATAGAGAAGTACAGAGAAGGTCAGAGGGAGCTACATTGTGCCTTTGTGGATCTGGAAAAAGCATATGACAGGGTGCCAAGAGAAGAATTGTGGTATTGCATGAGGAAGTCTGGAGTGGCAGAGAAGTATGTTAGAGTGGTGCAGGACATGTATGAGAGATGTAAGACAGTGGTGAGGTGTGCTGTCGGTGTGACCGACGAATTCAAGGTGGAGGTGGGACTGCATCAAGGGTCAGCTCTGAGCCCCTTCTTGTTTGCTATGGTGATGGACAGGCTGACAGACGAGGTGAGACAAGAATCTCCATGGACTATGATGTTTGCAGATGACATCGTGATCTGTAGTGAGAGCAGAGAACAAGTGCAGGAAAATCTAGAGAGGTGGAGGTATGCCCTGGAAAGGAGAGGAATGAAGGTTAGCCTCAGAAAATCAGAATACATGTGTGTGAATGAGAAGGACCCAGGAGGAACGGTGATGTTACAGGGAGCAGAGATAACGAAGGTGGAGGATTTTAAGTACTTAGGCTCAACAATCCAGAGCAATGGAGAGAGTGGAAAAGAGGTGAAGAAGCGTGTGCAGGCAGGCTGGAATGGTTGGAGAAAAGTATCCGGTGTGATGTGCGATAGGAGAGTGTCAGCAAGAATGAAGGGAAAAGTGTACAAGATGGTGGTGAGGCCAGCGATGTTGTATGGCTTAGAAACAGTGGCGCTGAGGAAAAGGCAGGAGGCAGAGCTGGAGGTAGCGGAGATGAAAATGTTGAGGTTCTCCTGGGAGTACCGAGGATGGATAGGATCAGAAATGAGTATATCAGAGGGACAGCCCACGTAAGATGTTTTGGAGACAAAGTCAGAGAGGCTAGATTGAGATGGTTTGGACATGTACAGAGGAGGGATAGTGAGTATATTGGCAGTAGGATGCTGAGGTTGGAACTACCAGGCAGAAGGCCTCGAGGAAGACCGAAGAAGAGATTTATGGATGTGGTGAAGGAAGACATGAAGGTCGTTGGAGTCAGAAAAGAAGATGCGGAGGACAGGGTGAGGTGGAGGCGGATGATTTGCTGTGGCGACCCCTGAAGGAGCAGCCGAAAGTAAAAGAAGAAGAAGAAGAAGAAGAAGATATATATATATATATATATATATATATATATATATATAATTTGAAAAATAAATTAATAATAATAATAATAATAATAATAATAATAATAATAATAATAATAATAATAATAAAAATAATAATAATAATAATTGCAATAGAGGGGTTAAAAAAAAAGGCAGGCTGGTTGTGTGAACCTTGGAAATTCACTTCTCAATATATTTTGGTTGTTGAAAAAGTTCTGTCAATATATGTCAATTGTGTATATAAATAAATAAGTAAGTAAGCAAACAAATAAATAAATGAATAAATAAATGACTAAATAAATAATTAATTGTTGAAACCTTTTATTGTCATGAGATAGAAATAAGATTTAAGATAGAAACCAGGTCACTGGCAGGGACTTTAATTCTTTCTTTCTTTTCTTTTCTCATTTCTCTAATTGTTTGTTTGTTTGTTTCTGATTCTTTTTTCTTTTTTTTTCTTCTTCTTCTTTTTTTTTAATCCTTGTCAGAAGTGCAAGTCTGAAGTGGTGATCTTTAAGAATGAGATTGAGTATTTTTTTTTTTTTTTTAATGTGCTAAAATTTATTAAATAACCATTGTAAGAAGAAAGTGTCTTCCAGCACTTTTAAACATCTGCCTTCCTTTCGGCTTTTTCCCTTTTACTCGGGAGTCGCCACAGCGAATCATCTGATTCGCAAGTTTTAAAGCACTTTTAAACATCACAATTCAAAAATTAAAGTCAGAAGAGGACAAAGTTTGAAAATGTAAATATTTTAATATCGTAAAGAAAAAAGTTAACACACACACACACACACACATACACACACACACACACACACACACACGCACACACGCACACACACACACACACACACACACACCTGCTCTCTCTCTCTCTCTGTCTCTCTCTCTCTCTCTCTCTCTCTCTATCTATCTATCTATCTATCTATCTGTGAAACTTGAGATTCATTTAAGCACACACTTGTGCACTTTTGTCGCCCAAGCCTCACAGGGCAGAGTTGTCCCAGTGAATCCCTGACATTTCTGAGTGAATCAACGCAGAGTCATCACTGAATCACCTCGGGCATTTTTAAACTTTACCATCTGAGCATAAATAATTTTTTTTTTTTTTTTTTTTTTTTTTTCCGCATGTGCTCTGTAACAGCATACCAGCACCTTCAAACGTTAGCTTGTTACTAGAGCTGACCTTTGACCTTCTTCCTCAACGGCTCGGCTCAGACTGTGCTCATCTGTGTGAGAAAGGCTTAGCCATGTTAACCCGGATCGGAGGACAAGATAAACACAAGCAGATGCCAGAGTGCGACTTCTACAGTGGCATGTTTGTTGACAGAGTTCAATGAGGCACACGGTGGTAACGACTACCAGAGCTTATTTAGCCTGAAGATGTAGGTATGAGAAAGGGTCAAAGGTCACCGATGCTACATACTCTGCACAGGAAGAGGGTTGAAAACCAGAACTTGATTTATACTAAAACCACCTACTTCCTTCTCTTTACTTATCATTTTTTCTTTTTCTTTTTACACTACACTCATAACCAACCAGCGAGAAAGTGAAACGCACAACTGAAGAAATGTTCATGATTTTAGATAAATTAGGTTTCACACACAAAAAAGGAGGATAGAACAAGATGTGTCATTACGAGAGTCACGTCTGTCTGCAACTTACGTCAAGAAACGGCTTGCAAGCAAAAGTTTGTGAATCCTCAAGCTGTGCCTTGGGAAGGGGAAATAAGCCTTGATTATCACAAATAGTCATTATTATATTATTTATCAACTTATTCGTTTGGGCGGCACAGTGGCGTAGTGGTTAGCATGTCTGCCTCACAGCAAGAAGGTCCTGGGTTCAATTCCCAGCTCAGGCCTTTCTGTATGGAGTTTGCATTTTCTCCCTGTGCTTGCTTGGGTTTCCCCCCACAGTCCAAAACTGTGTGAGTGTTGGCCCCGAGGTGGCCTGGCGAGCTGTCCAGCATATACCATGCCCTCACCCAGAGTTGGTTGAGATGGGCCAATTCTGGCTGAAGGCGGGGTACACCCTGAGAGGCTGACCAGTCCATTGCAAGGCAAAACTCACACTCACACTCGCACGTAGGGCAATTTGAACACCAAATCAGTCACGTGTTCATGTTTTTGGACACTGAGAGAAAACTGGAGTACCCAGAGAAAACCCATGCAAGCTCACGGAGAACATACAAACTCCACACAGAAACAACCTTAGAACAGGAACAAACCCATAACCTTGTTGTACATCAGATATGCTAACCAGTGCATCCCCATGTGAGTGCAGTGGCGGCCCGGTCGTAAAGTGCTGGATCACTGATCCTAAGGTCGGGGGTTCAAGCCCCATCAACAGTTGTCAGTGCTGCCCCCCCCCTCCTAGTGCTGCTAGCTGGGTTATCAAAGGCCGGCCATGTCTCTCACTGTCTATGGTGAGAAGTTGAAAATGAACCATCCATGATGTTCGTCTAGAGTAGCGCCATATCCGTCAGCGTATTTCAACCTTGCAATGGCCTGGTGAGATGTCCACAGTGCCCTCTGCCCTCGCCCACAGTTGGCTGAGATAGGCACCAGCCTTCACATGACCCTAATTAAGATTAAATAGTTCATAAGTGAATGAATGAATAATTATTATTAATGTTGTTTTGGCATTTTGGAAGAAAGGGGGAGGAAAAATAAAAGAAACAAAATAATGCCCAAGGCCAAACTGTTTCGATGTGAAACAGCCACTGGATTACTCTTCACTAAAATCTGACATGACATGCTACATTTAACAAAACTCTAGGCAGTCTCTTACATTTAACCTCCACACACACACACACACACACACACACACACACACACACACACACACACACACACACACACACACACACACACACACACTGTACTTTCAGTCAATGGGATGCTATATATAAGGACGAGGGAAGGAAAGCTCTGTTTATTTTTCTAGGCTTCCCACCGCCAGAGATAAACAATGCGTGAGTGATACGTTCCCATCAGTCAGAGACTTGAATCTTTCTTCTGGCCAGATAATATCAAGTGTGCATGTCAACTGCCAAGTGCTGTCTGTCACACTTCAGTGATAACAGCAAGAGAGCGTGGAGGTGTGATGTGTGTGTGTGTGTGTGTGTGTGTGTGTGTGTGTGTGTGTGTGTGTGTGTGTGTGTGTGTGTGTGTGTGTGTGTGTGTGTGTGTGTGTGTGTGTGTGTGTGTGTGTGAGACTGTGCATTTCTGTGTGTGTGTGAGAGAGAGAGAGAGAGAGAGAGAGGGAGAGAGAGAGAGAGACTATGCTAACTGTTTAAATAATCAATTAGGAAGATGAAATGTTTCAAATCAATGTGAGTTTTATTATTATTATTATTATTATTATTATTATTATTATTATTATTATTATTATTATTATTATTATTTACAGTAAAGCTTTATATGCAGCAGAGAGGGATCGGGTGATCCTGGCACATTCAGGCTGGTTAGGCTCATCATCAGCTCTTGGCCCTCACCCTCTCCACACGCAGCCCAGACAGTGAATGGGACTTCTCCCAGGAAGCACTGCCTAGTGAAACCCACCAAGAACTTTCCAGAGAATATGGAGATTCCCCAACACTGCAGCCTTCTGCATTGCCCAGACTGTCAGAATGGCTGTGTTCCCGGTAGCAAACCCAGGCACACTCTTGATCTGTGTTAATAGATCAGGAGGTACCAAACCGAGGGCGCCGAGAACAATGGGGAGTTGGACGACTTTGTACTTTGGATACAAGCGAGACATTTCAAAGGCGAGGTCCACATATTCTGCATGCTTCTCCTGAATCTTGTCAATCACATTGCTGTCAAAAGGGACAGAAAATTCAATAATATTAATAATTCCATTGGACAAGATCAGGTTTGGTGGCTTCAATTCTCCTCAGGCTGTATATGGGCCGATTCCAAATAAGCTTGAAATGATCATTTTCCTTGATGCCCTGGACATGATTAGGGTCGTACCATGGATGGACCTCTGAGTCAAAACCACACGCATGATGGAGACGATAATAAAAGGAACGTGCCATGCCATCATGTCTTTTCAGATAAGACGTTTGTGCTAAAACAGGACAACCACTGACAAGGTGTTGGACAGTTTCACTAAATTCGCTACACAAACGACATTTGCGATTTACATTTTCCCTTATGATATTACGTTGATGATTGCGTGTTGGAAGTGACTGTTCCTGAGCAGCAAAAAGAAAGCCCTCAGTTTCACTTTTCAGACCAGCCGCCTTCATCCAGGCAAAGGAGTCCGAAGGACAACTGTTCTGCCCAACACACTACACATAAACACGATGTAGTGGTTTTCCAGACAGTTTTTCCTTGAAATGACGACTGAGCAGATTTTATGAAAGGCTTCACCTGGATGACACACATAGATGTAGCGTCCAGCAGTACTTCACCATCGACAAAATCAACATTGACGTTGAGATTCTGTCCAGCAGCCTTGGCGCGTTTAAGATAACTATGGAAGTCCTTGCTTTCATTGTGAGTCTTGATATGCTTCACAAGAGGATCATCAGATAAATAAATATGTACAAAAGTACACAATAAAATACGATAAAATCCACATTAATCAAACCTCGTCCCCCGGAATTGATTGATAAATATAAATGATTGATAGAGGAACAAGGGTGGTGAGCTCAGATGTCAGACATGATCCTTCTTGTAAGGCGATCAAGACCCATGATGTCATCCTTTGTCCAATCAACAACACCAACAGAGTAAGAAAGGACAGGCACTGCGTAAGTATTTGTGGCTTTGCTCTTGTTTCTCGCATTTAGCTCTGAACTCCGGATCTTTTTCAGATGAGATTTGTATTCGGCCTGAAGTTTGTCTTTTATGTGGGCATTCTGGAGCTTGTCTCGAACTTGCATCCCCAAATAGGTGCACGATTGGCCTTCCATGAGATGCTCAATCACTCCTCCTCCATGTAACTCAACTGATCCATCATTGATTGCCTTTCCATGTTTGAAAATGAAGAATGTTACATTTATCAAGTCCAAAAGTCATACCGATATCTTGTGAAAAGGACTCGACAAGGAGAATTTGTTTCTGCAAGTTGGAATCTCCTTTGGCAATCAGCTCGATGGCATCCATGTAAAGGAGATGAGTAAGAGGTGTTGGAGATCTGTGATGTGGAGGTCCTAGATGATATCCTTCCTTCTTATTGAGCAAAAAACTCAAGGGATTAAGTGACAAACAAAAAAGCAGAGGACTAAACGAATCCCCCTGGAATATTCCTATCTTAATTGAAATAGGTTCTGACGTCTTAACCTGACCTTGCAAGTACATCTCAAGCTGAGTTGACCAGCAACTCATTAAAGACTTGAGTAAATGGAGTAATCGCTCAGGTAGGCCAACACATTGCAAAGACTTCAGAATCCATTCATGAGGGACAGAGTCGGATGCTTTTTTGTAGTCAACCCAGCACATTGAGAGGTTGCGGTGGTAAGTTTTAGCCTCTTCAAGTATCATTTTCTGGACCAATAACTGATCCTTGCATCCCCAACATCCCTTTGTTGGCTCCCTTTTGCTCCGGGGTAAATAATTTCATTGGAGGAGCAATAGGATGACACGAGATTTGTCAAACACCCTGTAAAGATTTTGTACATAGTATTCAGGCAGGTAATAGGGCGGTGATTTTTAGGATCTGTCAAGTCTCCTTTCTTTGAGAGGAGTATTGTGCGACCTTTACAGAACCAAGGAGGGACATTTCCTGTGTCCATCAAATAATTAAAACAAATGAGCGGATGTGGTTGGACACAGGGGAACAGTTTCCAAAACCGATTTTGAATGCCATCCGGTCCTGGAGCTGTGTTAGATTTGGACATTTTTATTTTCTTCAGGCAGTCCAAAGTAATGAGATACAGCAATGGTCAATTAACGTTTTCTGACGTGGCTTTGTTGTATTCTTCCACCCATAGTTCCTCAAGGTTACAGTTGCCGGGTATAGACCACAGCTGTGACCAAAACCTCTCACGGCATTCCATGGGTGGTCTCTGGGCATCATTACTTGTAGGTGTATTTAGTTGCCTGTAAAATTGTTTTTCGTTGGTTTTAAATATTTTGTTGTGTCTAATGAATTTATTCTTCTTTTCCCATTTTCTTTTTCTCTCTGTCCAAATCTTAATCTTGGGAATCAAGTATTTGAAGGAGAATGTTTTCCTTAGTTGTTTTGTATTTTGCTTTTAAATTTCTCCAAATTGTTTTTTGTCTTCTTGACATTGACTTGCCGTGAGATCTTAATTTAAGGCAAAGCTCCAGCCATGACATGTCTTTCCTTGTTTCTTTTAATTTACATTGAAATCATTTATTTTTACTTTTCTTGCCTTTACCATTGTTGGAAGGTTTGGAAACTGTATGTAATTCCTCTAAAGTTCGAATAGCGGCAAACATGCAACAATTAATCTCATGCAGGGAACATTCCGCGTCAAGAGTTACAGAAATTATTTCATTTAATTTATCAATTTCATTTTGTGGAAAATATTTTATTGCAGTTTTAATTATTATTATTATTATTATTATTATTATTATTATTATTATTATTATTATTATTATTATTATGTAGAATGTTGGGGTTGTGTGTTATCTAAGATTACATTGTAAGCCCTGTTCTAGAAAGTTCCAGAAAGAAGTGCTTTATGTTTTTGATTTGCTCTTCGTTCACTTTCTCCTTCTTATCACCGACTCAGAGAGTGACATCACTTCCTGCCAAGGAAACAAACTGCAACAGGCTGCATCCTGTGTCTGGTGATTATTAAAGAAAAAAAAAGAAGAAAAAACAAGCAAACAAAAATGTTTAATTTTCTATGTATTTTGTACTTTAACTCTACAAACTGTTTCTACTTGAATCTGTTGAAAATTCAAAAATAATATTTGAAATATTTTTTGAATCATACCCTTTCTATTTTTTTTTTTGCATTATTTATATATTTATGTCTGTTACGTACTCAATAATTTATTTGCCAAGCCGCATGATCTTAGTCGGGTCGCGTGGAGGCTATGTTTATTTAAACTCTGGGTGAAGTCAGGGTACACCCGAAACAGAACACACACACACACACACACACACGCACACGCACGCTAGCACCTAGGAGCAATTTGGACTAGCTAGTTATCCTAATGTGCATATCTCTGGATTGCCAGAGGAAACTGGAGTGGACTTCTATTCTCTCCTGTCCCTCGTACTTCCTCCTAACATCTCGTCAAAATTATTTTCCAGTAGCTCAGTGGTGTAGTTTTCAGCATGTCCACCTCACAGCAAGAAGGTACTAGGTTCTATTCCTGGACCTGGAGCACTTCTCTGAGGAGTTTACATGTTCTCGCTGTGCTCGCACGGGTTTCCTCTCACAGTCCAAAAACATGCACAGCAGGCTGATTGGCTGTTTGAGACCACCCCAAGGTGTGAGTGTGAATGGTTGTATGTGTGCTGGTCTTGCAATTGGCTGGTAAGGTGGCCAGGGTGTACCCTGGCCTTGCCCAGAGTTGGCTATGATGGGCGCCAGCCTATCTGCAACCAAAACTAGGATTAAGGGATTTTGTTGTTGTTGTTGTTGTTGTTGTTGTTTAAACCAAACATGTCCGTGAACTCCAGTGTCATGATCATCATTTTGCAGAGAAGGGTTTTTATTTATGTATTTATTTTTTCTTATTATTATTTATTTATTTATTTATTTATTTTGCATAGATGAATATTTCCTCATCTGTATTCCCTTGGCATTTGAATCCTTCATCGAATTCCTCCAGTGTTTGATTTATGCTTTATTTGCTGGTGAGGATGATGGCATCCCTTCATTAGACCTCAGCGTGGAATTACGGTAATTCAGTGATAATCTTCGATACCCAGTGCACTGAGTTCGTCTCAAGAAAAAAAATTCCACAGGGACATTAGCGATTTGAATAATCAATCTTTTATATTTCACAGCATTCTTAAATGTCTATTACAGCAACAATTATTGTGCTTAATCAACCATAGGTTTGAGCTTCCTTAAGTTTTTTTTAAAAAGGGGGACCAGAGGGTGTGTTCCAATTATTGGGGAATCACACTCAGCCTACCCGGGAAAGTCTATGCAGGGGTAGTGTAGAGGAGAATTCGATCAATAGTCAAACCACGGATTTTGGAGGAACAATGTAGTTTTCATCCTGGCCGTAGCACTCTTGACCAACTCTATATGCGCCACAGGATCTTGGTGGGGCATGGGAGTTTGCCCAATATGTCCACATGTGATTTGTGGATTTGGAAAAAGCTTTTGACCGTGTCCCTCAGGCTATCTTACGGGACGTGCTCCAAGATTATGGCATTCCAGACCTGTTGCTACGGGCCATTCGATTGCTGTATCACTGAAGCCAGAGTTCGGTCCGTGTTGGTAACAACAGGTCAAAGTCATTTCCAGTGAGGGTTGGAGTCTGCCAAGGCTGCCCTTTGTCACCGATTCTATTCATAATTTTTATGGACAGAATTTTTAGGTGCATCCGACGCCTTGAGGGGTTCTGGTTTGGTGGCCATCATACCCTGTCTCTGCTTTTTGCAGATAATGTTGTCCTTTTGTCTTTGGGACAGTGGTGGTCTAGTGGTATAGGGCACTGGATCTTCAAGCCGGGACCTGCAACTTTCATTGGAGCAATTCGCAGTTGAGTGCAAAGCGGCCAGGATGAAAATCAGCACCTCCAAATCTGAGGCCATGGTTCTCAGTGGGATAAAGCTGGAATGCACCCTCCATGTCAGAAATGAGGTCCTGCTCCAAGAGGAGGCTTTTAAGTATCTTGGGGTCTTGTTCACGAGTGAGGGGAAAAATGGAGCGGGGGATCAACAGATGGATCACTGCAGCCTCTGCTGTTAAACAGAGACTGTACCGGTCCGTCATGGTGAAGAGAGAGCTGAGCCGCAAGGCAAATCTCTCAATTGACCAGTCGATCTACCTTCCAACCCTCACCTATGGTCACAAGCTTTGGGTAATGACCGAAAGACCAAGTGGCTGAAATGAGATTCCTTTGCTGGGTGGCGGGGTTCTCTGTCAGAGATAAGGTGAGAAGCTCTACCATTCAGGAAGAGCTTAAAGTAGAACTGCGGCTCCTCCGCATTGAGAGTGGCCAATTGAGGTGGCTCAGGCATCTGGTCAGAATGCCTCCTGAATGCCTCCCTGGTGTGGTGTGTCCGGCATGTCCAACCAGGAAGAGACCCCAGGGTTGACCTAGAATTTGCTGGCGGGATTATGTCTCTTGGCTTGTCTAGGAATGCCTCAATGTTCCCCAGAAGAGCTTGAGGAAGTGGCTGGGGAGAGGGACGTCTGGACTTTTTTTCTTATGTTGCTGCCCCCAGGACTCCAAGGAAAGTGGAAAAAGATGAGATCCCTGTAGCGGATAGGAGCACCGACAGATAGGCAAAGCAGAAATATTAAGCCTAAAGGGCAGTTTGGACCTGTGATGAAGTTAGGCGCTCCAGCCACCATGAGCCTCCACTGTCATGTGTGCATGAAACAAGAGAGTTGGTAAGAATAGGACCTGTCTACCTACACATGCAAAGACTGGAACCGGCTGATTATGCAGAAGAAACTTCCTAATTAGTCCAACAGACAAGAAGCGAACCCAACAAAGCGTTATGGAGCACAACTAGGGCACAGTGAGACACACAGAACACTACGGGCCATCCACTGCACCCTGACCTATCTCCAGTCGTCTCGACTATGTTGTGCCACTGGACCCAGATAGACCGGGATGAGAGAGTGAGGCTGATGATCTGGGCAAGTCCCCCTCACTTAAATCCAAGTCAAGTGCAAGTCACAACTTCACCCATACCCTACAACCCCAAGTCCTGTGACAATGGGCGAGGGGCGAAGCAGCAGGTATGGATTCACTGGAAGCTGTAGTCATGGACCTACACACAAAGGTGGCATAGGCAATAGGATCATTCTCTACTGGACTCAAGTGGCAGTAGAATTCGGCAGCCCCCTGGGCAACTGAGCAGCTCTCTTTAGGATTCACTTTGCTCACCTCAATTGAGGAAGGGGGCTAGAAAAAGATGCCCTAAATATAGCCTGTTTCACTTCACCCTGCCCAGCAAACTGTGGCTGGCGGGGATCTCTAAAAGAGGTCGAACAGAAAAGACAACACAAGTGAAGATATTCGATTTTGGCACACAGCATGTGTGAACTCTGCTGGATAACACCGAGGCAGAAGGCAGACAGACCAGAAAGGAGAACTGCACTAGTTGCTAAAGAACTCATTGGCTACAATGTCAACATTGCAGCCCTCAGCGAAACACCTTTCGGACAAGGGCAAGCTCACAGAGCATGGTGGCAGGTATACCTTTTTCTGGAGCAGCCGCAGTAGCACTAAATGGCGAAAGGCAGGGGTTGGATTTGCTATCAGATTCCGCCTTGCCCGGAAACTAATGAAATTCTCAGAGCGTATCAACGATTGGCTGATGTCACTTCAGCTTCCACTTAGAAACAAGAACAGTGTGACACTGATCAGTGCATATGCTCCAATGATGACCAATTCAGAGGACATTAAAGACAAGTTCTACGAAGAACTAGACACTCTCATTGCAGCAGTACCACAATCTGAGAAGCTCTTCATTCTTGGGGACTTCAAAGCCAGAGTGGGGACAGATCAACAAATCTGGGAAGGGGTCATTCCTGGAGGATTTCCAAGATGGCACTCCCTAGAAGGTGATGTCGGGGAGTTCTCGGAGTCAAATTGTTTCTTTGTTTGTTTTAATTTGTTTTATATGTTGTTTTTGTTTGTTTGCTAGTCGCAGCCCAGATAACAATAAGCCCAGGCAGAGATGCGGCAGGCGGGGAGGGGCTGAACAATGACTTGGTTAGCAGTGGAAGGTTAGCACTCCCGGTCATACTGCTTGAAAATGTTCAGTCTCTGTGAAACAAGATGGGTGAGCTTCATGCTCGGATTGCAGCGTAGAGGGATCTACAGGACTGCTCCATGCTGTGTTTCTGTGAAACATGGCTCGAGAAGAGTACATCCGACGAAGCGGTTACACCAGCCGGCTACACGGCCTTCAGAGAGGACCGGAGCGCAGTGGATAGCAACAAAAACCGCCGCAGAAGAACGACGGCTTCTCATTAAAGAAACCTGGTGTAGTGACTGTAGATTATCTCTAAACCTTGCTCTGAAAATGTGGAATATCTAACTGTGAAGTTGCAGACATTTTGTTTACCCAGAGAACTGTTCATTTTTTACAAACAAAACAATGGGCTTATTGCAATATAATATAATATAATATAATATAATATAATATAATTTAGTACAATTTCATTTATTGCGGTTATCTACTGATTTATTTATTTATTCATTTATTATTATTATTATTATTATTATTATTATTATTATTATTATTATTATTATATCGTTTACTGGGTCTGTGTAAGGTCCTTTTAAATATAGAATTTTTATGTTTTTATTTTATAGCAGATTGTATATTGTTGATTTGAGCCTTCCTTTCTGTTTGTAATTTGAATCCTTGAACAACCATACAAGAATTCCTTTGTGTGTAAAAGCACAAATGGTTATTAAATTTCTGAATCCTGAATCATTGGAAGACACGGCACTGTCAAGTGCAACAGCAATGGCCTCCTGCTCTTCAACTTGTCTGCCACCCATGATCTCGTCCTCACCAAAACATTGTTCTGCTTCCCCACTTGTAACAAGACATCTTTGATGCATCCGTGCTCCAGGCATTGGCATCTAATTGACTGTCATCACCAGAAAGAAAGACGTACAGCACGTGAGAGTGACAAGGGCCATGTGTGGTGCCGACTGCTGGACTGATCATCGACTCATAGTGTCCAAGTGCAAACTTTGCATCCTGCCCAGGAGAACACCCCAAGGTTAAAAGAGTACAAAGAGGTTGAATGTTTCCAAGTTGAAGAATAACAACATTGCACAAGAATTTGCCATGAACCTTGACAACAGGCTGCAAGACACACCCCAGAATTATCCGGATAGCACAGAGAAACTGTGGGCAGCATTCAGAGATCCGGTGTACTCCACAGCCTTTGAACACCTCGGACCAGCAACTCACAAGCACCGGTATTGGTTTGATGATAACAATGAGAAGATACAGGCACTCCTGTCAGAGATACACCAGTTGTTCGGAACACACCAGAATGAGCCCACTTCACGAGCGAAGAAAGACACCTTTGCCGGTGCAAAAAGCAATGTACAAAAGAAACTCTGTCATATGCAGAACACCTGGTAAAGCAAGAAGGGCAAAGAAATACAGGACTATGCAGACAGTCATGACATTAAACGTTTCTATGACGCCTTGAAGACTGTGCACGGACCCCAGTCCACTGGCTCCTCCCTTGTCCTCACTGCAGATGGAATGCAGGTGCTGACCGAAATGAAGCAGATTCTGAAAAGGTGGGCTGAACACTACAACCAGTTCCTGAACTCCCCTGCCACGATCAACGGCAAAGCCATCACCCGCCTACCACAAATGGAGACCAAAAGGGACCTCAAAAATCTCCCCACAGAAGAAGTCAGAAAGGCTGTCAAGCAACTTTCTTGGACCAAAGCACTAGGATCAGATGCAATCCTTGCGGGGGTATACAAAGCAGGAAGACCAACCTTGATGCAGAAACTGACAGAGCTCTTCCAGTTCATGTGGAGTGAAGGTGAGGTCCTACAACAGCTGAAAGCTAATAGTCCACATCTACAAAAGGAAAAGCAACCGCCAGTCCTGTGACAATCATCGAGGGATCTCTCGCCTGTCCATAGCTGGGAACAGCCTGGCCCGTGTCTTGCTTAACTGTCTCCTTCAGCATCTTGAGCAGGGTTTCCTCCCAGAACGTCAGTGTGGCTTTCGTGCCGAAAGTGGAACAGTCGACATGATATTTGCTGCACGCCAACTCCAGGAAAAATGCCAAGCGCAGTACAGCAACCTCTTCATTACATTTATTGATCTTACAAAGGCTCCCGACATGGTCAGCAGAAGACAATGGAGAAGTTTGGCTGCCCAAACAAGTTCATCATGATTGTCCGGCAGTTCCATGACGGCATGATGATGAAAATATTGAACAACGGAGATGAGTTAGAGGCTCTCCCAGTGACAAACGGGGTTCACCCCGATGCCCTTCAGCACGGTCTTTTCTGTCATGCTGACAGACACTTTTCATGATTGCCAGGATGGGATGCACGACAGATACAGGACTGACGGTGGACTGTTCAACCTCGGGTGCTTGCAGGCTGTCACCAAGTTGAAAGAGCTGTCATCAGAGACTTCTTGTTCGCTAACGACTGCGCCCTCAATGCCGGCACGGAGCAGAAGATGGAATATATAAAATGGGCTACTTCTCAAGAGCCTGTGACAGCTTTGGCCTCACCATAAGCACCAAAAAGACAGAAGTAATGTACCAGCCCACAGCAGGACAGCTCTACCAGAAACCACATATCACAGTGAAGGTACAGGAACTCCAGGCTTTTGACAGCTTTACCTACCTGGGTAGTACACCCTCAAGAGTGGTGAACATCGATGCAGAAGTCAACAACAGGATTGCCAAGGCCAGTTCTACCTTTGGAAAACTGCGTGAGAATGTGTGGGGGCAGAGAGGACTCAGCCTTACCACCAAGCTGAAGGTCTATCGTGCAGTGGCGCTCACCACCCTCCTCTACATCTGTGAGACCTGGACTGTCTACAGCAGACATGCCAAACAACTCAACTGCTTTCACTTGAGCTGCCTTCACAGACTCCTTTGCATGAAGTGACAGGACAAAATCCCTGATACGGAAGTCCTGGAACAAGCTGGCATTCCCAGCATCCACACCCTCCTTCAGAAAGCACAGGTCAGATGGGCAGGCCATGTAGTCAAAATGACGGCTAGTCGACTGTCAAAACAGCTACTGTCTGGTGAGCTTTGTGAAGGCAAGTGTTCAGTTAGGAGACAGAAGAAACAATTCAAAAGACGGCCTTAAAGAGTTTCTCAAGGACATGAACATAAAAATTGGCACTTGGGAGCAGCTTGCAACCAACCACTCAGCTTGGCCCGATCTGGCTCCACTTCCATCACAGCACCCACCCATACATGTTCTGTGTGTGGGCGAGCATTTCGGGCTCGGACTGGCCTCATTAGCCACCACCGGACCCACAGTCGAGGATCACAAATTTGATGAAGTCATGGTTATCTTCGAACGTGAAGGACAAACAGCATGGAGACATCTAAATCAAAACCACCCAGAGTGCAATGATTATTTATTTATTTGTTTGTTAGTTTGTTTTATTTTTTTTTTCTTCTACTTAGACACATCAACATGAAAAGTATTTTCTAAAATCAGATCAACATTGTTTGTCTGATGTTTTGAACCCCAAATTAGCAGAGCCAAGCTAAGCTAAGTTAAGCTGCTAGTTACCTGGCTAGCTGAAAAGAAACTAGCCACTATATATATATATATATATATATATATATATATATATATATATATATATATATATATAAACAAAAAAAGACAATAATCAAATGTATATAAACAATCATAATAATTTTACACATACAAGATCTTCATAGGGTGGCACAGTGGCACAGTAGTTAGCATATCTGCCTCACAGCAAGAAAGTCCTGGGTTCAATTCCTTGAGGGGGGGGGGGTTCCTACTGTTATCCGTGTGCTTGTGTGGGCCTCCTCCAGGTACTGCAGTTTCCTCCAATGGGTGACAAATATGAGCAGTAGGCTGATTGTCTTTTCCAAATCCCCCTTAGTGTGAGTGTGAATGATTTGTGTGTTGGCCCTGTGATAGTATGGATAATAACAATTTTCATCTTTAAATCTTTTACATCTTTAAATTGATATTAGGCTTTTAAATTAGGGCAGTGGAGGCTCGGTGCTTAAGGTTCTGGATTACGGATTGAAAGGTTGAGCTTCTGATCTTTCTTACCACCATAATGCCACTGTTGGGCCCTTTACCAAGGCACTTAACCCTTAATGGTATGAAATGGATTAATGTGAGTCAATCTGGGGCAGTGGTGACCTGGTGGTAAAGGTGCTGGATCATTGATTCCGAGGTTGAGGATTCAAGTCTCACTCTCAATGGGTTGTCTCTGTCCCCTCAGTGCAGCTAACTGGGTTATCAAAGGCCATCATGCCTCTCACTGTCTATGGTGAGAGGTTCATGTAAAAGAGCCCTGGCTGACTTTCGTCTAGAGAAGCTACAAAGCCATTCGTGTTTCTGCCCTGCGATGGCCTGGGTGTACTCTGGGTGAGCTGTCCAGGGTGTACTCTGCCCATATCTGGAGTGGGCTGGGATGGGCACCAGCCTCCCCGTGACCCTAATTAGGATTAAGTGGTTACAGAAAATGAATGAATGAATGGGTCAATCTGGATAAGGGTGTTTGCCAAATGCTGTAAATGAAAATTCAAGATGTCACTCCCATTTCTCGAATGCTGATTGGTTCCAAGTTTCTGCCCCTTGACCTTTAACCCTGACATCCCAAAAATAATACAGTCTCAGTTCCTCAGATATGTTAATGTACCCATCAATTTTAATAAAACCCCGTGCATGATTGCGTTCAGGAATCTGTCCAGAGTAACACTTTGGTGATTCCAATACCTGTGCCGTAATGCTATTTTCTTTTTTCGAGGCAGCAGTGATAGATTGAACACTGTCAAGTTCCAAAACTTTGCAAAGAGTAAAATGCACAACTATACACTTCTTCACTTTCACTTATCCCTTAACATTCGGGGATGTCGTTGGCGCGCCTTCATGGCGAGACTTGCGCTGATTTGGCCTGGCGGCGCCCATCCCTCTCCAGGTCATAGAAACACGCTGACGGCTTTGCAGCTACTCTTTACGAAAGTCAGCAATGGTTCTTTTACATGCCTCTCACCATAGACAGTGAGAGACATGGCCCACCTTTGATAACCCAGTTAGCTGCACTGGGGGGGACAGTGACAACCTTGTGGGGACTCGAACCCCCAACCTTAGGATCAGCTATCCTGCGCCTTAACCACTAGACCACCACTGCCTGTACAACTATACAGTATGTTTAAAATGTACAACCCACAGTAATCAAACCTGCTCAATGTGCCTCTGAACAAGCTGTCACTATGGTAAAGATAACGCACTAATAGAAACCTGCTATTGTTAGAGAAAATTCATTGATGCCATTGAACCAATCGAAAGAGAGAACTCCCCAGCGCTGTATGTGAACTGAATAACTGGAGTGTGACCCACGGTGCGTTAGCTTACACTATTCTATTTGTTAATGTAATAACGTGGAAGAGCACCAAGTGGAGGTTCACACAGCAGGGTCGAGTGATTCTCTGAGAAAAGGAAGAACACCTACGTGCTCTGCATATTTTCCGATACAGACTATTTAAAGTTCGGCAGTGAGAGATCAGTGATTAAAAACAGAGTGTATAGTAAACCCAGTTCAAAGGGATGACTTATTTGAACTTTAGATGCTCTTTTGCATATTTTCTTTAAAACTTTATATCACAACATGAAGTGAAAAAACAGTGAGCGGGTTTCATTTTTTTTTCTTTCATTTGTCCTGTTCTCACAGTATCATGATATATTTAGCTGAATTACTCTCTCTCTCTCTCTCTCTCTCTCTCTCTCTCTCTCTCTCTCTCTCTCTCTCTGTGTGTGTGTGTGTGTGTGTGTGTGTGTGTGTGTGTGTTGTTATTGAACTGATATTGTTAAATTTTGCTGTTGTTTTGCTTTGCTTTTTTTTTTTTTTATTCACTGTAAACCCCTTCATTTGTTTCCTACAATATTATATTAAACAGGTACATGGACACATGTTAGCTGCCTGCCTTTTAAAAAAAAAAACAAAAACTGCACACATGGTCGGCGTGGTGGAGAGAATTGAACTGGCATTGCACTGATGTGAAAATCATTAAAACACACTGATAGATGGCGAGATAGCACCATGTTAATTCTGTGCGACTGAAAAGAATAACAACAACCAAAAATTAACATGAAATTAGACAGAAAGTTCTACCACTTGTACAATCAAACAATAAATTAATCATCATTCATTGATTTTCTGAAACGCATGATCCTAATTAGGGTCAACTGAAGACTGGCGCCCATCTTGGCCCACTATGGGCGAAGGCAGAATGCACCCTGGAGAACTCACCAGGCCATTGCAAGACAAAAACAGACTAACGGCTGTGTTGTCTACTTTTGCTAAATGTCAGCAATGTTTTTTTACAGCCTCTCACCACAGACTATCGTGAGAGACGGGGTAAAGTCTGTTAGGCCTTTACACCCGAGTCATAGTGGCCCATGAGCCCGGTACTTATCCCCGGTTTCCTTATCGTGAAGCGACTAGGAGTTCAACTCCAGCTGGATGGGACGCTAGTCCATCACAGGTTACCTTCCCAGTATATTTTACTGGTACCCATTGATACTGCTGGGTGAACAGAGGCACACTTGTGGTTGAGACTTTGCCCAGGGGTCTTAGCACAGTGAGGGTCTCACTGGGACTTAAACACACAACCTCCAAATCATGAGTGCAGCACCCTAACCACTATGCCACCAGCCCCACAGTAGTGAGAGACATGGCTGGCTTTTAATACCCAGTTATCTGCACTGGAGCTCAATCAATCAGTCAATCAAAAAATGAAATAACAAATAAATCATTTAAAAATCAACATCCTGTTTGGAGAGAAATTTTAATTGGAGAGTGACTGTAATAATTAATATTTCAGTTGCAACATGCTATTTAATTCAAACTGATGCAGTGAGTTGCTTCTCTCTTTTTTAAATCAGCATGTCAGAAGATGTACATTGCAGTGAATCAATTAAATTAAACACCTGAAGATGAAAATATTGAAATCGGGGTATAAACTTTCCAACACAATATTAACAGCTGAAAAGATTGTGCTGAGCTTCAACTTCACACAAAAATTGTGACTAGAAAACAATGCTGACGGACTGTTATTAGAAATCGTGTAAACATTTCAAGTTCATGAAACTGAACTGAAATGAAAGCTGTGATGCTGCTTAAGTTTATGGGAAAAATGTCAAATGACTGCATGTCACAATCAACAACAACAAAATTAATGAAATATTTATGTCAGTAATTTAATTAAATGTTAATACTAGCAATAAACAGCAGACACTGGCTTTTCTAAAATGCCCCAAGATGTGAGTGTGAGGATAAATGGCAGTGTGCATGTGCCCTGCGGTGATCTGGCGAGTTGTTCAGGGTGTACCTGAGCGTAATACGATTAAGTGGTTCAGGAAATGGATTGGCGGATACAGTAGACATTTATGCCAAAGAATAAATAGATAAAGAGCTCATTACTTTTATAATCAAAATGTTAAATATAAAATAATACAAAATATCAAGATGATAAAAGACTTTATATTGATTATAAATTAAGAATAAAAAATCATTAAATAATTCACTGAGAACAATACTTTGTATGGCACACACACACACACACACACACACACACACACATATATATATATATATATATATATATATATATATATATATATATATATATATATATATATATATATATATATATATATATATATATATATATATATATATATTTTTTTTTTTTTTTTTTTTTTTTGTAATTGTATCACAATTCATGGAAAGGAAAAAAAAAATCATGATGTGGGAGTCCTGCCCAAAAAAAAAAAAAAAAAAAAGCTAGTAATCATCAGTTCATCATTTTCTGTAACTGCTGCATTCTAATTAGTCTCACGGGGAGGCTGGTGCCCATCCCAGACAACTCAGGGTGAGGACAGATTACACCCTGGACAGCTCGCCAGGCCATCGCAGGGTGGAAACACGCTGACAGCTTTGCAAAACTTTGTCGAAAGTCAGCAATGGTTCTTTTACAGGCCTCATACCATATACAGTGAGAGACACGGCCGGCCTTTGATAACCCAGTTAGCTGTACTGGGGGGGGGCAGTGACAACTTGTGGAGAGTGGGACTCGAACCCCCAACATTTGGATCAGCGATCCGGCGCCTTATACCACTAGACCACCACTGCCCCAAGCTGCTAATAATAATAATAATAATAATAATAATAATAATAATAATAATAATAATAATAATAATAATAATAATAATAACTATTATTATTATTATTATTATTTCAATTGCCGATAAGATTGTGTGGCCTGGCTGCTTGAGACTCTTGAAAACAGCACAGATACAGAAAGAAAGAATATTTAAAAATAAAAATCAAAAGGAACGTGCAATCCCATATCAGGCAGTTTAAGGTCGGTGCTGTCCCGACAGCAATGTGACTCAATATTAAAAAAAAAATATATATATATATATCACTCTGGGTAGAAATGATGTGTCCCAATCTTATTCACTGTGCTAGCCTGACATTAAAGTAGAATTTTCACTTGCGCCATCGATGGGTATGACTATCTCATGAAAAAAAACAATATTTCATGTCATAAATCAGCTCTACTTCCTGTAACATGTAAAGCGGAGTCAACGTCTGCCATCCACTCTCCAACCTACATGATTCTCAAATGAAAATTCAACAGTGTGTTTCTGCACAGGTCAGTGAGCACTGATTCTGAATAATAATAATAATAATAATAATAATAATAATAATAAAATAGGTACAGGACAGTGGTGGTCTAGTGGTATAAGGTGCCGGATCGCTGATCCAAAGGTTGAGGGTTCGAGTCCCACTCTCCACAAGGTTTTCACTGTCCCCCCCAGTGCGGCTAACTGGGTTATCAAAGGCGGGCCATGTCTCTCACTGTCTATGGTGAGAGGAATGTAAAAGAACCATTGCTGACTTTCAACAAGAGTAGGCTGAAAAGCCGTCAGCATGTTTCTGCCCTGTGATGGCCTGGCGAGCTGTCCAGGGTGTACTCTGCCCTCGTCCTGAGTTGGCTGGGAATGGGCACCAGCCTCCCCGTGACCCTAATTAGGATGAAGCGGTTACAGAAAATGAACTGATGATAAAATAGGTGTTTATATATACAGGGCTCTCCATATTTATTTTAAAAGCCTGAACATGAATTCTATTTTTATTGCAGAGGCATACTGTAGAAACATGTAACCTTCAACTCAAGTGAATTTTAAGGGGGGGGGGGGGGGGGGGGATCCCTGATGAAGAAAAAATTATTTTTTGAAAAAAATCATCTGTTCCACGTTATTATCACCCCTAACATTTCGGAGCAAATAAATGTATAAATTGAAGTATTTCTGATATTTCTACCTTAGTTTATAGAGTTGATCAGAGTATCTACAGACAGTTAATTAGTAATTTGTCACTTCCTGTTTCTCTGGGTATAAATATGATGTGACACAGAAACTATTTCTCTTATCCACTCTTTAACATGGGAAAGACAAAGGAATGCACCATTCAAGTAAGGCAGATGTGTGTCGACCTTCACAAGTCAAACAACGGCTACAAGAAAATCGGCCCTCGCCTGCACCAGCACATATCTACTGTCTTGGAGTCATTAAGAAGTTTAAAACAACCAGGACAGTGGGAAACAATCTTGGATGAGGACGCAAGGTTATTTTGTCACCACGCACAGTGAGGAGGGTGGTAAGAGAAATTTAGAGAAGTTCTCTAAAGCTCACTGTTAAAGGATTACAACAAATGGGTGATTGTCACATAGTCTCCAAAACAACCATGTTCATGCCAGCAAACTGTTTGGGAAGCATGCATGGACAATACAGTTTCTCAGTCACAATCATAAACACAAATGCCTGGAGTCCGATGAGCGGTACTGGCACTTCAACTGGGACCGTGTGCTTTGTTCAGATGAGCCCAAGCAACAAATGCTTGAAGAGTGTCTGGCGGGACACAAAAGATGAGTATGCAGCAAAGCACCTCATGCCCACTGTGAAGTATGGGGGAGGATCAGTGATGCTGGGGGCCTGTTTGTTTTCCAGAGGCCCTGGGAACCTTGTCAGGGTGCATGGCATCATGGATACTTTGAAATACCAGAACATTATATATAAAAATTTGGTGGCCTCTCCAGGAAAGCTGAAGATGAGTCATCATCGGGTCTTTCAGAAAAAAAAATAACCCTCAACATGTGGCCAAATCAACACAGAAATTGTTCACCAGACACAGAATCAAGCTCTCCCCATGGCTGTCTCAGTCCCTAGACCTCAAACCCATAGAAAACCTATGGAGTGAGATGAAGAGGAGAGTGCAGAAAGGAGAACCCAGGGTGCTGGATGATTTAGAGAGGTTGAGCAGATTGGACTGATCCAATATCCCTTGTTCTGTATTGGCCCACCTTGTGGAACATTATAGGAGAAGATGATGTGCTGTTGTGTTGGCAAAAGTTGTTCCTCAGAGCATTACCATCAGAGGTGTTAATAACTGTGCACACATGAACTGATGTAACAGAATTATTTCTTAATGTGAGATTTTCTTTCCCCACTGAATAAATGTATGTGAATAAAGGTTGGATTTTCTTTTTTTTCATTATGGAAAAAAAAACACTGAAAACTTGAATATATATATATATATATATATATATATATATATATATATATATATATATATATATATATATATATATATATATATATATATGTATATGCATAAATGTAATGCATATATATATATATATATATATATATATATATATATATATATATATATATATATATATATATATGTGTATATGTATGAATAAATGTATGTGAATAAAGGTTGTTTTTTCTTTTTTTTCATTATGGAAAAAACACTGAAACACTGAAACACTGAAAACTTGAATATATATATATATATATATATATATATATATATATATATATATATATATATATATATATATATATATATATATATATATAAATGTATATGCATAAATGTAATGCATATATATATATATGAATAAATGTATGTGAATAAAGGTTGTTTTTTTTTTTTTCATTATGGAAAAAAACACTGAGAACTTGAATATATATATATATATATATATATATATATATATATATATATATATATATATATATATATATATATATATATATATATAAATTATATTGAATTATAATTATGTTAGTATGTATATATATGTATTTAATATGTAAATAATATTGAATTATAATTATGTTAGTATGTGAGAAGTGCTCATATTTGATTTTTCTGTAGGATTTTATTATTATTATTATTATTATTATTATTATTATTATTACAAATGTCTACATGTTTAATGAGTTAATTCATCAAAAATACTTTATTTTATATTCTTTACCTCTGCATCATATAATCATATTTATTTTTTATCATTTTTGTATATGTTTGTTGTCTTTCACTGATTAATTAATTATGTTTACTTGGGTTTAATTAAGCTCATTACCTGCAGTAAGAATTTAAAATTACTAAAGACTCAGTAACACAAACATGAATTAACTGTAAAATGTATTTGAAAAATAAGTAAAGCTAGAAATAAATAAGTGATTAACTTTAATTTTCCTGCCACGAACCCAAAGCCCGAGCATCGGTTGAAAGATCCCTGAGTTATCTACATGTCACTACATTTTCACACTTCCATAAGTGTGAAGTTTGAATGTGCATTTTTTTATTCCGCTCATGACGCAGGACTAAACCTCAGCCTGATTGTCGTAACACACATTCGTGACAAGAGAAGTAGGCCAGGGCGCCGCTAAAACCTGTAGCATGACACACATCAGTAAGATCAATTATTTAAAATCATTAGGGAGTGAAACTTAATGGAGCGAGAATCTCATTTCTCATCATAAAACAATAGCGATGAGAAATGATGACAGGAAAACCACATGAAAAAAAAAGTAAATACATGGAAAATCTCATCAGGAAATCCTAAAACAAAAGATTCAAAAGACTTTGTTTAGGGTAAACAATTACGGTAATATTTTTAATCTTAACTGTAAACAGATCACGTTTTTATTCTAGAGTGGTTCAGAACTCTGAGACTGGAGACTCCTTCCATAAACATTTTACATTTTCTTACAGCACTGATCATCGTATGAGTAATAATGCTGAGTAATGTATAAGCGATTACTATACCAGGTAGTCTAGTGGTGCCACGTTTAGTGCGCCCACCTCACAGCAAGAGAATCCTAGGTTCAAGTCTCATGGTGCGGATGTTTCTGTATGGAGGTTCCATGTTCTCACCATGCTTGATGGTTTCCTCTGACAGTCCAAGGACACACATTAGGCTAATTGAATAGTCCTGATTGCCAACTTACCAGTTCCTCACAGGGCCAAAAGACACACACAACCATTTTCACTAATACTCACACCTAGGGGCAATTTGGAATATCTCATTATCCTAATGTTCATGACTTTTATCTGTGGGACGAAACCAGCATACCCAGAGGAACCCACATGGGCACAGGAAGGAGATGCAAGCTCCACACATGACTCAAACCCAGGACCTATTGCTGTGAGGTTGATATGCTACCAACCATGCCACTGTGAAACCCTGTGCTCAATATTGAATAAAGGCGTCCACCTCACCACAAGCAGAGCTTGAGTTTGAATGTTCTCTCTGTGCTTGTGGGTTTCCTCAGGGTGCTCGGGTTTCCTCCCACAGGACAAAGTAATTGGCTGTTCCAGATTAGCCCATAGTTGTGATTATTGAGTGTAAATGGTTGTGGTGGCCCCCGAGATGGTCTGGCGAGCTGTTTAGGACATGTGCGACCTTTGCCCATTGTTGGCTGAGATAAACCCACAGCACTAAAAGGATAAAGTGAGTGAGTGAGTGAGTATGTGGATGTTCATCACCATTTCACATGCAGAGGTAAAAGCAATCACACATACACAGTGTGTGTGTGTGTATGTGTGTGTGTGTGTGTGTGTGTGTGGGGGGGGGGGTCCTCCCAAAATATCTTGTTCATAAATATTAGTGGTGTGGATCAAGAATATTTACATTGCCTGATGAATCCCCTGTGTGAATAATCCGGGTGTGTTTGTTGGACACATCTAGAGAGCAATTATAACTACGGAATTATTGTAAAATTGCAGAATAACTTTTATTGCAGGGCAGAGACAACAAACACTCCAACAAGAATTTTAATGATGATTATAATACCAGAGGCTACAGTACTGAGCACATGTTGCCTTTGATGCTTTCCCCCCCTTTAAATTACCAAGTGGTAATAAGCATAAATATCTACAGTCCTGATTTGAACCAAAAAATGCTGACCTGAAATTTTAAAATGCGGAGGAAGGAAACGGCCTGGTGGTGCTTTGTGTTTTTATAGATCTTATAGCTTAACTTCACCTCAATAAACAACTTCTGCCTGAGAAAATATTCACTCTTACTCTCAACACTCGTTTAACAAATAAACGGCCAGTCCATAAAATCATATTTCACGTTCACGCTGGCCCTCATCGAGGCATTTTACACGTCTCAGAAAGCCTGCTGTGGTGTGTGTAAATAAGTTCGTAATATAAAAACGTCTGGAAGTGGATTTTCTCAGAGAGCATACGCTGTCTGAAGTGCACGGAGGCGCTTATCCAAGACTTACATACCTCCTGCCAAGTGTAAGTTACCTCGTCCATTACAATACACCTGGACGCAGGATCTGGTTGCATTTGACGCATGGACATGTCTTGTGTTCTTCCCTTCAGTCCTTTCCTATTTGTGTCGATCTGTGTGACTTTTTGTGGAGAGAATTTTCAAGTCTAGAAGATGAAAGAGAGTAAAAGACCCAGCTGGTGTGATCTGAGGGGATAACATGCTCACGTCAACCCTGTGACTCACTCGCTGTTATTTTTTTATGTGACATATCAAACAGTGCAATCAAGTACATATTAAGTATGAATATTTGGTAAATTATTCCTATTTTTGGTATACTCTAGTAATCCAGAAAGAGAAATTATTAGCTGTGCTTTTACCACATCCAAAGTAAACACACACACACACACACACACACACACACACACACACACACACACTTTTACCCAGAGTGCAGTTTGAGGTTAGATGCTTTCCTCAAGAGCACATCATCCATGAAGGTGAGGGAAGAGAGGGTAGAGCTGACTCCTGTCACGTCTCCCTGCTGTTTTGGGAATCAAACCAACAACCTTTAGGTCAAAAAGAAAAAAAAAATAAATAAATAAATATATCTAAATTTATATATGTGTATTTATATATATATATATATATATATATATATATATATATATATATATATATATATATATATATATATATATATATGGAAATTTACCCAAGCTTTATTTTCACACTTATTTGCTTATTTCTTAACTTTCTTTGTCATATTATAATGGAATGATGTAATCCTGAGACATTATTATTTTTGTAAGTTATTATTATTATTATTATTATTATTATTATTATTATTATTATTATTATTATTATTATTATTATTATTATTTATTTTTTATGTTTTATTTTTTATTATTATTATTATTATTAGTAGTAGTAGTAGTAGTAGTAGTATAGTTAAAAACTGATATGCAACAGAGAGGGATCGGGTGATCCTGGCATATCAGGCTTGTGAGGCTCATCATTAGCTCAGGGCCCTCACCTTCTCTACACGCAGTCCAGACAGCGAATGAGACTTCTCCCAGGAAGCACTACCGAGTTCAAACCAGCAAGAACTTTCCGGAGAATATGAAGACTCCCAACACGGCAGCCTTGTACATTGCCCAGGACTGTCAGAAGAGCTGTGTTCCTGGTAGCAAACCCAGGGACTCTCTTGATCGGTGTCAGTAGATCAGGAGGCACCAAAGCAAGGGTACCGAGGATAATGGGAAGTTGGGTGACTGTGTAATTTGGATATAAGCGAGACATTTCATATGCGAGGTCTGCATATTTTGCATGTTTTTATTTTATTTATTTATTTTTTGGTTCTTCTTCTTCTTCTTCTTCTTCTTCTTCTTCTTCTTCTTCTTCTTCTTCTTCTTCTTCTTATTATTATTATTAGTATTATTATTATCATTATTATTATTATTATTCAATGATGAAGTAAACCCAGTTGTTGGTGATGAAGATTAAGCCTGAAGTACAAACATGGCACAGTCACATGTTTCACTCTAAACCTTCCCAGCTGTTTGTTTTTGGCCAGCAGCAATGATTTTTATTTTATTTTGATTTTTTTTCTTCAGACTTCAGGGTCAATATTTTCTTGGAAGTCGAACACACATGCATTGCACCACATGGAGGGGCATATGCAGCTCCGGTGTATTTTTGACAGCCCTCCTCCGTCACCACTCGCTCCAACCCCGGCTGCTCATTAGACTAGACTAGCGCTCACGCTCTCGCTCCAATTAGCTCTGCTAATGGTTGTCACCAGCCGCCTTGTCTCAGTGTTACAGGAAGTGCTGCAGGGCTTTGCTGCAGAATGTCAAAAAAAAAAAAAAAAAAAAAAAAAAAGGAAGTAAAAACTCCATCTCTCTCATTTGCTCGTTTTTGGGTTCTTGCCCGAGTGAGATGTTGAATGACTTGGCCAAATATTTATGTCAGGGAATTAATTTATAAAAATTAAACCAGAATAAATACATCCCTGTTAACATCACAGCCTTCATGTTATGTTGACTTCATGCATGCTACATCGAATTTCCCGTGAATCTGAATCACACATCCTTAACATTTAATTTAGATATTTAATGTTAATTTATCCGTATGAACTAACTTTCTTTACTAATTTCTTAGCAGAGCAAAACGCTGATGGAGGAAATTGCACATCAGCTTCACAGCAAGCAATTCCTGGGTTCGAGTTCTGAGCTCAGAGAGGGCTTATACAATAGGGCAGATTGCATTTTTTTTTCTCTGAAGTGCTGATATGCATGAGTAATAGCTAGTAAGTATGGGATTTTAGGAATCATGGGAATCTAGGAATTTGTGGTGCAGCATGGCAGTGGTTTGTTTCCTACCTGGAAGGTCACTCATATGAGGTAACATAGAGAGGCTCTACATTCTCCCAATGCTGTCTTTTCACTGGTGTTCCCCAGGGCTCAGTTTTTGGACCACTTTTGTTCTCTCTTTATATTAAGTCCCTTTGTGATGTCATATCCTCACATGAGTTTTCATACCACTGCTATGCAGATGACATTCAACTTCTCACTTTTCCTCAGTCAGACACTGATGTTTCTGCCTGGATCGCTGTATGTCTGGCAAGTATCTCCTCATGGATGGCAGGTTACCAGCTGAAGCTTAATCCCTGCAAGACTGAATTGCTGTTTATCTTAGCTGACTAATCCCCACATCAAGATCTTGCAATCTTGGAGAATGCTGTGACCTCTCCTTCAGGCACTGCACAAAGTCTTGGAGTAACAATGAACAATTGTCTGCCCTTTTCTTCTACTGACAGGTCTACCTTTGAACGCTATTTGATGTCTACAAATGATTCAGAATGCAGCTGTACAGTTTGTTTTCAACCTTCTCAAATGCTCCCACACCACACCACTGCTAGAATCTCTCCACTGTCTTCCTGTAGCTGCTCGCATTTGATTTAAAACACTAATGTGTGCTTACAAAACCAAAAATGGGTCTGCATCTTACTACCTCAAAGCACTTATAAGACCTCACACTTCACCGCATTCTCTCAGATTTACTAGCACTGCGAGACTGATCCATCCCTCTACCAAGGGACAAGGGAAAAGGGCATCTAAAATCTTCTCTGTTCTGGCTCCCAGGTGGTGAAATAAACTTCCTCGACATCCCGACAGCTGAGTCGCTGGGTATCTTCAAACAAGGGCTGAAAACTTGCCTTTGTCAGAAGTACTAAATGCTGTAAATGTAAATGTTTGGCTTGCATGAAGTACCTTGGAGGAGGCATGTGCCTGCCCTCATTCTTCCCTGGTTTTGGGGATTGTGGTGGTTGTGGTGATTTAGTGGATAAGGTGATGGTTTACTGATCTGAAGATCAGCGGTTCAAACCCCGGTATCACTACTGTTGGGCCCTTGAGCAAAGTTCTTAACCCTCAATTGCCGAGTTGAATAAAAAAAAAGATACAATCGGCCCCTAACTTACGAAATTAATATGTTCCACAGCCCCTTCCTTATTGCGGGGATTTCGTAAGTAGGGGTCACGTCTTACATGATAAATGCCTAATTCGTTCCAAGGCTCCAGTGCTTGGACTGGATAAACCCCATAAACCCTTTAAAAATGATAAAAGTACACCAATTCTGTATGAAATATGTAATAAAACTAAAAGAAAATTATTTTATTAAACCATTTAAACATTTTATTAACTTATTTATTCATTAAACCATAATTAAACATTTTTATTAACACACACACACACACACACACACACACACACACACACACACACACACACACACACACACACACACACTCTCTCTCTCTCTCTCACACACACACACACACACACACACACACAGAGACCTCTCTCTCTCTCTCTCTCTCTCTCACACACACACACACACACACACACACACACACACACACACACACACACACACACACACAAACACACACACACAGACGCTTTACAATGCACATGTTTATTCTAGCGTTGTGGGCCACACCCACAAGACATGAATTCAAAGCACATTACCTGCTTGACAAATACAACTTTAATTTGATTCGTTGAGGGATCGGAATTCCAGATGATCTCAAATGCGCCCACATTTATTAAACATTTACTGAATTAAACAACTTAAAAAACTAAAGAGTGAAGCTTCCTTCTGTCTCTATCTGGGAGACCAGTGGGGCGAGATGTTGAGAGACAGCCAATGAGAGAGCAACTCGCACTTCTTCTTCTTCTCCTTCTTCTCCTTCTTCTTCTTCTTCTTCTTCTTCTTCTTCTTCTTCTTCTTCTTCTTCTTTTCCTTTTGGCTGTTCCCTTCAGGGATCGCCACAGCGAATCATCTGCCTCCATCTCACCCTATCCTCTGCATCTTCTTCTCTTACACCAACTGCCTTCATGTCCTCCTTCACCACATCCATGAATCGTCTCTTTGGTCTTCCTCTAGGCCTTCTGCTTGGTAGTTCCAACCTCAGCATCCTACTACCAATATACTCACTACCCCTCCTCTGTACATGTCCAAACCATCTCAATGTAGCCTCTCTGACTTTGTCTCCAAAACATCTAACATGTGCTGTCCCTCTGATGTGCTCATTCCTGATCCTATCCATCCTCGTTACTCCCAAAGAGAACCTCAACATTTTAATCTCTGCTACCTCCAGCTCTGACTCCTGTCTTTTACTCAGCGCCACTGTTTCTAAACCATACAACAGCGCTGGCCTCAACACCGTCTTGTACACTTTTCCTTTCATTCTTGTCGATACCTTCTTATCACATATCACACCGGACACTTTTCTCCAACCATTCCAACCAGCCTGCACACGCTTCTTCACCGCTTTGCCACACTCTCCATTGCTCTGGATTGTTGAGCCGACGCACTTAAAATCCTCCACCTTCCTTATCTCTGCTGCCTGTAACCTCACAGTTCCTGTTGGGTCCTTGGCATTCATACACATGTTTTCTGTCTTACTGAGGTTAACCTTCATTCCCCTCCTTTCCAGGGCATACCTCCAGCTCTCTAGATTTTCCTGCACTTGTTCTCTGCTCTCACTGCAGATCACAATGTCATCTGCAAACATCATAGTCCATGGGGATTCTTGTCTAACCTCATCTGTCAGCCTGTCCATCACCATAGCAAACAAGAAGGGGCTCAGAGCTGACCCTTGATGCAGTCCCACCTCCACCTTGAACTCTTCTGTCACACCGACAGCACACCTCACCACTGTCTTACATCTCTCATACATGTCCTGCACCACTCCAACATACTTCTCTGCCACTCCAGACTTTCTCATGCAATACCACAGTTCCTCGCTCGGCACCCTGTCATATGCTTTCTCCAGATAAGAAAGCAACTCACACGTCTTGTGAAATTTTGATTGGCGCATTTGAATTTTGAATTTCTTTTCGTAAGAGGGGGGTTGTTTCATATCTTGGGGACGGAACATCGTGAAAATGTTTGTCGTAATCCGGGGATTTCGTACACAGGGGTCTTCGTAATTTGAGGGCCGACTGTAATCGTAAGTCTCTCTGAATAAAACCATATTCCAAATGCTGTAGATGATTATTAATAAGTAAACTGGGGGAAGAGAGATGGCTTCTTTTGCAATTGCTATCAAAAATATTTTTGAACATATTTTCTGTTGGCAGCTGGGCTAGGTTTGAGCAACCTCAGTGAATTACATTGCATGTATGCAAAGTGCTCACCTTAATAAATGCTGGCTTTTGCACCAACGTACAGCAGGAGGAATAGATGCAAGTTTTGTGACCAGCAAAATAATGAACCCATCATTATTTTTTCCTTAAATCACATTTTTTTCTGTCTTTTTCACCCACATGTCTGAGAGATAGGTTTCAAAGACTGCTATTCTTTTCTTCTCTATATTTTCTCCGCTAAAGGGTCCGTCAGAGGTTTTATTGCCTTTATTGATGGCCAGAGGATGACGAAGAGTTTCAAGGCCCAGGTTTCCTTTCGTCAAACAAGCAAGATGGATAAAAGCATTGTTTATGGACTTTTGTGTCAACTCTATGTCACATGTCACTGTCCAGGAAGAAAGAGAAAAAAGAGAGTGACGGAGGTCGTGGCATTTATTAGCAAAACTAAAACAAAAATAACAGACAGAACAGGAAGTTTGTTGTCTCCCTGAGCTCAGAGTCGTTATCTGCTTTCCCGCACCTCCAGCCTGCCTGCTACGGCATGCTTAACTCGGCCTTGTCACTCATTTCGACACGCGCGCACACACACACACACACACACACACACACACACACACACACACACACACACACACACACACACACACACACACACACACACACAGACAGACTTGATCCTGAAATGTGTTATTAGATAAGTTCATGGTGTCAGTTTGAGATGAGCTGATAAGGACGCTGCAGTGTGGAAAGACTGGAGATGAAATAAGAAGGCGGTATCATCTTTTCCACTCAGAAAGGATGGGTGGATATCTGAAAGAGTTCGGTAGAAAAGTGCGAGGACTTTATCGTTCCATCTGCACGCAACATTTCACAAGATGTAAGTAACAGTTTTTAAAAAGGTGCGAAACTGCAGGAATCTGAACACAAACACAGGCACACACGCACGCACACGATACACACACACACACACACACACACACACACACACACACACACACACACACACACACACACACACACGCACGCACGCACGAACGCACACCCACACACACACACACACACACACCCACACACACACACACACACACACACACAAAGAATAATATCTAGAATAAAATAATAATAAACTAAATTTGCTTCATAAATCTGTCTGAACGCTGCCGATACTTCAGCTCAATAACAACAAGCTCATGGTTCGAGGGTTTGTTCAGTGAAATCAGTTCCAGGACCAGATACCATAAACATCAAGTCAGTGACTAACCATTTATCATGTGTCACTGTTTCAAGAAAATAAAATGTAATTTAACAAACAAACAAAAAAAAAACTCTCATGATGAAGGAAAATAAATAAATAAATAAAATGTTATTTGAATTACAGTTTCATTCTGAAACAGGACATAAAATAATACTGAGAATTGATTCCTTTTATGGATGTATATATGTATTTATTTTCAGATTTGGTACACCACACATACAAAGTCCGAATACTACTACAACTAATAATAATGCCCTGTGATGGCCTGGCAGGTTGTCTAGTGTGTACTCATCCGTTGCTGAGAGTCAGCTGAGATGGGTTCCAGCCTCCCTGCAACCCTAATTAGTATTAAGCGGTTCACCAAATGAATGAATAATAATAATAATAATAACAATAATAATAATAATAATAATAATAATAATAATAATAATAATAATAATAATAATAATTGGACCATTACGAAATTTACTGAAGGCATTTTTAGGCTTTTAGAGTTGAGTGGAGCATGCCCAGAAAACAGCATTACAGTGGACAGCCAGAATTTTGAGATTGGTACTTGGATGGTAAATAACCATGAGTAAGACGCTGTAGAACCGTTGACAAAACGTGATAGTTTTAACCAGAGTAACCATCAATAAAAGTTGATAAGTGAAACATATAATAATCTTC
>CM045728.1:102221814-102234314 GCA_024760905.1 Plotosus lineatus
AGGCGCCGGATCGCTGATCCAAAGGTTGGGGGTTCGAGTCCCACTCTCCACAAGGTTGTCACTGTCCCCCCCAGTGCAGCTAACTGGGTTATCAAAGGCCGGCCATGTCTCTCACTGTCTATGGTGTGAGGCATGTAAAAGAACCATTGCTGACTTTCGACAAGAGTAGGCTGCAAAGCCGTCGGCGTGTTTCCGCCCTGCGATGGCCTGGCGAGCTGTCCAGGGTGTACTCTGCCCTCGCCCTGAGTTGGCTGGGATGGGCACCGGCCTCCCCGTGACCCTAATTAGGATGAAGCGGTTACAGAAAATGAACTGAGCAATAATGATCAGGGTGTTGTCACACATCCTGTACAATCATAGCTGGGATTGGCTGCATGGGAATGGAAAGGTGGAGTGAAAAATCACGTTTATTTATTTTTTAAACCATACATGTTATTTTAGAAACATATATTCCACTATTGCACCGCAACTCAGCTTGATAGCATTACCATATCCACTTCACTAGTGGGCCAGCATGTAGGACAGTCGTGGCTTAGTGGTCAATGCGATGGGTTACTAATCCGAAGGTCAGTGGTTCAATCACCACTGGTGGTCTCTTGAGCGAGACCCTTTACCCTCAAATGCATCAAGATGTATATACATATTAAAAAAAAAAAAAAAAAGACAATTATAAGTTATAATATAAGCTTGATCATACCTTTTGTGACCAAGTGATTTCCCATGTTTCAGGTGTAAGGCGATATCAAGGTAGGAGGCAGGGCTTATCTCCTTTCATCTATTAGACACTCTGAGATAACAATTGGAAATTATGTCCAAATGTTAATTCATTAATTAACGAATTATTTAATTAATTAATTTATTTATCAGAAAAAAAATAACACGGAAAATACGCTAAACTGTAGTCAGCTATGCATAGTTGTTCCAAACTAGACATGAAGCTAATTATAATCCACATGAAGTGGCATTGAATTGTTTAGATTTGTGTTTATAGCAAAGCAGTATGTTATGGGTGGGGAAACTAGACTGTATTCTTAGAAAAAAAAAAAAAAAAAACCCTCACATGAGTTTTCAGATCAAGGCTTAACATCCCAGATTACAAACTTCAGGTAGTCTTGATATAGCCCTGGCTCGTCTGGCATAGTAGTGGGATAGCATCTCTTGTGAGGGAGTTGATGGTAGGACATCTATGTAATTGGATTGTCCACGTTCTGATAGGGGCTGGACTCCATTTCCCTCTGTCTATTAGTCCCTCTGTCAGGATCATGATACCACCCCTCTCTGTGATATCATTACCTAACCAACTCAATCTGTGATGCTGCCACCCTGGCACGTCCCACCTGCGGAGCTTTATGCACTCAAGTGAATCAACTATGTAGCCTACCATAGTTAGTATGGATTGAGCAGTTTTAGCACGCCGTGACAGAATACTACTTCTCGACAGCAGAGATTGAACCATCTAACTTGGTTTTTCACTGTATTTAAGAGACACATGATATACTGAGCAAGTAGTCATCAATATTTTTTTAGTTGCTGTCTGGAGCTATAGTAGCTTGTCGGTTTGATCAAGTTGTTCTTGTTGAATAATGATGTAGTTTATTTCATGGGTACATGCAGGGTGCATTTGCTTTATATACAGTACATCATCATTTTATGTGAGATGTCTGATGTGAAGTGATTCCGATTAAATAGGCAAATCAGATGTTCAGGTGAATCAGACGGGTGCCTGATTATTGTGATAACATTGATGCAGCCGGGCAAAAATAATCTGTTGGGGTTTTTACACCCAGAGCCTAGTGGCACATCTTTATTTTTTTGGTTTCTGTAGCATGAAGCTACCAGGAATTGAACTCCTCCTGGATGGGATGCTAGTTCTTTGCAGATTACCTTCCCAGTATTTAACTGGTACCCATTTATACTGCTGGGTGGAAAGAGGCACACTTGATTGGTTAAGACCTTGTCCAGGTGTTTTAGCACAGCATGGGTCTAACTGGGATTTGAACCCACAACCTCCTGACCATGAGCCCAGCACTCTAACCACTATACCACCGGCATCACCAGAAAGAAGCATAATTAGCAATCCTTCATTCATTTTCTGTAACAGCTTAATCTTAATTAGGGTCATGGGAAGGCTGGCGCCCATCCCAGCCGACTCCAGGTGAGGGCAGAGTATACCCTGGACTGCTCGCCAGGCCATTGCAGGGCGGAAACACGCTGACAGCTATGCAGCTACTCTTGTCAAAAGTTAGCAATGGTTCTTTTACAGCCTCTCACCGTAGACAGTGAGAGACATGGCCTGTCTTTGATAACCCAGTTAGCTGTGCTTGGGGGACAGTGGCAACCTGTTGAGAGTAGGGTTTCAACCCCCAACCTTGGGTTCAGTGATCCTGCACCTTTATCACAAGGCCACCACTGCCCGTAATTAGCAATTCTTTTAAGATTTTACAGTACAGTACTTTAATAATGTGGTGGAAAAGTAATAATATTACGCCTCTGTAAATGTGCTATTCATTCTCAGAATCACCCAAATTTGAAAGCAATTGCCTCTCTATTTGGATGAACAAGAGCTTGAAAAAAACCTACTTTTCCATATGCTGTTTGCAAATATAGCTAGTGTGTGTGTGTGTGTGTGTGTGTGCGTGTGTGTGTGTGTGTGTAATTGAGGTGTGTGACCATGGCCAATGGCCAGTGCTTAGTCGACGCCATGGATGTTCAAGTGGCTCCCAGCCAGCATGTTCATTCACTGCTGCCATTTCCATTGGAAACCCCCACCCCCACCTCCACCCCACCGCCCCCCCATCACCCCTTCTATATTGGTCTCTTTGCCTCCCCCAACATACACTCCTATGCGGTTCCCTGACTGGATGGCTTACTAAATTGAAGCATTCTTATAATCCTGGGTTTTTCTCTGTCTTTCAAATCACAGCTCCAACTCTAAATGAAATCCTTTACTGCCTCGATTCCTGTTCGATTGTGCTTTACACTTTGCTGAGAAATGTGATATTTTTGTCCCATTCCTGCTCAAGCTAATCGAATCTGATGTGGATTTTGCGATCAAAAAGAGACGTCCTCTCTTGCTGGAACGTGCTCGTGAACATCGATGAGAAGGAGAGTTATGGTGGAATGAAAGGACAGGTCTGGCCAAGCGGATGGATTCGCGTGTTAATGCTCGAGTGCACTGGGGGAGTAATGAGGTGTAGCATATCAGACTTAGCAGCTAATGGGCTGTGAAGTCATTAGTGCCCGGCCTCTCTCACTTTCTTCATCTCTTTCTATCTTGCTCCTGTCCTCGCTGCATTTTCTTATTTTTAGAATTGTTGGTCACCTCACTATATGTTCTCTTGTGATAGCTTTAAAAGTCCTCCCCCATAGAACCTTCTCTGAAAGTGAAACCTTCTGCTGTAGGATTCTACCAAAATGTTCATCAGACTGAGAAACTGTTCTTGTCATTTAGCTACGGATGTTGGTAGATATTCCTCCTATTGGTTTCTGTTTCTGTTACTCTTTTCCCGAGTGAACCTGGAGACAACAGGGTGACTAGCAGTGCTTAGCATGTCTGCTCCCTGGATTTGGATGAGGACTTTTTTGGTGTAGTTTTTATTTTCTTCCCATGCTTGTGTGGGTTTTCTTCAGGTCCTCCAGTTTCCTTTGACAGTCTAAGCTCTGACTGGCTGTTCCAAATTTTCCTATTAAGGCGGGTCAGGTCAGGATGATCTGCTACAGGTACCATGTAGTCCTGTACTACCTGTCTCATGGTCTGGTGGTTGGCGACTAAACTGGCTCCCCCATCAAGTTTATCTTGATGAGGTGGGTGTGTGGACACCCAACAGGATGAAAAACAAAACCTGTCAAAGGGTGGATGAGCTCACTCAAGAGCCAACGGTGATCCATACCTGGAAAACAGTTGGGTGCTGCAAGGGAATTTTGCCTGTCAAAACACTTACCATGTTTACACCAGAAAGAAACCACATACCAGATTGGTCAAGGATCAGAATAAAAATGACCGTGTCCTTAATGATGTGACAAAGTATGCAGCCAGCAAATGAAACTGGAAACGTCTGGTGGAAGACAACAAAGTGCACCTATGTCCAAATGGCTATGGACCTGGATGATGATGATGATGATGATGATGATGATGATGATGATGATGATGATGATGATGATGATGACATTGTCCTAGGTGTGAGTGTAAGTGTACATTGTTGTCTATGTACGTTACCTTTGCCTAACGAAGGGTGATGACTAAGTGGTTCATCAATCAAATGAATGATGAATGGATGAACAGTGAAACCGAGCTAGCATGACAAACCCTGACATAAATCTACAGAACCAACAACTCAAGTGTCTCCCAGATCACTACCCATCCATCCATTTTCTGAACTGTTTAATCCCACTATGTTCATGGGAGGCTGGAGCTTATAATCAGCCGACTCTGGGTAAAGGCAGGATACAACCTGAACAGCTCACGAGGTCCATCACAGAGTCAGCACACATAACCATTTAGACTCATACCTAAGGGTAATTTTAAACAATCAGTTGAATGTGTATTTCTTTGGACTGTGGGAGGATACATAAGAACTGGGAGGGAACACGGTGAGAAAATGAAAACTCCACACAGAAACGCTCTTACTAGCCCAAGATTCAAACCCAAGACCTGTTAAGGATACACCTTCTCAGAAGGTCTATACTTTGGGGCAATAAATAACTAGCAAATAAGCCGTGTCATCATCACTATCATCATAATCAGCAGCAGCAGCAGACATCATATGATGCTTCAGAGAAAATTACATCGCATTTCATATAAACGACAATGGATTTTGCGTCACTTCTGACATCACATCTCTCCAGGTTACCTCTGTGGGAGGGACTAAGATGGAAAGATAAGCTACGAGGAGGCAATGACAAGCAGGCATAACCACAGAAGGACACAGAGTCCAGCCCTCCAGTTCAGCATCAATAAATGGTTTTATAGAACACCCTACAATAAACACTCGGAATCTTGTTTTATTAACACTTGATAGACATGGAGGAGCCTTCTTGCAGAGACGGCTCATTCATTCATTCATTTTCTGAACCACTTAATTATAATCAGGGTTGCGAGGAGGCTGGTGACCATCTCAGCTTTCTCTGAGCAAGGGCGGTGTACAACCTGAACAGCTTGCAAGGCCACCGTAGGGCCAACGCACACAACTGTTCATACTTGCACTTACACCTAGGCGTGATTTGGACCAACCAATCAATCTACTGTCTGTGTTTTTGGATCATGGGAGGAAACCCATGCAAACAATGGGAAGAACATGCAAATTTCAGAAACACCCGAGCTCTGAATCGAACCCAAGAACTTCTTGCTGTGAGGCAGAGATGCTAACCAGTACGCCAACACAGCGTTGGAGCCTGCTTGTCATTGCCTCCTCGTAGCTTATCTTTCCATCTTAGTCCCTCCCACAGAGGTAACCTGGAGAGATGTGATGTCAGAAGTGACGCAAAATCCATTGTCGTTTATATGAAATGCGATGTAATTTTCTCTGAAACATCATATGATGTCTGCTGCTGCTGCTGATTATGATGATAGTGATGATGACACGGCTTATTTGCTAGTTATTTATTGCCCCAAAGTATAGACCTTCTGAGAAGGTGTATCCTTAACAGGTCTTGGGTTTGAATCTTGGGCTAGTAAGAGCGTTTCTGCCTGCGGAGTAGGCTCCGGATTGTCATTTCGGAAGCTGCAAATGTATAAATAAGTACAGATGATTTTTTTTTTTCCTATTATGAAGTGTTTGTGCTTATATTTCCTAGAAGACAATATTTTTGTCCATTTTAGCGTGTCTCTGTGAGTGTCACAACCTGCACACCCACTTTCTCTTAACCACACTAGCACTGTGGGTGTTATAGTAAAGAGGAAGCGCAGCCGCTCGTGACTGAGGTAACCTGATCTGTAATAATTACTCATGTCTTTATCCATAGCATGAAAACGTTGTACAATTATGAACAAATGAATCGTCGTTGTTAAATTTTTAACAATGGCAAAAAATAAATAAATAAATAAATAAAAATCTGGTTATTATAAGTCGTATCATTGGTGGGTTGAGTTTAATTAGCGTGCCGATTCCTTCCTGCTTTACATGAAGACTTGTTTTGCAGAAAATGTCTCTCAAGAAGGGATTTTTTCCTATGAGTAAAGATATGAGTGTGAAATATTATCAGATGAAAGAGAAAGAGGCAGAAACACAGATAGGTCGCTTCAACCTACACTAATTATGCAAATAGTATGACTGAATATTCTGTGTATTATTTTTCTAATAAGATTTAAATGATATTCTGTTCAGTTTGTTGGCAAACCAGGTCTTATTCAACCCAGATTAAAAAACAAAAACAAAACAGAAGTCCTAAACCTGATACGCAAGATTAATTTCTTGATGCTGAAATAGAAATCGTGGATGGTTCCTCATGACTGCATGAGTTCTTTCCCCACGTTTTTTTTTTTTTGTTTGTTTGTTTGTTTTTTCATCCAGAACTATTTAGTCTTACCAGACAATTATTTCACTTCATAAGAAGCCGTTCTCTTTCTTTTGCACAATTGTAACTAACTGAATCCTGGAGCGCCAACCCCAAGGCCTACAAAGTTTAACTTCTGCCATTTTGAAGCTAACAAACTCCTGCTCCCATCATACTCTGGGCTTCCTGACACACTACAGCACCCTCTGGGCTTCCTGATATCCCTCTCTCATCTAGATTCTTTTGTCATCCTGAATCCCACAAGCTTTTCCTGTTGCCCAGATCATGATCTTGCCATTCTGGTATCTCCAACTTCCCACTCCTGCCTCCATAAACCCTTATAGGTCTGGCCACCCTGAGGCTTACACTCACCAATGGCCAAACTGCTCACATCATTTCAAGGCATAATAGTTATTCGATGTATCTACCATTGCATGGCATACAAGCTTTTATAACTACCACTGTTAAACAATCCCCAGCTCCATCGAAATCCCAGTCCTGCCATCTGGACTCCTACAAGATTCTTCTCCATCCATCCTGAGGCCTACAAGCTTCTACTTCTGATATTCAAAAGTTATTCCTGCCATCGCAAATATCCACAAAATCCCACTACCTTCCAGGTTCTACTCTTGCCTTCATGAGTCCTACAAGACCCTAGTCCTGACACCATGAACCACATGACCACTTACTCCTACCATCCATATCCAAGTTCATATCCTGGTATCCATACCCAAGAATCTGCTGCCACCCAGATCATTTTTTTTACTACCCTGAGGCCAATAAGCTCCTACTGCTGCCATCTGTACCATACTGATACTACAACATTTTTGGTAAAACCCAGATCTGTCTCTTGCCATCCTAAGGCCTACAAGCTCCTACCCCAATATCGTCCGATCTACACGTTCCTACGCTTACACTCATGACGTCCACAAAGCTGAGGTCTATACATTGCGACTCCTGCTATTTTGAGATCCACGATTTCCTACTCCTGCTATCTTGAGGTATACAAGTGCCGACTCCATCTATATTGAGACCCACACTGTCCCATATTGAGACCCACACTCTGAGCATTATGAGGCATATAACTTTCTCCTGTCACCTTGAGATTTATGAGTTTCTGCTCCTACCATCATGAAACCTATAAGATCCTACTCCTACTATTTTAAGATCCAAACCTCCTGGTACCCTTCACATATTGCTTCTCTTGCTCTCCGGCTGAGTAGAATCTCCAACATTTACCAACCTGTCACCTTTAAGCTAATGCTCCAATTTTACAGACTGACTGTTAATTATAACCATCTGTTGAAAATCATTACAGTTCAGTAAAAGGCTCATAAATGCAGCTGTACTGATCTAATAAGCTGTATCCCATATTATTTAGATTATATATATATATATATATATATATATATATATATATATATATATATATATATATATATATATATATTTATATTTATATATATATATATATGCAGCAGAAATTATAAATGCAGCCGTGAGGGGGGGGGCACAAACCAGTGTCTCTCCCTCACGCCGGTCCCAAGCCCGGATAAATGCAGAGGGTTGCGTCAGGAAGGGCATCCGGCGTAAAACAAATGCCAAATAAACTATGCGAATCACAAGAAAGAATGACATACCGGATCGGTCGAGGCCCGGGTTAACAACGACCGCCATCAGTGCCGTCAACCAACAGGGTGCTGATGGAAATTGGACTACTGTTGGTCGAAGACGTCGAAGAAGGAGAGGCGGGAGGCGTGTCCGTTGCCAGAGAGAGAAGAAATTATCTACTAGTATTTCCAGTAATGATCAGATGAAGATAGATCTTCTATGTCTCAGTTTCTTTCCCCGTTGTATGATTTAAGATGGTTTTCTTTTGCCCACTTCCATACAGTATGGTTTGTCACTTGCTATGGGAGGATTACAGCAGAGGTATCATATTGCCAGTTGAAATGCAAGGACCATACCTTTGAAGAGCAAAGCCATTCTATGACCATTTTGGTGGATTTTGGAGACAGTCTTTTGCACTTGCTTGGAAAGTGTGAGCATCAGTGATGCATACATGGCAGCCATCATTCTTACAGATAGTAATTGCATTGCATACAGGGAAGCTGCAATTGCCTGAACATTACACATTGTTACAGCAATGAAAAGCTATGGTAACATCTGGTAAGCCATGTATGTCTCACAGATGCCTTCATGGCTGAAGTGATCTGGTTCTTTCAATCAAGCTTAATTTTAACACAACCAAACTTCATGGAAGCCATGGAAACCTTCATGGAAAAAAAAAAAAAATATATATATATATATCTCCTTGGGTCACATGTATTCCAAAGAAAGTGTGTAGGATAGCCACGATATAATGCTGGTTGACCCCCAAAACTCAAAAATAATCTAACCTGGTGTATTGTGAAGTCATTCAAGTTATATGAGACCAAGGCTTTAGGTTGAGATCTAAAGACCTGCTGTGCTAAAAAAAAAAAAAAAAATATATATATATATATATATATATATATATATATATATATATATATATATATATATATATATATATATATATATATATATATATATATATATATATATATATATATATATATATATATATATATATATATATAATTATTATTATTATTCTATTAAGTTCTATTAAATTCTAGAGCTTTAACATTAGCCCACACATCATTCTTCAGAATATGACCAGTGTTTGTAGTATGACAATGTCTAGAGATGATTTCTGAATTGATCTAAAAGGTGTGTGACCTATTTTAGTTGGCAGACAGTGGTTTTAATATTCATTTTAGAAGCCCATATTCTACGTGAGGTACAAAGCAAAGCTGCCTGTAGGACCGCAGCATCCGACAGCTCTCATTAAACTATCGACATTTTAATACCTCCTACTGCTCTTAAGATCTCGGTGTGCCCACCCCCTCAGGCCTTCCAAGCTTTTAATGGCTTCTGTCTTACACAAGCCAAGGATTAACCCATCTCCTATAGTAGCCACGTCCTCAAAGCACTTAACCTGCTCCTTTGCCCAAAGACTATGAAACGCCACCACTATATGTTTTAATATTGATCGGGGAAGATTGCCAAACCCATATTATCTGGGGTTTGTTCATATTTTTTTTAACTCTATTCTTCTTAAGAGCCATTATGAAAGCTTATTGTGTCCTAATTTAAAGCTCTAGATAAAAATTTCGGTCACATAGCATTCTGTCAATATTGTTCTGAAACACCGTAGGCTGAGGATCACATTTCATTCATTTGACACACATGAGCGAGAACATTTTCAGATGACCTCAACTTTCCAATCAGTTAGTCAGTCACGGGAGACTCTTGACTTTTTGACAAAAGTGGACTTTTATTCACAACCTGTCATGACTCTCTCTCTCTCTCTCTCTCTCTCTCTCTCTCTCTCTCTCTCTCTCTCTCTCTCTCTCTCTTTATGTCTCTCTTTCTCTCTCTCTCTCTCTCTCTCTCTCTCTCTCTCTCTCTCTCTCTCTCTCTCTCTCTCTCTCTTACTTATTTCCTCACCCCCACATTTTCCTCCTGAGACCTCACTTTACCTTCAACTTTCATGCCGCCCAGCTCATGCTTGATCTTTCTCACAGATACCACATACAATGTAAGGGTAGAGCGGTTATACATAGGAACTGGTCTAATTTACAGGAAACCACTATCAGTGTTTCCACAACAGGTCAACAGAGTGAGAGTATGTCTGCACCCATGAAAAGAGAGACCTTTGAACAGAAATGAGGGAACTTTCAGTTAAAAGGGTATGTTAATGTTTGAAATTAACTTGTTATACCCCAATTGTTACACAGCAACCCACATATATGTGGCCTCCTGAAAGAACACGTCATGTACCGAGATGTTCACACTTTCTACTCAAGAACGTTCTGAGAACTCCAGGTCTTTTAGTTCTGTACAATTAAAACTACACATTTCAGAATTTAAACATTAGAATAATTGCAATTAAAAAAATGTTAGTACCTTTAATGCTGATATGTCAAAATGTGTTAAAGAAGAAAAATCATATTGTGATGAAGAGCTTGTCCACCATTTTTGTTTATTTGACCAAATTTAACCTGGGGAACATTAGAAAGAATCTCCAAGGCCAGAGTTTAGAGTCTGTAGTTCTCAAAGTGGGACCTCAAGGCCATCAGAGGTCCACCAGGTGTGTCCAGTCTGGTCCAGTGTCTCCCTCAAAAAAGAACTAAGGATACTGGCTATAATTAACTAATTACTGTCAGGTCAGGCTTTATGTTTGCTACTGGTAACATTGTATCCCAGTACAACCTGATGCATGGACGGATAGTCGGCATCTAAACCGGTTTCCGAGCCAGTTTTACACTGGTGAAGTGGGAAACATGTCACCCTATGGGATGAAAAACAAAACCTGTCAAAGGTCGGATGAGCTCATTGTGAGCCAACAGCCAAAATGCAAGCCCCAAACAACTACTCTACTTGGAGACAGAAACTCTGAATGGAAACCCGAATGCTATTCAGCACATTTAATGCTTGTAGGCTGTCTAAAGAGAATTAGAACTTGTCAACTGTCTCTTAATATCAACATTCTGAGCATCCAAGAGTATTGAATACCCCAACCAGACATTGAAATTGTTTGCAAAAACAAGTGTGGTTATCATCTTCTTACATCATCAGCATTGGAAAATTCTCAAAGCTCAAAAATTGGTAGTATTGGCATTTTTGTTTTCTGTTTGTTGTAATTTCAAATAGTTATGAAGATATCAGCACGGGTTCGAGTGGCACATTTCTATGGCAACTCTCAAACTACCATCATAGCATGCTATAGCTCATCTATTGTCACTGATGAACCGACTGTAGACCGATCCTCATAAATATGTCATGAATCATGTTCTGGCCTACAAGGTTTTAGTTGCTGCAAGAGACTTCAATTGGCAAGTAGGTCCTGAAGATGTACTATTCACCTTCAACAATAAATGGACAAACCACAACAGAGAGAAACTGGTTAACTGAACTGAGTCTCATCTCATGATTGTCTTCCTTTTGGCTTTTTCCCTTTTACTCGGGAGTCGCCACAGCGAATCATCTGATTCGCACGTTTGATTTGGTAGAGGTTTTTACGTTGGATGCCCTTCCTGTCACAACCCTTTTTAGCAAGGGACAGAAACACGCTGATGACTTTGCAGCCTACTCTTTACGAAAGTCAGCAATGGTTCTTTTACATGCCTCTCACCAAAGACAGTGACAGACATGGCCCGCCTTTGATAACCCAGTTAGCTGCACTGGGAGGTACAGTGACAACCTTGTGGAGAGTGGGACTCGAACCCCCAACCTTTCGATCCAGCGCCCTATACTACTAGACCACAACTGCCCCTGAGTCTCAGCTAATGATCACAACACAAAATTCATGAAGCCAACTAACAAATTATGGCATTTGAACTTCCTACAGGAATGTGCTACCGAACTGACCACACCCTTGTTCTGTGGAAAAAAATAAATGAATAAAAAAATCATCATCATGAACTGCCAGACCTATTCATCTTTCTCAAGTGTTGGGTCTGACCACAGAGTTGTTTCAGGTACCATACGTCTGAGCCTCTGACAGTCCAAGAGGCCCACCCCGAATTCTAGCAAAGAGCTTGATTGTAAATATGCATGTGCCACCCCATAAGTCTCATTAGTAATCATCCTGGAAGTTCAAAACCACTTTGACTCATTTCACAACCCAATGATGACATTGAAACATCTTACAATAATCTCATCTCAGTCCCTCAGGAAGTTGTCCTGGCAAAGCTGCCTAAGAAGAAAGAGAAAGCCTCTCAGCAGCTGTGTACTAGTCAACGAAGCTTGAAAGGCTGTGTGTAAAACTGCTAATACACAAAAAAGACTAAAACTCAGGTCTAACTTGACCAAGAAACTTGATCAAGTTGGAAGCCATAGTTCCGCAAACAAACATGTAGCAGCGTGGCCAATCATCAACAGTCATGCATGGTGAAAAAGTAAACTATCAAATCTACATT
>CM045728.1:102239314-102246814 GCA_024760905.1 Plotosus lineatus
AACCATCGACCCGCCCCTTATCTTCTTCTTCTTTTCCTTTCGACTTTTCCCCTTTTTCAGGCGTCGCCACAGCGAATCATCTGATTCGCACATTTGATTTGGCGTAGGTTTTTACGTCAGATGTCCTTCCTGACATGACCCTTTAGCAAAGTGGCGGAAACACGTTGACGGCTATGCAGGTACTCTTGAAAATAGTTTTAACATCACACTATGGTGAACCCTCCACTTTTCTTTTCCCGCTCAGGTAAATGGCCATTTTTGATTGGCCCAGCAGAAAATTGGGCAGCTGGCACTTGGCCTTCTTTTTTTGTTGGAACCTAAAACCTAGAATTAACTTGTGTTTAGTAAAAACCACCTCATACATACAGAACGGCCTCTTTCACCACATCAACAGAACCTGCAGCCTGCTGCAGTCCAGGAAACAGTGGAACACCATCTCCCTGAGGGAACAGAACCAATACCTTTCGTCAACACTTGCATTTAATTAGATACAAAGCCATTTACATCATCATCATCATCATCATCATCATCATCATCATCATCATCATCATCATCATCATCATCATCATCATCATCATCATCATCATCATCATCATCATCATCATCATCATCATCTTCTTCTTCTTCTTCTTCTTCTTCTTCTTCTTCTTCTTCCACTTAATCCGGGGTTGGGTTGCGGAGGCAGCACCCTAAGCAAAGAGACCAGACATCCCTCTCTCCAGCCACTTTCTCCAGCTCTTCCAGAGGGACACTGAGGCATTCCCAGACAAGCCGAGAGACATAGTCCCTCCAGTGTGTTCTAGGTCGACCCCCGTGTCTCTTCCCGATTGGACATGCCCGAAACACCACACCAGGGAGGCATTTGGGAGGCCACCTCAACTGGCCACTCTCCTGCAACAGCTCCATGTAAAACCCGCCACTGTAAGGCTCCACCCATTTTTGTTAATGGTGGTTTGTACAGTGCTCTCCATGAAGGATCCACTTCGGGATTCAAACCCAGATGGACCCTCCATGGTGTGTCAGTCCGACCTTTTAGCTTTTCTCTCTTTAACACTTTCACCATCAGTTTGTACATGATTTTGTCCGAATCTTTACACAAACGTATAGGTCCTTACACACTGTGTTCTGAAAATCAACTAGAACAGTCTTTAAAATCTGGGGCAAGGCTTTCCACAGGAAAGCGGTCCGTGTCTCCGAGGGGTAAAACATTGTCAGTTCTGGAGACAATGCCGGAGTATTTGTCTGGAGAAAGCTGGTCCTTGCAGACCATCAGCATGTTTCCCAGAAGTCTCACTAAAGAAACCTCGACAACAGCAGAGAGAGCAGCGGCATCCTGCAGGTATGGACCACACAGGTCAAGCACATGTCCCAGTGTGGTGATGTGTGCCGCTACAAACTTCTCTGCAATGGACAGGCCAGCAGTCTGTCACATATTAAAACGAGTTCCACAGACAACAGGTTCTTTTAGAGTCCAGAACCGTTAGCTGTGTGTCTGCAATCTGTTCTTTTTAAAAAGTCCCCAGATTTGAAAAAGGCTTTGGTAAAACTCTGGAAATACTTTTAGGTTGTGTTTCTTAAGTCCATTAAAAAGAGAGAGTCCTGCAGTCCCTCTTCCCAGCACCCAGCTAGAACTGTGCGAGCTGTGGGCCTTAAAAAACAGGTCTTTTGGTCCAGTCACAGTCTCTGGATAAACTGGAGCCTAAACATTACTCCCCCTCTGGCCAGATGTAAAAGACCATATTCCCCTTCTTCTTTGGGGAGGAAGAGGACATTCTGTGGGACCCAATGCAGACAGTCCCAGAAGCATCTGACGATCTCAGACTGGGCTTCCGTGAGTAGGGTCCCGGGGGGTCTACGCAGGAGAGATGGTGCCACAAGATCATCTGCGTATGCAGACAGTTTAAAAACCGAATCGCAGTTCGGGACTTTAAAACCAGAGAGACCTGTTCCGAGTCGCTGTAAGACAGTCTTTATTGCGAAGGAGTACAGCATGCCTGATAAGGGGCAACCCAGCCTGATACCCCTCTGCACTTTAAAAGGAGCTGTCAAACCACCGCTGATTTTTAGTATCCTCTCAATGCTTCCATACAAGGTCCGAAAGCTAGCAATGAGACCCGAGCTGAACCGAAACCCTCGAGTGTTTGCCAAAGGTATGCGTGCGTGAATGCGTGTGAGACTTGGTCTCACTCCAAATGAACTGGAGAGGTCCAAAATATCCCAAATTATTCTCAAATATATATACAGTAAAACCTCCGCTGACGAACGCTTAAGCTCACGAACTTTTCGCCTCAAGAACATTAAATTTGCGAGCATATAGTCTCTGCTGACGAACTAGTTTTCGGCGGACGAACCAAACCACGCGGTCGAACAGCGCCACGGTGGCGGCCACGAGAAGCTGGCCTTGCGCTCACGGGCGTCACAGTTAAATCACCCCTTTCTTTGAGTGCGGATGTGGTTTGTGTTTGATAGACATTTTGGACCATATTGAGTGTACTTTTGCTATTATGGGACCGAAAAAGACCCCACCACAGGCGGAGATCATTGAAAAACACGAACGAGGTGTGCGTTTGTGTGACTCAGCGTCCCAGTACCAGTACGCTAAGTCTACCATTGCTCCCATCCTTAAGAACAAGGAAGCTATTAAGGGTGCGTGTGTGGCTAAGGGTGTTTCCAAACAGTAGGCGTTTCCAAACACTCCTTCCAAACAGTAAGTCCCTCCCTCCCCCCTCCTCCTCCCACTCCATTCCATCAAGCCATCAACTACCATCACAAAGGTAAATAAAACCACTTTATTATACAGTACAGTTTATTTCTTTAATTACAATACAATAGCACATTTATTATACATAAAATAAGGTATATTTTTGTGTAGTTTTAAGGCTTATTTAGTAGAAAATTATGTTTTATGGGGACCTGGGAACGGATTATTCTCATTTTAATGGTTTCTTATGGGAAATAAATGTTCGGAAGACGAACTTTTCGCCTTACACACACTTTCTGGGAACCAATTATGTTCGTGAGCAGAGGTATCACTGTATATATAATTATATAGTCTTGTATACAGTATGTCTGTACGACATTTTCTCAACTAATTTTAAAGTAATCGCGGCGGGGATGGCATTGTCGTTGGTTTCCATTGCGGGGACAGTGATGCTGGCCCCAGTGGTGTGGCCGCCAGCTCTGCTCCTTGCTCCGCTGGAGAGCAAGAGGCAGCAGCCGGCCGCTTTGTTTTGTCCCCCTCCAGGCGTGAGCGGATGACATCTCCCTCCATTCCGCACCTGAAACATTTTATATTCCCTGAGGTGCATGCATAGTGTAATCAAAATTGTCCACTTTAAATTTCAGAGCCAAATTCAGCTCTTCAGGACTTTTAAGTATCATCATTACTTGCCGTCTGAAGGAAATGGCATGCTTCAGGTGAGGGGACTTACACTTTACAGAGATCATTTTTCATCGGGGATAATAGTTGACCGTAGCGGGACATCTCCCTCTCCAAAACCACTTCACGCACGAATGGAGGGACATTTGAGATGGTGGCGCGCTTGGACGGGCTGACAAGAGAGAGAACGAAGGTGAAAGTTACCTGAATCACAACCCCGCTCTTTAATACCTTGTTCGCTTTATCCACGCGATCCAAGAACATTACCACCGCACCATTCATCCTCAACGCTTATCTCACGCTTTCAAAACCGACTAGTTCCCTGAGAGCCAGAACACAGCCCTCCACCGAGCAGCTGACTGTCGGGACCATTTTATTGCCAGCGAGTCAGCTTCTCCAGCCCGGAGCCAACCGACATTTTCCCGGTGTGTTTAGCACAGGTGCTCGCCACCACCTTTGTCGCCACCACACCCTCACAGAAGACTTAAGGTGAAAAATGAGCAAAACTAAGAAAGAAATAAAAGACAAAAAGAATAATACACAATGAATAGAAAAAAATAGCGCTCTCTGCAAACAAACACACTCCCATCCACACACACACACACACACTGCCAGCATGCACCGAGAGGGGGAGAAAGAGAGAGAGAGATAGTAAAGAGAAGGAAAAAGAGAGAGAAAGTGGTGAACAGAGAGAAAGAAAGGGAAAAGGAAGAGAATGAGACTGAGAAAGCGAGAGAAAGGAAAGGATGTGTGTGTGTGTGGGGGGGGTGTACAGTGTATCTGTATAAGTCTTTAACCCTACAACTCCACAATGTCCAAAAGCACCTCACACACATCACATTACAGGGATCCCTCACTTTCCGTGGTTAACGAGGACCGCAAAGTAGGATTGACCCCCCTGACTGACGTATATGTACATGTATATGTGTATATAATATCAATAAATACATATTAAATGCTATAAATGCTTATAATAAAAATTAAACACTCAAAAATAATGCATAAGATGTAAATAAATTAGAAATACACACACACACACACACACACACACACACACACACACACACACACACACACACATATGGATGCACACCTCACATAAAAATGTAAATAGTTTTGATGGGGGCTTTTGGGTTGTTTTGTTGTTGTTGTTGTTGTTGTTGTTGTTGTTGTTGTTGTTTTGGGGGGGCCTTGTTTTGTGGCATTTTCCTTAACGTTTCATCTATTTTTCCTTAATTTACTTATGTTTTTTATTTTTCAATTAATTTTTTAAATTTTCAATTACTATTTTTGATAAACCCACAATGCACCGAAGCCGCAGAAACTGAAGCACGAAGTAGTGAGAGATCATTGTAATTTCTATGTACAGATGCTCCTCGACTTACGTTTTAGTTCGGGTTCCGGATGGTCGAATTGGAAAGGGTGTTTCTGTGTCAGGTTTGCGTGTTCCTTCCATGCTTTTGTTGATTTCCTGTTTCTTTGGGTACTACAGTGTTTTTTCCTGACAGTTCAAAACCGAGTGTGTGTTGGTTCTGTGATGGTCTGGCCAGCTGTTCAGAGTGTACCCCACCTTTGCCCGGAGTTTGCTGAGATAGGCTCCAGCTTCCCTGCAAGCCTGGTTGTATTAAACAGTTTGTTGAATGGGATGACATGAGTGCAACATTTGTTTATTTATTTATTTATTTTTATTTTTTTTCTGTTGATGTTCACATGCTCATATTCCACGTCCATAATTTTTTTTCAGGATGAAATGTTTTTGATGTAGTGCACACGGTTCTTCATGGTTTTATTATTCTCTGTGGATGTGATTTTACTGTAAAGATAAGAGCTCAACTCAACTTTGTTAATTCTCAGTTGATAAAGAGTAGAAGAAAAAGAAAACATCACATTAAAACCACAAAGGTAATGTGAAAAGTGTGCTCACAGGTGTGTGTGTGTGTGTGTGTGTGTGTGTGTGTGTGTGTGTGTGTGTGTGTGTGTGTGTGTGTGTGTGGCACACAGAGAGAGAGAGAGAGAGAGAGAGAGAGAGAGAGAGCAGTATGTGTCACTTTTCTTGCCTTATTTAAGCCATAGGTCTGAGGACAGACAACTCTTTCGAAAGCCACTCAGCCAATTCGATCATATCGGCCCTCTGTTATCTCACCGTCAGGGTCAAAGTGGAGATAGAGCAGGACACCGCCACCTTGTACGCTCTTAAAGTATCTAGATGTGTCCTTCTTCTCTTTTTATTCCATCTATTTAGCTATCCATCTATCTGTCAGTCTGTTTGCCTGCCTGCCTATCTATCTATCTATCTATCTATCTATCTATCTATCTATCTATCTATCTATCTATCTATCCATCCATCCATCTATCTATCTATCTATTTATCTACAAACCAGATTCCAAAAAGGTTGGGACACTATACAAATTGTGAATAAAAACTGAATGCAATGATGTGGAAATGCCAAATATCAATATTTTATCGTGAATAGAACATAGATGACAGCATCAAGAGTTTAAAGTGAGAAAATTGTATCATTTTAAAGGAAAAATATGTTGATTTTAAATTTCATGGTGTCAACAAATCTCAAAAAAGTTGGGACAAGGCCATTTTCACCACTGTGAGACATCCCCTCGTCTTCTTACAACAGTCTACACACATCTGGGGACTGAGGAGACAAGTTTCTCAAGTTTAGAAATAGGAATGATGTCCCATTCTTGTCTAATACAGGCCTCAAGCTTTTCAACCGTCTCGGGACTTCTTTGTTGCACCTTCCTCTTTATGATGAGCCAAATGTTGGCACTTCCACATCATTGCATTCAGTTTTTATTCACAATTTGTAGTGTCCCAACTTTTTTGGAATCCGGTTTGTATCATTCAGTCTGTCTGTCTATGTGTTCATCAGGAATAAGTTGAACTGTAGTAATACTTCATGTCTCTGACATTGTCTACATTAAAAAAAAAAAAAAAAAAGGTTTGTGTGGGTGTGTTTATCCTGAAGCATTTGATGTATTGATAAATCTGTTGATATTGGAGACCATACAGAAGGCCTAGAGGAAGACCAAAGAAGAGATTTATGGATGTGGTGAAGGAAGACATGAAGGTCATTGGAGTAAGAGAAGAAGATGCAGAGGACAGGGCGAGATGGAGGCGGATGGTTTGCTCTGGTGACCCCTGAAGGGAACAGCCGAAAGGAAAAGAAGAAGAAGATTGGAGACCATACAGATGTCAGGCGCATTACAGCAGCACTTGTGTGGTTGTGTAGGTCCTGGAATGGACTGGTGACCTGTTCTCAGCGTAGCAGGTTGCTAGCCTAGTACAGGACTTACACAAACACAAACGTGCATTCACACTCGCATCCACACGTCAGCCAATTTCAGAGATGGTACCCTGAGGAAACCCACACAAGTACAGGAGGAACAATTAACCCCAACTGAGATGGACCTCTAGCGGAGATTTAAAACTTAAACCCTTTCACTAAACCCGACTCACTCTCCATATCAACAATTACACAGTTTTATTTTTATCCATTTACGGCTGTACGAGTCTCTGTGAGTGAGCTGTTAGCGTGTACCTGCTAACACATTAGAACAGGTGCATTAATATTATAAACCTGTGATTAGCAGCTGTGCGAATGACAGAGCTGCTGTTATTGGACCAATCAGAATCCATCTGCTGTATATAAACATGACAGTATGTAGAATTCACAGGACGTGCTTCTGGAAGTTACTATCAGGGTTGAGACTCAAAGAAAGTGATTTAATCTGTGTGTGTGTGTGTGTGTGTGTGTGTGTGTGTGTGTGTGTGTGTGTGTGTGTGTGTGTGTGCACGCGCATGTGTGTGTGTGTGTGTGTGTGTGTGTTGGTGTGGGTGTGTGCTTGGCACTGCGTGTGTGTGTGTGTGTGTTTGTGTGTGTGTGTGTGTGTGTGTTTCAGTGGAGTTTCAGAAAGTTTTCTGTGTGCGTATAGAGTGAGTGCTTACACAGGAATGGTTCAGTTCAGTAAAATTTAATTTCAGGCAACTGCACAGACACGTTCTGATTTAGTGCTGAATGCTTGTGTAGACTATGTGCACACAGAAAGAGCATGAGAGACAGTGAGAGAGAGAGAGAGAGAGAGAGAGAGAGAGAGAGAGAGAG
>CM045728.1:102256814-102266814 GCA_024760905.1 Plotosus lineatus
GACTTTCGACAAGAGTAGCTGCAAAGCCGTCAGTGTTTTCCTACCCTGCGATGGACTGGCGAGCTGTCCAGGGTGTAGTCTGCCCTCTCCCACTGGAATGGGTGCCAGCCTCCCCGTAATCCTAATTAGGATGAAGCGGTTCAGAAAATGAATGAATGAGTATTTCCTGTCTTTTCCTCATCATTTCATTCATTAATTTCCTTCCCTCACATTATTGTCACAAACAGAACGCTTTACTGATTCCAGAGGAAATTGTGTGAGCACAGTTGCACCATACAAGGTCCACATTAGATAAAATCTTAATTAAAAAAATTACAAATATCTGCATATGCATATATGAGTATACATACATAATCCACGTCTAAAATTAGAAGTTACTAATAGCTATATAATATCCAGTCTGTTAGTATTATCTACAGTATTATCAATATCAACAATCCTAAATAGGGTCACGGGGAGGCTGGAGCCCATCTAAGCCGACTCGGAGTGAGGATGGGCTACACTCTGGACAGCTCACCGGGTCATCCCAGTGCAGAAACTCGCCGACGGCTATGCATCTACTCCTGTTGAAAGTCAGTAATGGTTCTTTTACATGAACCTCCCACCACAGACCAATCAGCGACATGGCCAGCCTTTGATAACCCAGTTAGGTGCACTGGGGGGGACAGCAGTGACAACCTTGTGGAGAGTGGGGCTTGAACCCCCAACATTGGGCTCTGTAATCAAGCACCTTACCACCGGGCCACCACCGCCCTAAATGTGATAAACAGGAGAATGTACATGTGAGTGTATGGCAGTGGATGTTGTTGCTGTATGGAGGAGGTTGTGCAGTTTAATGGCCGCGGGGAGGAATGAGTTCCTGTGTTCAGTGGTGCGTTTCGGTGGTATCAGTCTCTCACTGAATGAGTACTGTGACTGAGCAACACGTTGTGAAGAGGGAGGGAGGTATTGTTCAATATTGTCATAATTTTGGACATCATCCTTCTTTCTGACACTAACGTCAGAGAGTCCAACTGCATTCCTGCAGTCACCGGCCGTGTGGATCAGTTTTTTCAGTCTATCCATTCATTTAATTTAATTTCTTTCTTTGTTCCTATTCTTTTCCTTTGATTTCATTTATTTTCCTTTCTCTCCCATGCCTTACCATTCATTGACTTTCCTTTCATAATCTATTATTTCCTTTCATTTCCTTTGAATCTCTAATGTCACTATCAAACCGGGACAATCCTTTTTGTCCCAACACTGTGTCCTACCACCTTTTTTTTTTTTTTTTTAGCAGATGTTCCAACTCCACCCTGCCAATTTACCATGTGATCATTTGTTCATTAAATCCCTTCATCCTCCACTCAGGCATGGGTCCCTCCCTACGTCCCTGTCCCTGTGGTAAGTTTTTTGTTTGTTTGTTTTTGGGGGGTTTTTTGGATACCATGGAAGGCATTACGTCCAGCACAGATGGGGACGTCACGTCTAGTCCAAGCACTGGCTCCAGATGTACAGAGAGCATGCAATACAACACGAAGACGTTGGAAAATGAGAGCGGGATCGGACCAGGATATGAGGAGAGACAGATAAAGAGAAAGAAAGGTGGTGCAAAGACTATGAATTTTGTTGTCATTAACACCATCGACAGATGTGCAAAACCCCAAAGGAAAGGACAGCTGTGCAGCGTTTTGACAGAGTGTAAAACTTCTCTCTCTCTCTCTCTCTCTCTCTCTCTCTCTCTCTCTCTCTCTCTCTCTCTCTCTCTCTCTCGCTTTCCTGAATGGTGTGCTTGTTAAGGACGGGAGTCTCTTTGTTATTTTAGAGCCTCCTCTTCACGTCCCTCTGTTTTAACAAGCTTTTTATGGAGCGAGCTTCTTAATGGCCTCTCACTTATAAAACAAAGCTGCCGGTGACATGGGGACGACACCATGAGAAACACAATAAAACTGATGTGATGGATGGCCCTTCTGTGCACCACAATTAAACCCCAAACCCACACAATGCACATTAAACAGCAATACATGCACCACACACACACACACACACACACACACACACACACACACACACACACACACACACACACACACACAAAAAAAAAAAAAAAAAAAAAAAAAAAAACAGTTTAAGGTTCTCTGTCCATTGTCTTACCATTCATGTCATTCTTTTCCCCTTAATCTACTGAGATTTATTGCCTTGTTTGATTTCTGTGGTCCGATTATTGTGGAGGGAAAACAATTCATAATCATAGAGCATGGCTAACACAAACACATAAAACCCCACAGCGATTTGGAGATTCTATTTCACCTGTAGCGCGAGAAGCTCTCTCTCTCTCTCTCTCTCTCTCTCTCTCTCTCTCTCTCTCTCTCTCTCTCTCTCTCTCTCCCCATGACAATAAATAAACTGCTGACTTTTACTAAAATTATTCAACACAATAGCAAAGAAGGATTTTCTAGGGTGATATATTATCTCAGGACTGTTTTTTTTTTGCTTTTTTTTTGTACTTGTGAAAAGAGCCAAGAAAGTAGCGGAGCTGAAGGCAGAACAATGGAGTTTCAGATCACACCTCGTCATCTTCTTCATCTCTTTAGAGAAAGAGAGAGTGAAAGAGAGAGAAAAAAATAAGAGAGAGTGGGAGAGAAATGAAAGAGAGAGTGAGGAAAAGTAAAAAATAGAGAAGGGGAGAGAGAGAGAGAGAGAGAGAGAGAGAGAGAGAGAGAGAGAGAGAGAGTTGAGAGTGTGAAGGAAAGAGAGAGAGAAAGATATTGGTCTGATTACGAAACAGGTACTGAAATGTGTGACATTGAACTTTTACATTCTCTGCAGATTTAGAAAAAAAGAAAAAAGTCCCCATTTTTAATGTATTAGGCCAATATACATTAAAGGCTGGTGGATGCAGGATAATATTCCTTGGAGAAGCAGCAGCATCAAATTATCAGCAGGACGACTCAAAAAGTCAGTAACATGGGCAGAATGAACAGCCTTCGATTCACTAATCACGCTTTAAAACTAAAAAAGCTAAAAACGCTTTAGATAATAATTGTGTAATTAGTCACACTGTGATAATTGATGGTGTTTGACATGTTTAACTTTTCTTTATTATCTAAAAATCAATAAATGTCAATACATCAGTGACTGGTGGGAGTACAAGATACACTATGTAACATGGACAGGAAAAGTTAGGTATATCATCGAACCCTTCGAGACTTTAGTAGAGACTCATCAGGATGTGAAAATAATCAGGTCTTTCTCTTGACACAAAATTGAGCACGGAAAATATTTAAACTAGAAAGTATTTGAATTATTTCAACAACTGTGTTCACCACATGTACATATTTTGATATGATTTTATCTCCCAGGCATGCACTAAAGATTTTGATGCATTGAGTCACAAATAAACTTGGATATAGAAATATTTATTCAAGTTTGAAGTTGGGTAGTTGGAAAATGTGCCAGTTTTGTGATCATATAGCAAGAGGGAGAAAGATACAGAGAGGGAGAGAGAGAGAGAGAGAGAGAGAGAGAGAGAGAGAGAGAGAGAGAGAGAGAGAGAGAGAGAGAGAGAGAGAGAGAGATCCTATTGCTTGAACAATAGTGCACACAATACAGCCGGCAAAAAGTATCATGGCTCCACTTTCTCAGTAAATTGTGATGTTTTTAAAATGAGGAACATTTCCTTATGGTTGGGTCAGTGGGCGATAAAACACTGTGCTGGGTTGATATAGAAAATAAATCAATAAAACACAGTTACTGTCACCACAGAGATTGTTTTCCAGTAACAATACATCCTGAAGTGTTTCACTCCTCCCACTAAAGCTTTTGTTAATCCTTATTAAGAAAGGTACTTCCTTCTTTTGTTTTCATTTAAATATACATTTATATTTATCTCCTATGGAATATCTAAAAAAAAAAAAAAAAAAAAACCTCCGTCGCCGATCTCCCACAGTTTCCTCCCACAGTACAAAGACAAACACAATAGACTAATTGGCTATAAATTTTTGATGTGTGTGGTTGTGTGCGTGTGTGTGTGTGTGTGTGTGTGGTGGTGGGCGCTGGTCATATGATGGACTGACAAGCTGTTCAGGGATGTGGCTTGCCTTCACCCAGAATCAGCTGAGACAGGTTCAGCCATCCTGCGACGCGGGTTAGATGAAGCGGTTTGGTGAATGCATGAATGTTTTGAAGGTCAAAGACAAAGGTCGGTCCAAAGATGAAGGCCCCATAGGTTTGGAGGTTGCAGGCTTTTAACTTCGAAATGAGCGCCAATAGACAGAAGATTACTATGGAGCCCTCACAGTAAGCTATACTGTATAAAGACTTGATGGGAAGCATATATGGATGTAATGAGAACCATATATGGAATCAAACAAGACAGTTACCTTTGACCATGAGTGACCTTCAAAGGTCAAACTTCAGGCACCCTTTAAATCCCTTAGATGTGACAGGTGTTTTTTTTGGTGATTTATGTGGCATGGTGAAGGTTCCTTACACTTTATGAACATATTTCTATATCTTTACTATTCTTTTAGCTTATACTTGTCACTTGACTCTTTAAAAATCCCGTGGTGTTATCTGGGTGACTTCATGCAGAGCAGTCTTATTACTGAAGGGCTCGTCTTTCCTTCCATGTCTTCCCTCTGCTTCCACACATTCACCTTTATCTCTGTGAACATCACTGGCTGTAAGTCTTCAGATAAATCACTCTTGCATTGTTCCACTGAGTCTAGACTTTATTTACACAGCCCTCTCTCTTTCTTTCTCTCTATCCAACCTCCATCCCTCAGGAAAGACTTGGAGGCCAAGAGCATCGTGTAAGGAAATTGAAAATCTCAGCAAACAATGGCAATAATGATGCGAACAATAACAAGTCCGTGTTTAACAAAAAAATCACTACTTTGGTTCTTATTTAGAGAGAAAACAATGGATGTTTGACTTTGTTGGACGGAAGGTTATTCCCACTGCAGTCATGATTAATATGAAGGAGCCGAGTACAGACCTTAAGGGCTTCCATCACATCTTCTGAGTTGTAAACATCTCTCAAGTCATGGCTCACATTGGAATACTAATAATTAGCAGTGGTATTTGTTTTTGTTTTTTTTTTATTTGCATGTTGTTGTATTTCATCTGTGTGTTGTGCTAATCGCAGAGGTGACCTAATTGGAAAGATGTCAAAACATTCATTTCATATCTATGTGGGTGGTGAGTTGGTGCGCTTGCAGCGTGCACATGCAGCCCGATGATCTCATAGACAAAATTGACTCCGAAATTAGGAAAAACCTCAAAAAAAACTTCAAAACCTGTCCCAAAAAAATGATGAAAAGTACTTTATGAAAACAAAACTTTAACAATAAACCTGTGCCAAGTCTAGGAATTCCCATTATGAACTAAAAAAGTGTCCTATTTTGCACTGTTAAAGAACTCTTTAAAAATTCATAGATCAAGCATTTGATCCAGATTATCTCAAGCATTCAGGAGAGTCTTCTTTGTCCACAACCAAAATATGCACATAACTTTTTTCCCTTAATCCTACTAACAAATAAACACAAACTTGGTCTTGGAGATTAAAAAAAAAATTATATATATATATATATATATATATATATATATATATATATATATATATATATATATATATATATATATATATATATATATATATATATATATATATATATATATATGTATATATATATATATATATATATATATATATATATATATATATATATATATATATATATATATATATATATATATATATATATATATATATATATATATTTATTTATTTATAAAACTGTTAAGGTCACCATGTTTCGGGGATAAGACCCCTGTTTACTTTACATTAACTTTAAGACAAATGCCAACAGACCTGCCATAACAATGGAATATTAATGGGAAACCATATACAGATTTCAGATTAGAAAATAGGCATCGACCTTGAGTAGCCTTGAATGGTCACACCTCAACCACTGAATGTTGTTCTTTTCTTTAGTTACACTTTGAGGTAAATTGAGTGTAAGGGAACATCTGCAAGAAAAAAGAGGTCTTGGAGAGTGATAACCTCTGCCAAGACAATATGAACCAAACATTTCTGAATCCAAAATTTGTTCCAGATCATCTTCAAAATCTGAAACAGTCCTTCTTGTACAAGGCCACACCTCTGTTAGAAATTTCACAAACTGCTGGATCTTTTGTTCTATACAAACGGAGGGTAAACGTAACCTCAGTGGTGAAGGTAATAATCACATTAAGCAAAATAACTATCATAAAAGTTGATTTCTTTGATGGCATACAGTACTTTTATTCAGATTAGGGCTGGGTCATGGTGAAAGTGGCTTCTATTCTGGAAAGGCCAGGTGTTAGGAGGATGGGATACTGGAGTTGGGCTGTGTTGAAGTAATTTTGCATCCACAGACAGGTATTTTGTGGAAGCAAGATACTTGGAAAACCTGAAAGAAATTCACAGAGATATGTGGATAAAAAAAAAAAAAATTAAAAATAAAAAAAAATACAAAACACCTGGAAATTAGGATCAAATCCAGAACCCTTGCATGCTAAGGCAGCAATTTGACACATAATACCAATAATATATAAATACATGAAAACTGTAGTCATAAAAGTGTGGAGGAAACAATGAGTGCAAAAGTAAGAAGAAAAAAAATAGTTAAGTTTCTTGTGTTTTCAAGTTTCAAAATCAAACAGAACACACCACAAGAATCATAATAACAAGTGGTTAGCATGAAAAAAGCCATCATAAAGAAAAACACCACACAAAATGCACCAAACCTGATTGAGGTATGTTTTGGATAAGACGTTGTGCTCAAATGAAACCTTAATTCACATCTCGTTCACCTTTGCTTCTAAAATCACAGCCATCGCGCTTGGCAGTAAAGCAGCCTTTAAAGGAATTCATTCCATTCCGAGGTATCTGAAATCAAGATGAAATGCAGTGGTGACCCTACATCAGGGTGAGAAGCTTGGCCATCCGGGAGGAGCTCGGAGGAGAACCACTACTCCTCCATGTTGAGAGGAGCCAGTTGAGGTGACGGGCATCTGATTAGTATGCCTCCTGAATGCCCCCTCTTGTGGTGTTTAGAGCATGACCCTAGGGTTGAGCTTGGACATGCTGAAGGGACTATGTCTCTTGGCTGGTCTGAAAGCATCTTAGTCCCCCTCTAAGAGCTGGAAGAAGTGGCTGGGGAGAGGAACGTCTGAACTTCACTGCTTAGGCTGTTAACCTGGCTCAATTGTAAGATGATGATGATGGTGATGATGATGATGATGATGATGATGATGATGATGATGATGATGATGATGATAATGATGATGATGACGATGATGGTAGTGGTGGTGGCGGTAGTGATGACGATGATGATGATGATGATGATGATGATGATGATGATGATGATGATGATGGTACAGTTGTTCTCTCAGAAATAAAAAAGGATTCAACCACAATGTCTTTCTGAAATCACTTGTTTATATCAAGTGTTAATGATCCATGCACCAGGCTCCATGATATTAATAATATCACGCCATCTTTTTTCTGCTTAATCCAGGGTCGAGTCATGGGGGCAGCAGCCAAAGCAGTGAGGTCCAGACATCCCTCTTCCCAGACACTTACCACCGCACAGCAGTTTCCGCTGGTAGACGCAACAGACGCAAGGTATGCTTCATAAGTGCGCATCGTTCTCAGGCACGTGCATATGTTCTCCACCCATATGTATGCAATATACCGCCCTTAAAATCTGCCAGAATGATCACAGATTGAAAGTGTCAATTCCTGCTATGGTTCTCATGTATCAGTCTGATATGTGAGACCCATGTATTTGATGAGTAGTGGACAGATGTTATGGTTACAGCTGCAGTTTTCATGCACACACTTAAGGATTACATGTTCAGGTAAAGCCGACTCACAGGTGTATAATCTCTAAACAGAAGTAGAGCATCAGGATGAAGCAGGCCAAGTCCAAATCGCAGGGCTGCTGGCACCTTGGAAGATTTTTTATTTATTTGTATTATTTATTTATTTTTTCAAAGTAGTTTCTGTTCCTATATTTACAAATCATGAGCTCTTTAAATCGAGATTTTAGAAGAAGTGTGTTCTCATACCCTTATACGTAAACGTTCTATGCAATGCAATTAGCTTGAGGATTACACCTGTGTCCTGTCTCTAATTATCCACTTAGATAGAAAACACTGAAGGTTCAGCAGTGAAACAGCACAGAACGCAGTTCAGGAAAGCCTCGGTGAGACTGCAGGTGCCAAGCAGGTCAAATGCCCAGAAAAGACAAGCTAGAATAAATACTATAAACACAGCGTGTTGACGCTTTTTTTGTGCCTCGCCCTTGGGGTTTTGTTTTTGCTATTTTTTATGACTTCCTGAAATCTCGGCTGCCTCTCTTGCCTCATGCAGGATGTAAATCAGCTGTCTAAGAATGGCAGAGGGCAGGAGGGAAAATGTTTAAGAGGTAAAAAAAAAGGACTTGTTCTAAATCCACGGTGCCCAGGAGATGAGTCTCCAGAGGGCCTTTAGACTTTGAGCTGCTTGGGAAATTACTCAGGATGAAAATGTGCTGTGTAGATACACAAATATACAACATTTGCAAATTGCTTTATAAAATTTCCATCAGTAAGACAAGGGGGCAAAAAAAAAAAACAATCATGACATTTACATTTACAGCCCCAATAAAAGCCCAAACTGACTTTTTTAAATTGCGAAAGAGCAACAATGCTCCAATAAAAGCTCTCTTCTGATAGTAAAATAACTGCTGGTGGTAAAGTGTTTACATATCTGACATGTCATACTTTGCTGTTAATTTGCAATGGGCATTTTCAGCATACAGTCATCCCTTGAATTTTATGGATGTGGTGAAGGCGAACATGAAGATCGTTGGAGTAAGAGTAGAAGATGCAGAGGATAGGGAGAGATGGAGGCAGATCATTTGCTGTGGCAACCCCTGAAGGGAACAGCCGAAAGGAAAAGAAGAAGAAGTCATCCCTTGAATATCGCAGATAATGTAGACCAGACCTGGCCGCGATATTCGAAAAACCGCGAAGTAGGAACGCCCCCCCCCCCACCCCACCCCCGCCCTCCCATCACTACCATGTTGTCTCATTTCTATATGTTTTCGCGTCTATACAATATCAAGAAGTGTATATTATACGTTACACAGTTATATGCATATGTAAATACTGTAATGTATTAATGTTTAAATAGAATTTATATATAAATACTTTAAGTACTGTACCTCTTCTCCGTGGTGCAGGACGTTCACAAACACTATACAGTAAGATCACAAAATCACAAAAAATCCCACGGGAATGTGCGAGGCAATAGTCACGCATCTACGCCAATCAGCTTGCAAGATTGAGTTGAGTTGGCAGGAGGCAACAGCATCATGCATCTAAGCCAATCAGCTTGCGAGATTGAGTTGAGTGGGCGGGAGGCAACAGTGTCACGTATCTAAGCCAATCAGCTTGCGAGATTGAGTTGAGTGGGCGGTCCCTGCCTGAACTGGGGAGGAGGGGCACATCGTTTGGAAACAATAGACACAGCCTGCCTTGGGTCCCTGCCTTCCGCTTGCTTACATGTGAGTTTCAGCACGAATTTTGAATTGTTTGTGAATTTTTTTTATTTATTTATTTATTTTTTATTAAAATACTGCGATGTACCAAGACCACGATGCTCAAATCGCAAAGTGGCAAGGGATGACTGTACTTCTTTTTATCTATTTGCACGTATGACCTCGGCTGTAGTTGAGTGGAACCCAATCGATGTGGAATCTGCCATGGACTGGCCTCCAAGTTGATTCATTACAAGAGCAATGCGAGTGCAATAAAAAGTATAAAGGGGTGTTTCTTGATTTACATCGCCCTGGGTGATGCAGTAAGCTCATGCACATTGCATGTAGACATAACATTAAGCTCTGAGACAATTGCACTTTTAAAAATGGAAATTTCTGAACTCATAACTTAATTAGAATTCCCAATCCTGTTTAGGATTATTCACAAA
>CM045728.1:102271814-102336814 GCA_024760905.1 Plotosus lineatus
TGATTCTGTAAACGGTAAATGCTGAAGGTTTTGAGTTTACTGGGGCGCCACAGTCAGGTATTTCAGATGCTCAGCTCATCATGGCAAGATGATAAAATTAGTTTTTTGTTTATTTATTTATTTATTTATTTATTTAATTAATTCAGCTATAAGTTACAGAAACTTCAGGCAATCATCTGCAGTACAATTTGATTGAAAGTTGCTCTGAGATCATTCAAGAATTGTTTTCTGATATGAAAATCTTGACTGCTCAACGGCATGTTTACTTTCACTTCTAAGACACGTGTACCTCGGCAGAGAAAAGTTTTAGAGAGCATGGAGCCCATAACTTTGTGTTTTTCAGTTAAGACAAGTGTTGAACCATTGGTTAACTCTCCATACTTGTGATTGGCCGTAAGTCTGTCATCGGTGGTAGAGCCACTGATGTCGTCTTCTTTTTTTTTTCTTTTTTTTTTTTTTTTTTTTTTTAATTTTAGTAGAAGCTGGTCATATTTTCTAAAACAATATTCCCCAATGTTTTATTTCATCATTTTCATTTTCTGCAATCACTTAATCCTAATTAGGGTCACGGGGAGGCTGGCGCCCATCCTAGCCGACTCCGGGTGAGGGCAGAGTACACCCTGGACAGCTCGCCAGGCCATCGCATGGCAGAAACACGCTGTTTCACTGATAACACATGTGGAGAGTGGGACTTGAACCCCCAACCTTTGGATCAGAGATCCAGCGCCCTATACCACTAGGCCACCCCCCAATGTTTTATTTTGTTGAAAATTATTTTTACTTTAAGCTTTATTGAATGTATAGTGTAGCTTGGTTTTATTTTGGACTGAGTAGTTCTAAGGATCTGTTGTCTGCACTACAAGCCCAAATGGAGAAGCAGATGTGAGGTTGCTGTGGTGGACCAAAGGCCTAACTTGGCTTTGGTTTGAGAGAGAGAGAGAGGGTTCCTGGGATCTTTTAAGAGGAACTATCACATGGTCCAAAGTAAAACTCCACTCAATCATTCATTTTCTAACCACTAAGTCCTAGCGCTACAGGAAAGCTGGAGCCTATCTCAGCCAACAATATACAAAGGCAGGGCACCACTTGAACAGCTTGCGAGACCATCACACTGACCAACAAACTATCCATATTCACACCTAAGGGCAATTTGGAAAAGCCAATTAGCCTAATGAGCATACACCCATAATGAGTCATATAAACAACATGACATCACTTCCTGTTTTCGAATCGCAGGCCAGCAACTGCTTGTCAGCAGATTCAGCTACCTTTTTCTCTTCCAATTTCAGAAATTAATTTTAATTTCACTGCTCTTCTTTTCTTTTCTTTTCTTTTCTTTTCCGTAAAGTAGTTGTAGTTATTTTATTTATACTTTGTGAGGCTAGTGATGGCCCGGTGGTAAGATGCTGGGTTATGGATCCTAAGGTTGTGTCACTGCCCCCCACTCCCAGTGCAGCTAACTGAGTTATCAAAGGCCGGTCATGTTCTCACTATCTATGGTGTAAGACTGTAAAGGAACCATTGCTGACTTTTGTCAAGAGTAGCTGCATTGCCGTCAGCGTGTTTCTGCCCTGAGGCAGCCTGATAAGCTGTCCAGAGTGTACTCTGCCCTCGCCCAGAGTTGGCTGAGATGGGTGTCAGCCTCCCTGTGACCGAAATTAGGATTAATTGGTTCAGAAATTGAATGAATGAATTTATACTTTGTTTTCTTCTCCACTGAAAACTGGGATGCAGAGGGAATCAACAGCATCCTGCTACTATCCACATGTCTACAGCTAAGGTTTGTTTTTAGCATTAAGGCAACTCTCCAGCTTGTTCAGGGTGTTGAGTGCACTCCCTTTTTCATTAGCCATAAGTTTATCTGCGATAAGTGCGTACTACAGTGGTATGAAAAAGTGTCTGAACCTTTTGGAATTTCTCACATTTCTGCATAAAATCACCACCAAATGTGATCTGATCTTTGTCAAAACCACACAGATGAAAAAACAGTGTCTGTTTTAACTAAAAACACTCAAACATTTATAGGTTTTTATATTTTAATGAGGATAGCATGCAAACAATGACAGAAGGGGGAGGAATAAGTAACTGATCCATCACATTTAATATTTTGTGGCCACCCCTTTTGGCAGCAATAACTTCAACCAGACGCTTCCTGTAGCTGCAGATCAGTTTGGCACATCAATCAGGACTAAACTTGGCCCATTCTTCTTTACAAAACTGCTGGAGTTCAGTCAGATTCCTGGGATGTCTGGCATGAATCGCTGTCTTGAGGTCATGCTACAGCATCTTAATGGGGTTCAAGGCTGGACTTTGACTTGGCCACTCCAGAACGTGTATTTTGTTCTTCTGAAACCATTATGAAGTTGATTTACTTCTGTGTTTTGGATCATTGTCTTGTTGTAGCATCCATCCTCTTTTTAGCTTAAAATGTCTGACAGACGGCCTCAGGTTTTCCTGCAAAACATCCTGATAAACTTTTGAATTTATTTTTCCATTAATGTTTGCAAGTTGTCCAGGCCCAGAGGCAGCAAAACAGCCCCAAACCATGATGCCCTCTCCACCATGCTCAACAGTGGGGAAGAGGTGTTGATGTTGGTGAGCTGTTCCATTTTTCCTCCACACATGACGTTGTGTGTTCTTCCCAAATTATTCAACTTCGGTTTCATCAGTGCACAAAATATTTTGCCAAAACTTCTGTGGAGTGTCCAAGTGCCTCTTTGCGAACATTAAACGAGAAACAGTGTTTTTTTTGTTTTGTTTTTTTTGACAGCAGTGGCTTCCTCCTTGGAGTCCTCCCATGAACACCATTCTTGGCCATTGTTTTACATATAGTTGATGTGTGCGCAGAGATATTGGACTGTGCCAGTGATTTCTGTAAGTCTTTAGCAGACACTCTAGGGTTTTTTTTTACCTCTCTGAGTATTCTGCGCTGAACTCTTGGCGTCATCTTTGGTGGACGGCCACTCCTTGGGAGAGGAGCAACAGTGCCAAACTCTCTCCATTTGTAGGCAACTTCTCTGACTGTCGATTGATGAACATCCAGACTTTTAGAGATGGTTTTGTATCCTTTCCCAGCTTTATACAAATCAACAATTCTTGATCGCAGGTCTTCAGACAGCTCTTTTGAGTGAGCCATGGTGCACATCAAACAATGCTTCTCATCAAGACAATTCTTACCAGGTGTGTGTTTTATAGTGGGCAGGGCAGCTTTAAGCCACTCATCAGTGATTGGGCACACACCGGACTTAAATTGTTTGGTAAAAATTGGTTTTAATTGCTCTTTAAGTCTCCTTAGGCAGAGAGTTCAGTTACTTATTCCTCCCCCTTCTGTCATTGTTTGCATGCTATGCTCATTAAAATATGGAAACCTATAAATGTTTGGGTGGTTTTAGTTAAAGCAGACACTGATTTTTCATCTGTGTGATTTTGACAAAGATCAGATCACATTTGATGGTGATTTTATGCAGAAATGTGAGAAATTCCAAAAGGTTCAGATACTTTTTTATACCACTGTAATTAACTCACTGAAGGAGAAGATTGTAGCATTAGAACTGTGTAGAGAGGAATAGTGAAAGCAAGAGCTGCATTCCTGTAGCTGCAAGTCTGGGTGCCTTAGGCGGAAATAGTTAACCCCCATCCCCACCCCCATCAAAGCCCTCGGAGTGGGGCGAATGGTTGGCAACTTGATGGCATACTCGGGAAGCCAAAGCTAACACTGATTCTCACCCATGGAAGCACCAGTCTTCTGCGTTTCATGTGTCAAACAGGTTTCTCACCACAGCGAGACACAAAAAATTAGCCCCCTGGTATAATGATGAAAAACACTAAAACAGAAAACCCACAAATTAGAATGAAAATAGCATCAAACTAAATTACTGGTTTTCCAATCAGAATGGAAGGAGAATCTCTTTAATTATAGAAAAGCTCTTAGTGCTGCTAGAGCAGAATATGTGCCAAATCTAATAGAAAATAACAAAAATAATCAGAAATATTTATTATTAAATATTGCTGCAAAATTAACGAGGAAAAGATCATGAACAGAACATGTAAACCATAAATTTATAGCAATGACAGTTTAGTGAACATTTTTAATGTTAACATTGACAATATCAGGGAAAAAATAATAATTCCCGACACATAAAAACAGGTTTGTCAATAACTAAAACAATAAATAATAATATACCGCTATCAAATCTACAAGTGAAGGTGTTTTAACACAAGTCAATTTCCTCATCAAAATCTATGTGCTTGATATAGTACCTCCATGTTTCTTTCAACAAATATTATCAGAAATGACCAACCCTTTATTAAATCAAATAAATTCTTCTTTTAGCACTGATTATGTGTTACGTATGCCTAATGGATTCTATCAGACGAGCCCCCACTTGTTATGGAGAGGAAAATGTCTCTCTGTTTTTGCTGAGGTATACATTCTTCTTCTGGGATGCTGGTAATCCTGATCCTTCTGCTTTCTGAGTCCTGGGGTCTGTCCTGGTGTGCTGATGCTGGTTGGAGTTCTTATCTTGGAGGCCCCTGTTTCCTGCTGATCAAGATCTAAATGGACCCAGATGTGCACTAACAGACTGTGAAGATGACTTATCACTGCTGGTGATATAAACTCTCTTCCCTACTATTATTGAGAACTTACAGTTGTATAACCAACCGGACTGCATTTTGGACTGTAATGAATTGCTTGTGTATTGTTTGTATCTTCATGGTTTCACCCAAATGAGGCTGGGTTTCCCTTTGGGCCTGGTTCCTCTCATGGTTTCTTCCTCGTATCTCCTAAGGGAGTTTGTCTTTGCCACCGTTGTTTCGGGCAATGCTCATTGGGGATATGTAGGGTTTGTAGGAAATGTTTGAATTCTTTTATACTTTGTAAGCTCTTACTTTTACTGTTTTACTGTGTAAAGCTTCTTTGTGACAATGTCAGTTCTGAAAAGTGCTCTACAAATAAAACTGAACTGAACTGAACTGAACTAATAAGCATGTCTTTGAACTGTAGAAGGAAACTGGAGTATCCGGAGGAAACTCATGCAAGCACAAGGATAGCATGCCAACGTCATACATACGCACACAGATATTGAGTCACACAAGCCTGGGACTCAAACCCATGACCTTCTTTCTGAAAACATGCTACCTACTAAACCACTGTGCCACCCACCAATGTTTCTTGCTTTTTTTGTTATTTAACAAATTATTATAATTATTTTTTTTTTTTTTATCACCGTCATTAATACTATCATGCTTTGGAGCATTTCTGTATGACTTGCATGTTCTCCCTGTCCTGAAGTAAATTTCCTCCAGGAACTCTGGTTGGCGCCAGTGTAAATAGTTGCATGTTTATTGGCCCTGCGATGGTCTGGCGAGCAGTCCAGGGTTTGCTCTGTCCTCACCCACACTCGGCTAAGATGGGTGCCAGCCTACCCATGACCCTAATTAGGATTATGCGGCCTTAAAAAAAATGAATGAATAAATAAATAAATAAATAAACACATGATTTGTTTTAGTGCACTTGTTTATGCTGATGGTTCCATGTAGTATAAACTTAACCATATGTGCATTACAGGCTCAGTGGATGTCGTTGAATTGAACAGTCTTTCCGTCTTGGAAAATATTCTCCAGCATCCACCGAGCCGTACGGGGAAATTTGATAATTATAATACATACAACACCAATGAAAACGGACCATCTGAAAAGTGATGCAGTTCACTTCGTCTTACTACCTAACCCATAGACTGTACGTTCAAATCCCTCACCTTCCATCGAGACGGTACTCAGCTCAGCTGCTGTCTCGGACTGTAATGACTGTACAACTTTCTTTTTCTTCCGTTAATTTTAAATGAAAAACAAAACAGTCCAAGTCATCTGACAGTGAAGTGAATCTGAATTCAGTGTAACTTGTTTCAAGATGACACACTCACTCAAGATATTTGATACTATGCTTTTAAGCAAAGAAAACAAAATTTGTGCTGAACTCAATGTACCGTCTCTCCTACCACAAACGCACGTCATAACATATGACCCGGTCCACGGCGCTGCTGAAACTAGGATATCAGCTGCGGCTTTAAACTGCTGCTCAGAGACTTTCACAATATCTCCAACATCAAAGAACATGCTTCTGAAAAACTCGAGGTGAGGTCAAGCATGAATGATCATGTTCTAGGTCATTCAAGAAGTGTTGCTGGATTTGTTTTGTTTTGTTTTATTTTGTTTTGTTTTATTTTTAATTTAAGTTTTGATCAACGTGCGGCGTCAACACCGTACGATTTCGCCATGTTTGTTTGATGATCTTTGATTGGCTTTATTTGTTCGATCACAAAGGAAAGAAATGTACATTGCTATTTTTTTCTGTCAGGTAAAGAATCTGATTACAGTAATTCGTGTCATGGATAGTGGGCTGCTGTGGAACAGAGTCATGCTTCCGTAACCAACGAAATGGGGGTGACACGAGTGAAACATGACAAGCATATTCGGAAACGTCGCACTCGTCTATACTCATCATTCACTCCTCCCCTTCCCAGAAAAGACAGAAGAATTTCTTTGAATGCTCAAATTGCCTTTCTCGCTGTTTCATTTACATACATATATTCTTATTTGCTCTACGAAAAAGTATTGAGCACTCTCTTATGGAAGGATCTACTCAGAAAACTCTCTCTCTCTCTCTCTCTCTCTCTCTCTCTCTCTCTCTCTCTGTGTGTATATATATATATATATATATATATATATATATATATATATATATACTTTCTCCTTTCTCTCTCTCTCTCTCTCTCTCTCTCTATATATATATATATATATATATATATATATATATATATATATACATACTTTCTCCTTTCTCTCTCTCTCTCTCTCTCTCTCTCTCTCTCTATATATATATATATATATATATATATATATATATATATATATATATATATATATATATAGAGAGAGAGAGAGAGAGAGAGAGAGAGAGAGAGAGTGTGTTGTGTGTGTGTGTGTGTGTGTGTTAGAAATAGCCACATGTGCAGACCGAAATTCTTGTTCTGCAAGTCTTGATAATAAGGTGCTAAAAGCATATGAAACTCTCTGAATGATCAGTTTGATTTGAGCGAGTTAGAAGTGGGCGGTGAAACTGCGACACCCCTCCACCCTCCACATTGCATTTCCCACACACATTTTCAGGATGCTTAGAAATCACATGATTTGTAAACACTAACGTACACCTTCACCATGGACGTTACTGTTCTTGTTGATGTTGTTTGTTTGTTTGTTTGTTTTCAAATTATCAGTACAGGATTGATAGAAACATTTAATGTTATTCATATGGTGAAATGCATTCATATTGTATTATCAATATGAGAAAAGATTTACCTGATTACATGAATCATATGTTCTCAATAAAGGATTTAAAATATAAAATTATATTTATCACTGACTATTAACGATTATTTGCTGTGAATCATGAATATAGCCATATTCTCCAGTTCACACACACACACACACACACACACACACACACACACACACACACACACACACACACATACACACATTACTGTATTATCATATACACCATATAACAGATTATGAATAAGGGACTTTTAATTTACAGAAGAAATTAGAAAAAAAAATGATGAATACATTTCAGTGTTTTTTTTTTTTTAATTTATAAGTATTTATAATGATTACTATAAAGATTTGAATAAATATTGTAAGAAAGCTATAATCCAGGATAAAATGTAATACATTTATAATGCATGAAGCTTCTATTTTGTTAAACTATATTTTTGACGCTTGAGTTTTAGGTATTGAGTAAAAGCTGCACTTCTCGTGACACTTTTGTAGGTTGTGTTTTTTTTTGTTTTTTTTTCCCTTTTTATTTATAAATAATACGTTATTTTGTCTGTTTTAAAAGTTTAAGCTGTGATCTCTGGGAAACTGCAGAAGAGTTCATAAAATAATTGAAATTTGTTGACATTTAGCTGACATTAGAAAAAAAACAAAAATACTTGAACAAACTTGATAATATTTTTCATATAATTTTGAGGAACCAAAAGTGTCTGAGTGAACATTCAAGAATGTCGACGTGCATCAAATTCCTGCCAAGGACCAAACTGACAATCAGTGTCACAATGCATAACAGCCAATCAACACTGAGATGCATGAGAGCCAATCAACATGATGATGCATAACATCCAAATGGCACGATGATGCATAACAACCATTCAGTGGTGCCACGCATAACTGCTAATCAGCACAGTGATGCAAAACAATCATCACTGTAAAGCACTTGGATACTGAATGAAGGGATAGACCTGCAAGTCATGCAAAATCAAGTTGATTGTTCCTTACATAAGGGTTCTGTGCTCCGCGAAGTCCCACGCAGGAACTCCACTATTATGCATAATGTTTAATAGAACTCTTTATAATGCATCATGAATCTCTCTCTCTCTCTCTCTCTCTCTCTCTCTCTCTCTCTCTCTCTCTCTCTCTCTCTCTCTCTCTTTCTAAAACACACACACACACACACACACACACACACACAGTGTTCAGAAATTAGATGTCCAGTACACACCAGCCTATGAGTGTGTTCCCTCGGCGGTCCCTTTTTTCCTCCTTGCACTCTCAATCAGACCCAAGCTTCCCTGACGTCCTCTCACAGTAAAGATGATCCATATTGGTGTCACAGTCGTTATCGTTGCCGTTGTTGCTCCATGAGATTTTCCCCCTAAGGTCCATGCCACCCACCCCAGATAGGGGTTCTCCTTTTTGTGGGCAGGAAAATGGATGTCCAGGGAATGAAGATAATCCATCACATACTGAAAGTAGAGGTCATGCAGGAAAAAAGTCACAGGTAAGACTTGGCCTGTCTCCTTCATGAAGGGAAAAAAAAAAAAAAAAAAAAAAAAAAAAACAGAGAGGAAGAGAAGGTGGGAGGGAGGTCTGTGAATGAGTACGGTGGCCAAGTCTTTTTATAATAATAATAAAAAGTTCCCCGTTAGTACTATGAGTCACTCTGACTTTGCCACAAGGGTGTCCTTTATTTTCTAAAGTGAGTTCGAAAGCATGTTGTTCCATTGTTGCCATAACAGAAGTTCTAAAATGATCCGGGACTCTTTGCAGCCAAAGTCAACATGAAACATTAACACATGGAAAAAAAAAATAACACCTGAATCACATCCTCCTGACCATCATACTGCAGAAAGTATTTTTGATCAGTAAAAGTAAAAGTGTGTCAGATTTTGGTTAAAGAAAAAAAATGTCAATGATTTTCTGGAGGTGTTTCTGACTCCATGCAGTGATGCCCATGACAGACTCATGCCTGTTTTCAATGCAGTGCTCCCTAAGAGTTGGACTATCACAGTTACACAGGGTTAATGTCTTGGCCTATATCCCATGCACACAGAGATTTCTTGAGATTCTTGGATTATGTCATGTACTTTTTTTTTTTTTTTTTTTTTTTTATGCGTTGTCCTAATCTCAGCATTAGCAGCTGGACCACCAGTCACTTGGTGGGACGCTGATGTTGAGCACTGAGGAAAGTGTTGACTTCACATTTTAATTTTTGCATGTCATGTATGGTCACAATTTCTTCAGGTAGACTATTCCACAATCTCACTGAAGAAAAGACCTCAGGTGGCTTGTTATTGATGAGTGGGGGCATTCTAGTGTTGCTGAGTGCTGAGCACTAGACTGTCTGGTAACACGTTCTGCTGGTTTAGGCTGAGGGAGTAGGGCAGGGGCTTCTTTGTAGTATATACGGTGGAGCAGTGTTAGTGCTCCCACATTTCCACATTGTTCCGGAGGCTGAATTTGCATTGAATCCAGGTCACTTGGCTTAGATCCCATTATTTTGATAGCTCTTCTTTGTATGATATCAAGCCATGATAGTGATGTAGGAGAGGCACCCATCCAGACCGATGAGGCATATTCCATTCTGGACCTCACCATACTCTTATACTGTATATCATAGCTCTCTGATCAGGATTCAGGTACCTGAACACTCTTCTTAGGAGTCCCAATGTCCATGTGAGGTCCTCCTTGCGTATGGTAATTCCTAGTACCTCCACTTCATCCACCTCTGCTAGGATGGTGTCCATGAAATGGAGGTTGGGGTGGTTCCCTTCTGTATCTTTCAGTCGACTGACTGTGACGCTTCTGCACTTTGCTGCTCCGAAGAGAACATTCCATTTAGTTGCCCATTTCTGGATTTCATGCAGGTCTTCATTTAAGCTTCGGTGACTCTGTGTTTCCTATTTTTAATGATGCTTAGAACTGAGGAGTCATCTGCATATAGGATAGGTTTGTTCTTAACTATCGTCAATGTAAATAATGAATAGTAATGGGCCCAGTATTGACACCTGGGGTACGGCAGCATTGATTGGCTTACCACTTAAGGTGGTGCCGTTTAAGGTAATGACAGGTACTGAGTACGTATTGCAGGTAACGAGACACTCAAAGCCTTCACAGATTTTATGCTGAATCTTGTTCTTTTCCTTTCAGCTTATCCCCCCTTTTTTTCAGGGGTAGCCACAGCGAATCATCCAATTCGCATATTTGATTAGGCATAGGGTTTTACGTCGGATGCCCTTCCTGACACAACCCTTTAGAAAGGGGCAGAAACAGGCTGATGGCTTTGCAGCTACACTTTACAAAAGTCAGCAATGGTTCTTTTTACATGCCTCTCACCATAGACAGTGAGACACACGGCCGGCCTTTGAGAACCCAGTGAGCTGTTTTTTGGTGCTAAGTGCATGGAGGCATGGCGTTAATTTTATATTGTTTAAACCGCTTCCTCCTTATTATGATAATGGGGAGGCGTGCACCAAACTTAGCCAATGTTTGGTAAGGGCAGAGGACAGCTGGACAGCTCACCAGGCCATCGCAGGGCAGAAACACATTGACAGCTATGCAGCTACTCTCGACGAAAGTCAGCAATGCTTCTTTTACACTCTCCCCAGAGACAGTGAGAGACATAGCCGGCCTTTGATAACCCAGTTAGCCGCACTGGGGGGGCAGTGACGACCCGTTGAAAGTGAGGCGTGAACCCCCAACCTTAGGATCAGTGATTCAGCACATTTACTACCAGGCCACCACTGCCCACCCCTATTTTGTAAAAAAAAAAAAAAAAAATGGTGGGGTTTGTGCGTGTGTGTGTGTGGGGGGGGGGGGGGGGGGGTATATGTTGTTGTTTTAGTTACATTTTTTTTTTTTTGGAATTAGGATTGACGCACTCCAGGAGCAGGGCTGGTGAGCATTGGCTTGAAAGATGTTGATGTTGGGGGTGAATTCATTCATTCACTCATTTATGAATTCATTTGCCACCTAATTCTATTTTGGCTGTGGGGAGTCTGGGTTCTATCTCAACCAACTTTGGCCAAACATGGAGTACACCACCCCACACAGTTTACCAGATCCACATACAGATAAGCACTCATACGCAGGGGTGATTTATACCAGCTATTTATGCTAATCTGCATGTGTTTGTGCTGTCAGAGGAAACCAGCTGTAACGATGAAACTATAAATGAAGGTACCATTCTATAATCAATAATCTCCACACAAAAGCAATGTGATTTCTGGAACTCTTGGTTTATTAACAGAGTTTAATTAGGTCTCCACACATTGGTGAATGTGTTATTACATGGTAATACGCTTTAGGCTTCCTGCCGTGATTAGTTTGACAGGGGAAATCAAAATCTCCAAATCTCAGATATCTAGGCATGTTTTTATCGCCGTATCAGCCGGTGGTGTCAGTTAGACAGCGAAAAATCCTTTGTGTGCCTCTCGCACTCCTTTGTGTTCGGCGCCGGATTGAGTAATCACGGTTTTGGCAGGAAGTCAAGAGCCGACAGCGCGGAACAGTTTAGAGAATTCTATCTGCCCATGTTTTTTTTTTGTTTTTTTTCTCTCTCTCTCTCTCCCTGCTTATCGCACAGACCTTTTGAAAGGGCCTTGAACCGTGCACGTGGGTTACTGATGATTGGGTGGGTGGGGGGGGGGTGACTAAGCTCCAACTCTGCATTTCCTTTACCTGCAGTCAGACTTGAGTATGAGTATCACTCACGCTGGAGGAGCAGAAAATGAAACACATAAAAAAGGAACAGAAACACGACAGAAGTACATCATACTTATCTGAGGTTAATAATGTATTTATAAACGTGTTGTAGCACACAGAGTGGACATGAGATGTCACCGTGCGTGTAACGGTGTGTATTATTGTTTATGACGTTCTTATTAGATAAATATCTTAAGATTGTAATGATGATTTGGAAAGATAATTCAAAACAATACAGGTTTATATGAGATCATGAAGGGTTGGGGTGTGTGTTTAACACATAAAAATGTATCTAAAACATATAAATCTTCTTTTCCTTCCGGCTTTTCCCTTCAGGGGTCGCCACAGCAAACCATCCGCCTCCATCTCACCCGATCCTCCGTATCTTCTACTCTCACTCCAACTACCTTTATGTCCTCCTTCACCACATTCATAAATCTTCTCTTTGATCTTCCTCTAGACCTTCTGCCTGGTAGTTCCAACTTCAACATCCTACTACCAATATACTGACTATGCTTCCTCTGTACATGTCCAAACCATCTCAATCTAGCCTCTCTGACTTTGTCTCCAAAACCTCTAACATGTACTGTCCCTCTGATGTACTCATTCCTGATCCTATCCATCCTTGTTACTCCCAAGGAGAACTTCAACATTTTAATCTCTGCTACCTTCAGCTCAGTCTCCTGTCTTTTCTCCAGGGCCACTGTTTCTAAACCATACAACATCGCTGGCCTGATCACTGTCTTGTACACTTTTCCCTTCATTCTTGCCGATACCTTCCTATCGCACATCACACCAGATACTTTTCTCCAACCATTCCAACCTGCCTGCACACATTTCTTGACCTCTTTTCCACACGCTCCATTGTTCTGGATTGTTGAGCCTAAGTTCTTGAAATCCTCCACCTTCTTTATCTTTGCTCCCTGTAACCTCACCGTTCCTCTTGGGTCCTTATCGTTCACAAACATCTGTTTTACTGAGGCTAACCTTCATTCCTCTCCTTTCCAGGGCATACCTCCACCTCTCTAGATTTCCCTGCACTTGTTCTCTGCTCTCACTGCAAATCACAATGTCATCTGCAAACATCATAGTCCATGGAGATTCTTGTCTAACCTCGTCTGTCAGCCTTTCCATCACCATAGCAAACAAGAAGGGACTGAGAGCTGACCCTTGATGCAGTCTCACCTACACTGACAGCACACCTCACCACTGTCTTACATCTCTCATACATGTCCTGCACCACTCTAACATACTTCTCTGCCACTCCAAACTTCCTCATGCAATACCACAGTTCCTCTCTCGGCATCCTGTCATATGCTTTCTCCAGATCCACAAAGGCACAATGCAGCTCTTTCTGACCTTCTCTGTACTTCTCTATTAGCATCCTCAAGGCAAAAACTGCATCTGTGGTGCTCTTTCTTGGCATGAAACCAAACTGTTTTTCACAAATGCTGACCTCTGCCCCTAGTCTAGCTTCCATTATTCTTTCCCATAACTTCATCGTATGGCTCATCAACTTTATCCCTCTGTAGTTGCCACAACTCTGCACATCTCCCTTGTTCTTAAAAATGGGCACCAGCACACTTCTCCATTCCTTCGACATCCTCTCACTCTCTAAGACTTTGTTGAATGTTCTTGTCAGAAAACCTACTGCGACATCTTCTTGACCCTTCCATACCTTCACCGGTATGTCATCGGGACCAACTGCCTTTCCACTCTTCATTCTCTTCAATGCCCTCCCCACTTCACCCTTACTAATCTTTGCTACTTCTTAGTCCTCAACAATCACCTCTTCTACTCTTTTTTTCTCTCACATTTTCCTCATTCATCAGCTCTTCATAGTACTCTTTCCATCTTCCCAGTACACTTGTGTCATCAGTCAACACGTTTCCCACTCTGTCCTTAATTACTCTAACTTGCTGCACATCCTTCCCATCTTTATTTCTCCGCTGTGCCAACTTGTATAAATCATTTTCTCCCTCTTTACTGTCCAACCGAGCATACAAGTCATCATACGCCTTTTGTTTGGCCTTTGACACCGCTACCTTTGCCTTACGCTGTGTCTCCCTGTACTCCTGTTTACTCTCTTCGGTCCTCTCTGTGTCCCATTTCTTCTTAGTTAACTGCTTTTTTTGTACACACTCCTGCACTTCCTCATTCCACCACCAAGTCTCCGTATCCACTGTCCTTCCAGAGCACACGCCAAGTACGCTCCTACCTGTCTCCCTAATCACATTTGCTGTAGTTGTCCAGTCATCTGGAAGCACTTCCTGACCATCCAAAACCTGTTTCAACTCCTCCTTGAAGACAACACAACACTTCTTTTTTTTTTTGAGCTTCCACCACTTTGTCTTCTGCTCTGCCTTTGCCTTCTTCACCTTTCTTACCATTAGCATCATCCTGCACACTACCATCCTATGCTGTTTGGCAACACTCTCACCCACTCCTACTTTGCAGTCACTGATTTCCTTCAAATTACATTGCCTACAAAAGATGTAGTCTACCTGTGACCTCCACTCTTATAAGTCACCCTATGCTTTTCCTCTTCACTCTCTGCTAATGGACACGCCTCCCGCCACTCCTTCTTCAACCTCTCCTTCTTCGAACAACAGTAGTCCGATTTCCACCAGCACCCTGTTGGTCTCTTCTGGAAGAAAGTATTCGCCACAGCCATTTCCATCCTTTTTGCAAAATCTATCAACATCTCTCCTTCTGTGTTCCTGTCCTGGATACCAAAGCTGCCCATCACTTCCTCGTCCCCTCGGTTGCCTGCACCAACATGTTCGTTGAAGTCTGCCCCAATGACCACTCTTTCACCTCTGGGGGTACTCTGTATCGCTTCAGCTAACTCACTCCAGAATCTCTCCTTCTCTTCTTGCTCACATCCTGCCTGTGGGGCATAAGCACTAACAACATTGAACATCACACCTTCAATTTCTAACTTGAGAGTCATCACTCTGTCTGACACTCTTTTCACTTCTGGAACATTTCTGACCATCCCCTCCTTCAAGATGACTCCTGCTTCATTCTTCTTCTCATCCACACCATGAAAAAACAGCTTAAACCCTGCTCCTAAACTTCTAGCCTTGCTACCTTTCCACCTGGTCTCCTGAACACACAGTATGTCCACCTTCCTCCTCTGCATCATGACAACCAGCTCTCTACCTTTTCCTGTCATAGTTTCTGACATTCAAAGTCCCTATTCTCAGTCTCATACTCATGCTTTTCCTCTTCTCTCTCTGCTAATGGACACGCCTCCCGCCACTCCTTCTTCAACCTCTCCTTCTTCGAACAACAGTAGTCCGATTTCCACCAGCACCCTGTTGGTTAACAGCGCTGATGGCGGTCGTTGTTAACCCGGGCCTCGACCGATCCGGTATGAAATTTGTCTTTACGGTTTGCATTTTGTATTCCGGCAAAAGTTTTATGCCGGATGCCATTCCTGTCACAGCCCTCTGCATTTATCTGGTTTTGGGACCGGCGTAAGGACGGGCACTTCTTTGTGCCCCCCCTCACGGCTGCATTATCTAAAACATATAAATATCAATAAAACTACGACTACTCCTCCTCCTACTACTACTACTACTACTACTACTACTACTACTAATAATAATAATAATAATAATAATAATAATAATAATAATAACAATAATTGATTTGTTTTTATATTCATTCAATTATTTACTTATTTTTCCTCTTTGAGTCTCTCTCTCTCTCTCTCTCTCTCTCTCTCTCTCTCATAGTACATGTACCTCTGTCTCTCATCCCCTTGTCTTCTTTCTGTCTCATGCACACACACACACACACACACACACACACACATGCACACACGCGCGCACACACACACACACACACACACACACACACACACACACACACACACACACACACACACACATACACACACCTTTTATGAAGGTATTTTCAGAGTAATCCCACTTCATTAATTATTAACGGTAAATTTTAATTTGAAAGGCAGATCGAGTGAAAGTCACAGGGACTCTCTCCGTTTAATCATTTATGTCGGCCATTCAAAGAGAATCACACTGTCACACTGACTCACGCGGATTAATCAACACTGTGTAAAATGTGTGGTGAGTTGGAGTATAAGTACCTCCAAAAACAAAGATGAAGAAAGTAGAAGTGAGGGCTTATATACTTACATTATTGATATTCAAAGGATACAGAGGGAAAAACAACAACAACAACAACATATACACACAAACACGCCCACACACACACACACACACACACACACACACACACACACACACACACACACACACACACATTATGAACTCATACAAAGTACTACACATTAAAGAAAACCCACAATGTCCTTGGAAGTGGGAGGCTGGAGTCGATCAATCTACATTGAACAGATCACCAGATCATCAAGTGGCCACACACACACATACAACTCTTCACACTCACACAAAGGGGCAATTTGGTACCGCCAGTTAGCCCAATGTGCACGTCTTTGGACTGTGTGATGAAATCAGAATTCACAGAAGAAACCCACACCAGCACGGGGAGAACATGCAAAACCAACACAGAAACTCGCGAGCATGGGAATCAAACCCATCACCTTCATGCTGTGAGGCAGACGCGGTACCCACTGCGTCACCATGTTGCCCCTATGTATATGTGTACGAGTTGTTGTCATAAATAGAAATGATGTGTTTATGTGATGAAAATTGTTTTATCAAGTTAGAATAAAATTTAAAAAGTAGTAAATACTGCTGTGCATGCTGGTCGGACACGGCACTGGTGTGATCTGTTCTCTAAAGGGTTACACACAAAACAAACAAACACACACACACACACACACACACACACACACACACACACACACACACACACACACACACACGCAGAGATGTTTGTCCACATTGTGTAATAAATCAGTAATTAAATTAGGTTTCACTGTGGCTGGAATAAATCATGATTATGGCCCCCGAATAGACGAGGCATTGACTGATTTTCCGCATCTTTTCCATAAAGTCATTCATCTGTTTTGCGGTAAAGCTGCATCTTTACAAACACCAAGCACTCCCACAAAGACGGGCTGCGATTTTAAATAAACAACGAGATCCGTGTCAGAAACGACAGGAAATACAAATTAAATTAAATGTTGCCAAAGACTAATGTGAGCCCCGAACATCTTCTTGATTCTTATTAAGGAACAGAAGCATTCATCAACAGATATAATGCCGGATGTCAGGACAGATTATTTAATATGCTAATTAACTGGAGTACCATTCAGCTATAATGACAATCATGACAATTCATGCTAATGAGAAATTATAACATAGTAATGTAGCAAAGATTCGTTCTCAGATAAGAGGCTGTGAATTAATTAGTAGCGTCAGTTCAGCTGTATATGTTCAAGTATAAATTATTTAATATTGATAAACACATCATCATGGAATGTAATACAACCTTGCGTCAAGTATTACTACTCCATGTCATGTCTTACTACCTCGTGTTATATGATACTAACCTATATCATCTACTACACTTATATAATGGTGCATGATCTTATGTCATACTTACCACTGTGTGTCACATGATAAGGTATCACATGACCTCATTTAATAGGGTACAATTTTATGTTACGACTTTGTTATGTTGTACAACATTGTGTCATGTAGTACGACCTCATGTTGTGTGTATAACAGTATGTCATGTGGTACAACCTTATATTTTCAGTTCAGTTCAGTTCATTTTCTGTACCCGCTTAATCCTAATTTGGGTCGCGGGGAGGCTGGTGCCCATCCCAGCCAACTTCGGGCGAGGGCAGAGTACACCCTGGACAGCTCGCCAGGCCATCGCAGGGCGGAAACACGCCGACGGCTTTGCAGCCTACTCTTGTCGAAAGTCAGCAATGGTTCTTTTACATGCCTCACACCATAGACAGTGACAGACATGGCCGGCCTTTGATAACCCAGTTAGCGCCACTGGGGGGGACAGTGACAACCTTGTGGAGAGTGGGACTCGAACCCCCAACCTTTGGATCAGCGATCCAGCGCCCTATACCACCAGACCACCACTGCCCCCCCCCCCCCCCCTTATATTTTCATTCATTCATTAATTCTCCGTCACTGCTTAATCCTAATTAGGGTCGCGGGGAGGCTGGTATCCATTTCAGCCAACTCTGGGCAAGTGCACAGTACACCCTGGATGGCTCGCCAGGCCATCGCAGGGCAGAAACATGCTAATGGCTATGCAGCTACTCTTGTCAATAGTGGGAAATGGTTCTTTTACAGCAGGGGTCCCCAAACTCTTTCCTGTGAGGGCCACATAACTTTTCCCTTCTGTGATGGGGGCCGAGGTCAGTTTGTAACAGAAAAAGTGTGACAATCACAGGTCTGCTTAAAGTTAAACATTTATTGTTTTCCAGTAAGCCACGCATAACCAAATATTAATAACCCTTTCTGGGACCTTCACAGAAAAAAGTCAGGAAATAAATAATAAAAGGAAGACTGCTTGCTATCAGTTGAGCAACCCGAAAGCTTCCTGAACAGACGGCTGGTTCAGCCGAGCCTGGTGTACAAATGTTTTCTCCTGACCTAACAGTCCACTTTTTAGCTTTGAGAGTTTGTCTACTCACATTTGGCCTTGCAAGAGATCATACTCATCTTTGTGACAAGATTCAAAGTGTTGGCGTAGGTTGTATTCTTTGATTACCGCCACTGCCTCTGGACAGATGATACAAACGTTTTCTTTGCATTGAACAAAAAAAAAAATTGTTTGTCCACCACAGGTGATATACCCTGCATTCTGAATCAATTTTTCTCTTCCATAACCTTTGCACCATTATTCAGTTCTATTTGACAGGGGAGAGTCTAGGATTTTTGTTTCGGGCGGGCGGGGTTCAGATAGGGGCACAGATGGCAGAAGGATGGAATAGGGTGTCATGTTCTAGGTGTGTATTAGTCTTGATCGCGAGGCCCGACTAAAAAAAAAAAAAAAATCATAATACGTCTCTAGTATTGTTCACAGGGCCGGGCCAAATTTGAGGCGGGCCGTATCCGGCCCTCAGGCCATAGTTTGGGGACCACTGTTTTACAGCCTCACATCATAGGCAGTGAGAGCCATGGCAGGCCTTTGATAACCCAGTTAGCTGTATTAGAGGCTGCCTTATGTAATGGGGTAAAATTTAATGTCATGCCGTATACATTATATCTTGTGGAACTACTCTGTGTAATGTGGTACTGATTATTTTATATTACATGGTGCAGCAGTATATCATGTGGTACTATGTTATGTTGTATAGTAAAGCAGCATGTCATGTATGCACCTTATGTAATGGGGTAAAATCTCATGTCATTTGGACCATGTATATTGTATGGTACTACCTTATGTCATTAACAGCCGTCAGCGTGTTTCTAATCAGGAGTCGGAGTCCACTGAGGCAGTTCGTTCACAGTAACGTTCTGGCAACTCCTGCAGCGGCACTAGAACCCAGTCGTATCGGCACTTGCCCTTCCATTGGATTCTTAGCGCCGAAAGGGGGGGGACTTGCTGTGTGGGTAACACAGCCTGTTCTCCATTACTTCCTACCTACTTCGGCCCTGCGCACTGGAGAGTATCACCAGCCGGGATACCAGCCACAGCGCAGCCATAGTCCTTCGGGACTGACGGAGGCCTACTATCAACCTTATGTCATGTGGTACATGTAGATTATATGGTAATATCTTATGTCATGTGGTACATGTATATTATATGGTCCAGATGTACATGTGGTCCAGACTAATGTCATGATATGTCGATCTACACTACCTTATGTAATGCAGTACAAACTTATATCATGTTCTACAACCTCAACTACGTTTCTCTTGATAGTAATTTCAAGATAGCTATTATTATTATTATTATTATTATTATTATTATTATTATTATTATAACCAGTTTTTTTATTTTGTATGTTTCATGACCTTTAACCTCTTCAAATCACTTGAACCTTATATTCCATCCATATCATAACATGTTCATACCCCACACTAGACCCCAATGTGAACCTTTTTGGTGTGTGAACAATCAAAGATTGGTTTAAAAGCAATAATAAAATGTATCATTTGAAATTATAACTGAAATGGTAATTCGTGTTAGATATGTAAGCAGCGGTAATTTTAGAAGAAGCCACACACAACCTCTGCAAGCAGCCACTTCCTCCCCTACTTCCTGTTGCACTTGTACACAGTAGCTCTGCACGTCGGGCCCGATTGCTGTTGACTGCGATAGAAGAGAAATTGCGTGGCATTTTCACAGCCGACAGCTTTTTACCAACCAGCTTGACATCTCCTGTTCCACTGACCCCAACCTCAAAACTGGCACAAACAGAACAACGACAGTTACCGCTTTCTTTAGTTGGGTTCCGTTGCTACGTGAGAGAATTTGCAATGACTACAAAGCATATGAAAATTAAACACGTCACCTGATAGATTAAACGGTTAAAGAGAAAGCCTCTGGGTTTGTCTGAGAGTCCATGCACTAACATGATGTATTAAATTTCTGAAGAAAAAAATAATAATTCTCTTTCATCTCTTAATTTAGAGAAATATGGAAAAAATAAATTGGATTATGGGTTAAGAGAGAGAGAGAGAGAGAGAGAGAGAGAGAGAGAGAGAGAGAGAGATGGATATTATAGGCTGTGTTTACTTGCATGTATTCAAATGTTTATTACTTATTACACTTTATTATTTATCAGTCATTCATTCATTCATTTTCTGAACCGCTTAATCCTAATTATGCTCAGGGGAAGCTGGCGCCCATGCCAGCCGACTCTGTAAAAAGGCAGAGTACATCCTGGACAGCTCGCCAGGCCATGCAGCTACTCTTGTTGAAAGTCAGCAATCGTTCTTTTACACTCTCATCATAGTCAATGAGAGACGTGGACGGCCTCTGATAACCCAGTTTGCTGCACTGGGGGATTATTTGTTATGCTCAATTTAAAATTAAGACTAAAAAAGTAGTAAATTAAATACTTTAAGTTGAAGATCCTGAATGCTTGAGTTGTGAGATTTCTACTCTGAATCAAACTGCTATAATAAAATAATCACTTTGAGACTAATGTGAGAAAAGCACCACTGAAATAGTAAATGTAAATCAATATTTATATTTCCTTTTAGCATTACATTTCATGTGGTGAAGAATCTGTGAAATACGTTTGTTAGCGTGTTACTGAAAACCTACAACTCCTTACAAAATTCCGCTGTCCTAAAACCCTGCTGTCCTTAAACTCTACTGTATTTAAAGTTTGTGGTCCTGAAACACTACTGTACTTAAACTGTAATCTATTTTATCTTATCTGTCCTCAAACGTGTCTGTTCTGAATGTCTTGAAATGTAAGAGTACACCTTTAATTGTGAACATTACCAACAGCATTGACACAATCTTGCTACATCACTTTACAAGACGGATCAGAGCCTATGTTTGATGCAGTTCAGGTCATAAGACACCACCCCTGATGTTCTAGAGCAGTGGGGGCTTCGTGGTTAATGTAATGGGTTACTAATCCAAAGGTCAGTGGTTCAATCCCCACTGTCACCACTGTCAGGCCCTTAACCCTCAATTGCTCAAGTTGTATAAACATGGTAATTGTAAGTCGCTCTGGATGAGAACATCTGCCAAATGCTGTAAATGTAAAAAAATAAAATAAAATAAAATAAAAAATATAAAATCTATGAGATGGCTGTGGTCAGTGCTTTTACATGCTCTGGACTGTTGCCTGCTGTAGCAGCAGGCTGAGGGTCGCAAACGCTAACGGACTGAACAAACTGATCCACAAGGCCAGTAACATTGTGAGAATGGGGCTGGACTCTCTGAGGTTGAGGCAGAAATTATCCAAAATAAAGACGATACTGAAAAATACCTCCAAACTGCTTTACAACCTGTTGATGAGTCATTCAGTGAGAAACTGATTCCACCTAAATGCACCACTGAACGATGCAGGAAATCATTCCTACCTACTGGTTGTTATGTTAATAATACTGTACATATTACTCAGTGACACCACTCACTCTCTACGTGTTTATACAGATATAAGTAACTTCTAATTTCAGAATTAAAGTAGGCCCTTGACTATTCGCGGTTTTGCACTCACGGTTTGCATAATCGTGGATTGCCGAGCAACTCTCACATGATTCAAATTCAGCCAATTGCTGTCCTCCTTCCTGCTGATTGGTTGAGATGATGTAATGCCCCTTTTTCCTCATTCGTGCAAGTTGTCAATGAGCCTTTTTTAGTGTCTTTTAATTACCATTTAAGTGGTATGGTAAATGGTAAATGATGTCACTCAAACGCCTGCTAAGCACCAGAAAAAGGTAGCTGAATGTCTCTTCTCAAGAAAAAAGACTTTCTCCGGAAGAAATGACAGTTTCCTCTGAAGTTACTGAAGAGGAATAATTGTCTGAACTGTTGTAAAAAAACTCCACTATTAAAGTCTTTTTCAATTATTATTCCAGTACATTATCTAAGTTAATGTTTAGAATGTTTGTATGTGTGGTTTTATTTACTGTAGTGTAGCATGTTTCTCTTTTTGTTTTGTTTATCCAATTTATTACATTTCTTGTTTTTTTATGTCCTTTTTGTTATGGTCTGTGTTTTGGGTGACTTTGATTTTGGCACTGTGCCTCCAACTGACTGTTTACACTCTGCTTGGGCTGAGGGGCGTGGCTGAGCTGCTTGGTGGCTCACACCTGAATTCACTATTGTCATTTACTCCCAATAAACAAAAGCAAGCTCACCTCTGAACCAGAGGATTCACTCACATCACATCACCCTTTCTTTGGTTTGTAAAGCTCTCTAACTCTTTCACTATAAAACTCTGTTTTCTACTCGCTCTGGCTGAGGGGCGTGGTTGAGCTGCTCGGACCTAATACAGTCATACCTGAATTCAGTCATCTAATGCCTAATGCAATACAATCCTCTAGTAGGCATTTTTGAAAACTAGAGTGTTGTATGTTTCAAAGAGAATGCATTTAAAGTTGTTTTTATATGTATGCTGTATAATGTTTATATTTTATTATCAATAAATATCACATTAAAAAATTAAGTTTTTCTTAATCATTACTACATTTTACTACATTAAGACTGAATTAATGAGTAAGACTGTCTATAGAATGTTTAAGATGCGTATATTAGCGCATGTAATAGATACATAGTATTTTACTTCTGGTTGCTGATTTACACATGTAATATGATACCTGGAGTTTTACTTCCGGGTACAGAACTCGAGGATTATCTTCATTCGTGGGAGGGTCCGGAACCGAACCCCCGTGAATATCGAGGACCTACTGTATATTTACAAAAAAAAAAAAAAAAAAAAAAAAAAAAATTAGCATATCGTGATCAAGTTCGTTATTTTCTGTAATGTAGTGATAAAAATTAAACTTTCATATATTTTATATTCATTGCACACCAACTGAAATATTTCAGGTCTTTTATTGTTTTAATACTGATGATTTTGGCATACAGCTCATGAAAACCCAAAATTCCATCTCAAAAAATTAGCATATTTATCCGACCAATAAAAAAAATGCTTTTAATACAAAAAAAGTCAACCTAGAAATAATTATGTTCAGTTATGCACTCAATACTTGGTCAGGAATCCTTTTGCAGAAATGACTGCTTCAATGCGGCGTGGCATGGAGGCAATCAGCCTGTGGCACTGCTGAGGTGTTACGGAGGCCCAGGATGCTTCGATAGCGGTCTTAAGCTCATCCACAGTGTTGGGTCTGGTGTCTCTCAACTTTCTCTTCACAATATCCCACAGATTCTCTATGGGGTTCAGGTCAGGAGAGTTGACAGGCCAATTGAGCACAGTAATACCATGGTCAGTAAACCATTTAGCAGTGGTTTTGATACTGTGAGCAGGTGCCAGGTCGTGCTGAAAAATGAACATCATCTCCATAAAGCTTTTCAGCAGATGGAAGCATGAAGTTCTCCAAAATCTCCTGATAGCGAGCTGCATTGACCCTGCCCTTGATAAAACACAGTGAACCAACACCAGCAGCTGACATGGCACCCCAGACCATCACTGACTGTGGGTACTTGACGCTGGACAGCTGGCATTTTGGCATTTCCTTCTCCCCAGTCTTACTACAAACTCTGGCACCTTGATTTCCAAAAGACATGCAAAATTTGCTTTCATCTGAAAAAAGTACTTTGGACCACTGAGCAACAGTCCAGTGCTGCTTCTCTGTAGTCCAGGTCAGGCGCTTCTGCCGCTGTTTCTGGTTCAAAAGTGGCTTGATCTGGGGAATGCAGCATCTGCAGCCTAGTCCACTGCTTCCACAGGTCCCCCAAGGTCTGGAATCGGCCCTTCTCCACAATCTTCCTCAGGGTCCGGTCACCTCTTCTGGTTGTGCAGCGTTTTCTGCCACACTTTTTCCTTCCCACAGACGTCCCACTGAGGTGGCTTGATGCAGCACTCTGGGAACAGCCTATTCACTCAGAGATTTCTTTCTGTGTCTTACCCTCTTGCTTGAGGGTGTCAATGATGACCTTCTGGACAGCAGTCAGGTCGGCAGTCTTACCCATGACTGTGGTTTTGAGTAATGAACCAGGCTGGGAGTTTTTAAAAGCCTCAGGAATCTTTTGCAGGTGTTTGGAGTTAATTTGTTGATTCAGATGATTAGGTTAATAGCTCATTTAGACTACCTTTTCATGATATGCTAATTTTTTGAGATAGGAATTTTGGGTTTTCATGAGCTGTATGCCAAAATCATCAGTATTAAAACAATAAAAGACCTGAAATATTTCAGTTGGTGTGCAATGAATATAAAATATATGAAAGTTTAATTTTTATCAGTAAGTTACAAGAAATAACGAACTTGATCATAATATGCTATTTTTTTTAGGACTATCTATCTATATATACATTGCAGAAAGGTCACAATTCCGTGTTGCATCTAACATCATGTAAATGTTGCAGCGACGTTGCAGCAACGGTTTGTAGAGTCTACAAAGTTGACATTTGTCTACAAAGTCTGCAAGCCTACTTTGAGTCTAATATATATATATATATATATATATATATATATATATATATATATATATATATATATATATATATATATATATATATATATATGGCAACGCTTTGGCGAAGTGGTTGGCACGTCCACCTCACAGCAAAGGTCATTGGTTTGATTCCCAGCTTGGGTGTTTCTGTGTGGGGTTTGTTCCCCTCATGGTGGTGTGAGTTTTCTCTGGGTACTCCAGTTTCCTCCCACAGTCCAAAACCTGCACGGTAGTTTACCTGGCTGTTCCAAATCACCCCCAGCTGGGAGTGTGAGTATGAATGGTTGAGTGAATATTGGTCCTGTGATGTCCAGGTTGTACCCTGCCCTTGCCCAGAGTAGGCTGAGATGACTACCAGCCTTTCCATGACCTTAATTAGGATTAAGCGATTCAGAAAATAGATGGATGTCAATATAAACATTTGTCATTTTCTTTATCGAGACTTTATCTTTATCCCACTCTTTTTATGGAGCAACTGTGTGCACGCAATTTCCTCCGGGATCAATAAAATATTTTGATTCAGATTCTGATTCAGATTCTGATTCAGGTTCTGATTGCTTCGGTTTCCTAATCACCTGTAATTATTGCCAAAGCATTGAAGTCCAGACACAGGACTTACTCCACTCCTATCAAATAATTACCGGTTCTTTATTCTTTATGAATTAAAATAAGTACATATCTTTATTCTGTGATATGTGATGTTTACAGTCGGCTGTGTTAAATGTTGGACATCTGAGCCTTCCAGAGCTTTGGCTTATTTCAGATTAAACCTCATGTATTGCATCTAATCAAAAGCTAATTCATGATGTGGCTTTTTCCATTTTCTCCCTAAGCTCCTTTATTAAAGAGCTTATTTTTCTATACCACACTGATGAGAGTGGAGCTTCTTCACCTCTTTTATACACAATAGGGCTCAGTGGCCTACTGCAATAAATGTTTAATTCAGCTCGTGTGTAATAAAGAATATCGGGGAAGGGACAGAGCAAAGAGGCATTTGATTTGATTTTCATGGTCAAGAAAAAAAAGATAAATAGTTGAAAAATTGGAATATAAAAATAAAAAGTAAGTAAGTAAAAATAATAATAATAATAATAATAATAATAATAATAATAAAAGGCAGTGGTCGCCTGGTGGTAGGGTTGCTGGATCACTGATCCTAAGATCGGGGGTTTAAGCCCAACAATAAACGGGTCATCACTGCTCTGTTCTGTAATCGTTAATTACACCATAGCACACTGTGAGAGACCACACTTTTGCTCCGAGCTATATCCACTTGGAATAATATTAACAATCTTAATCCTGAGAGAGTGTACCAATCACATTGTGCTGTTCCAATCACATTGCTGTACCAATCACATTATGCTGAAGTTTTATGCCGGATGCCCTTCCTGTCACAACCCTCTGCATTTATCCGGGCTTGGGACTGGCATGAGGGTGGACACTTGTTTGTGCCCCCCCCCCCCCCATAGCTGCATTGTTCCCATGTAATATATACTAATATACATGATTTGAAGAGGATGAAGAGTGGAAAGGCAGTTGGCCTTGATGACATACCAGTTGAGGTATGGAAGTGTCTAGGGGAGGTAGCAGTAGATTTTCTGACAAGAATATTCAACAAGGTCTTAGAAAGTGAGCAGATGCTGGAGGAATGGAGGAGAAGTGTGCTTGTGCCCATTTTTAAGAACAAGGGAGATGTACAAAGTCGTGGCAACTACAGAGGGATACAGTTGATGAGCCATACAATGAAGTTATGGGAAAGAATAGTGGAAGCTAGACTAAGGGCAGAGGTCAGCATTTGTGAACAACAGTTTGGTTTCATGCCAAGAAAGAGCACCACAGATGCAGTGTTTGCTTTGAGGATGTTAATAGAGAAGTACAGAGAAGGTCAGAAGGAGCTGCATTGTGCCTTTGTGGATCTGGAGAAAGCATATGACAGGGTGCCGAGAGAAGAACTGTGGTATTGTATGAGGAAGTCTGGAGTGGCAGAGAAGTATGTTAGAGTGGTGCAGGACATGAGAGATGTAAGACAGTGGTGAGGTGTGCTGTCGGTGTGACAGAAGAGTTCAAGATGGAGGTGGGACTGCATCAAGGGTCAGCTCTCTGACCCTTCTTGTTTGCTATGGTGATGGACAGGCTGACAGACAAGGTTAGACAAGAATCTCCATGGACTATGATGTTTGCAGATGACATCGTGATCTGTAGTGAGAGCAGAAAACAAATGGAGGAAAATCTAGAGAGGTGGAGGTATGCCCTGGAAAGGAGGGGAATGAAGGTTCGTCTCAGTAAGACAGAATACTTGTGTGTGGACGACAAGGACCCAAGAGGAACGGTGAGGTTACAGGGGGCAGAGATAAAGAAGGTGGAGGATTTAAGTACTTATCCTCAACAATCCAGAGCAATGGAGAGTGTGGAAAAGAGGTGAAGAAGCGCGTGCAGGCAGGTTGGAATGGATGGAGAAAAGTGTCCGGTGTGATGTGTGATAGGAGAGTATCGGCAAGAATGAAAGGAAAAGTGTACAAGACGGTGATGAGGCCAGCGATGTTATGTGGTTTAGAGACAGTGGCCCTGGGGAAAAGACAGGAGTCAGAGTTGGAGGTAGCAGAGATGAAAATGTTGAGGTTCTCTTTGGGAGCAACGAGGATGGATAGGATCAGAAATGAGTACATAAGAAGGACAGAACATGTTAGATGTTTTGGAGACAAAGTCAGAGAGGCTAGATTGAGATGGTTTGGTCATGTACAAAGGAGGGATAGTGAGTATATTGGTAGTAGGATGCTGAGGTTGGAACTACCAGGCAGAAGGCCCAGAGGAAGACCAAAGAGAAGATTTATGGATGTGGTGAAGGCAGACATGAAGGTCGTTGGAGTAAGAGTAGATGCAGAGGATAGGGAGAGATGGAGGCAGATCATTTGCTGTGGCGACCCCTGAAGGGAACAGCTGAAAGGAAAAGAAGAAGGAACCCTTGCTACTTTGAGCTTCAATTCATGCGCGCTTCAGTGCATCACATTTTTTAAAATAAATAGATAAATAAATATTCATTGAATTAAAAAATAAGGAAATTAAGGAAGAATGTGGGGAAAAGTTAAGGAGAATGCCACAAAAATAAGGCCAATTATGCAAAAAAACCAAAATTTGCCATCAAAACAACTTACATTGTTGCATCTGTGTGTGTGCACGCGCATCTGCGCGTGTGCATGCGAGTGTGCGTATGTGTGTCATCTTCTCATGCAATACCATCTGCATGTGTGTGTATTTATATGTTATTTACATCTTACGTTTATTTTTTTGATGTTTAATTGTTATTATAAGCATTTATAGTATTGAATCTATTTATTGATATTATATACACATACATGTACGTGGGTTGGGTGGCTATGCCACAGGGTTAAGTAGGGTGTAGTGCTGTCGTGCTGTAATGCTGTAGTTCTGTTCTGTAGCTCAGTTGTAGTAGTTGGCTGTTACCAGCGTAAATCAACTCTGCTACAACCACCATTGGTTAGTTCTCAACAGCAGACTGGATCTCACCAGTCTCACCATGCCAGTCAGAACCACCCCTCCTTACTCAAGACTCCTACATGGCCTCCACCCAGCCAACCTGGTAACCTAGGGCTCACTACCCAGGCCTAATTATGCAGAACATCTCGGAGTAGTGAGTGGCCCCAGAGGTGTGGTTGGCATAATTTGCCAGCCACCAACGCTCGTCCCAGCTATGGGTTAAATAGTAGAGGGCTATTACTTCCTCTGGTGGAGTAGAGTGCAACTCTGAGCACCGGCAAGAGGACGCCTGTTGGAGGTCACAGTAGCGGTCAGTAAACAGTCCTGGACCTGTGCAACTTACCATCTCTGGTTGAAGACAGAGATGACTAAGGCGAAGGGCAGAGGTAGGAGGACAGTTTAATGACCACCGTACAATGGCCACAGGACTACAAGAAGGACAACTCGTATGACAAACCATACTTTAGGAGTGACGCCCACAGTTATTACTACCAATAGAATAAAACATGATGGCAAACAGAAGTAACACTAGTCCACAAAACAGCTCCCACTACAGATCAAGACCCATTGGGTTTCCATGATGACTTGTCCCCAAACCTGCAAGGAAGGAACAAGCCTGCTGGAGGTACCTGTGTTGGGAGAAGACTTGTCAACTGCAGGAACACCACAACAATATCAATGCTTAATGTCAGAACCATAAAAAAAGCAAGATGCAGAGAAGAGTTGGCAGCCAATCTGAACTTGTATGAAATTGACGTTCTGGGAATCCAGGAGCACCACATTGTGCACAAGGAGAAAGTCAAGTATGAAGTCATCAATGGCAACTTGCTCATTACAACATCTGCAACTAGGAACCAAGCTGGAGCCACTGTTGGAGGAGTAGAGTTTCTACAGAGCATGCAATTCACTAGCCAAAGTTACACCGAACTCAGAGAGGATACTAATAGCAAACTTCCTGGGGAACCAAGCAACAAGCATTATTGTCACCAACTGTCCAACCAACACGACAGATAAAGATACAGTGAAAGCTTATTACGATGACCTGTCAAGAGAAATTGAAGCCATTCCACCCCACAACCCAGTCCTTATATGTAGAAAGTGGAGGCATACTCTTCTTTTGCAAGCGCCAGCTCGGATCACAGAATCGTATCTGCCAGGGTAAAACTGAGCCTGCTGAAGATGAAAGCAGAGCCAAGGAAATGGCAGTACGACTGGAACCTGTTCAAAACCAGAAGAGACATGCAAGAGCAGTACACAATCAAGGTACACAATGGGTTTTAACCACTACAGGAACTCGATGAAACTGCTACGGAACGGTACGAAAGGTTCATCAAGGCTACTAAGGAGGCAGCAGAGAAAGTGGTCCCAACTCAGAAAAAGGGGAAGAAAGACAAAGCATTCGGAGGACCACAGGGTAATGAAGGCTAGAGATGAGCTGAATGTTGCATATTGGCAATACAAGGAGGATACAACCAAAGAGAACAGACAAGAGTACTATCAAGCCAAAAAGAAGTTGAAAGCAAGCTACATTCCTACTATGTACCAGGAGCTCAATACCAAGGAGTGCCTGTTTGAACACGGGAATATGAGAAAGCCAGGAAAGCTCTGTTGGAAGGAAAAGCTAGTGAACAGGATGGAATTCCACAAGAAGTTTTGAAGAGATGTGAGGGGCTGGACAAGATCTTTGTGGATTGCTGTAACAGCGTACTGATTCAGGGAGAAAATAATTATTAAACATCATCCCCATACCTAAATCTGGTGAGCTTATACTAGGGAACAACTGCAGGGGTATCAGCCTGAGCTCACTGGTGGCCAAGGTCTTTAACAAGATGCTGCTAAGCCGTATAAGGCCAACTGTGGACGGACTACTGAGATGTAACAAAAATGGGTTCAGAGAAGGAAGATCTACAGTTTGACACATACTTGCACTCCGCAGACTGATAGAGGGAATAAGAAGTCAACCTACCTGCCATAACCACCTTCATAGACTTTTGGAAGGCATTTGATACCATCCACAGGGGCAAGATGCTGAAGATTTTGAAAGCTTATGACATCCCAGGGCAGATCACCTGTGTGATTGGTTGTATGTACAAGGGCACAATGGCAAAAGTGATAACTCCAGAGGGGGACACCAGGCCTTTTGAGATACAAGCAGGAGTCTTGCAAGGGGACACCCTGGCACCATACTTGCTTGTAATAGTACTGGATCATGCACTCAGAGTGGCCATAGAGGGGAGAGAAGAGGAACTAGGCTTCCAACTGGTGAGGAGGAGTAGGAGAATTGGGCCTAGGGCAGTGACAGACCTGGACTTTGCTGATGATATAGCACTTGTTTCTGAGGTAGCCCAGCAAGCCCAGCAGCTACTCGGAAATGTAGAAACTTCAGTTGCAAGGGTGGGCCTACAGATGAACACAGGGAAAACCAAGTTCATAGCCTTCAACCAACTGATGCCAGTATGTTTGAAGACCACAGACAGATCCACTGTAGAAGAAGTGGAGGACTTCTAGTATATGGGATCCCACATGGAAAGCACCTCCAAGGACATTAACTCACCCATGGCAGCAGCATGGAGAGCCTGTAACAAGCTTGAAAAGATCTGGAAGTCAGACCTGCCGAGTAAACTCAAAACACGCCTCTTTCTTTCAACTGTGTAGTTGGTACTTTTGTACGGCCTTGAGACGTGGACGGTCACCTCTAAACTGGAGAAACAGCTGGACGGTTGCTACACAAGGATGTTAAGGTGCGTCCGCAACATAAAGTGGGAGCAACACTCTACAAACAAAGAACTTTACGCTGGTCTTCCAAAACTGTCAGACAAAATATCAGCCAGGCATCTAAGATTCACCGAACACTCTCTCAGAAACAGCAAGGAAGTAGTCTCCAATTTAGTGCTATGGTCTCCAGCACATGGGAAAAGGAGGCTTGGAAGACCACACCTAACATACCTAGATGTGCTGCAAAGAGACACTGGTCTAAATATTGATGGTATGGGAAAGGATATGCAGGACGGGAGCTTCTGGGCAGTCATGGTGGTTCGGGTTGCAGAATAGGACTGGCACCTGACAAATAAGTAAGTAAGTATACATGTACGTATACGTCAGTCAGGAGGGGGGTTGGGGGTGATCCTATTTTGCAGATTTCGATGGTCACGTGGGGATCTCGGTCCCAATTAACCACGGAAAGTGAGGGATCCCTGTATATCATCTGAGATGGGCGTCAGCCTCCCTGCGACCCTAATTAAGATTATGCGGTTCTGAAAGTCAGTGAATGAATAATGTACATAGGGACAAATTTATTGACTTGAGACAATCAAACATGTAACTTTTTTGACAATGTGTTATTCTACCTTATTGTAATTAGGATGCCAACTTTAGGCAAGGGGACAGTGGTGGCCTGGTGATAAAAGTGCTGGATTACTAATCCTAAAGTTTGGAGTTCAAGCCCTACTCTCCCCAGGTTGTCCCTGTCCACCCAGTGCAGCTAATTGGGTTATCAAAGGCCGGCCATGTCTCTCACGGTCTGTGGTGTGAGGCTGTAAAAGAACCATTGCTGATTTTCAACAAGAGTAGCTGCATAGCCGTCATCGTGTTTCCGCCCTGCGATGGCCTAATGAGCTATGCAGGGAGTACTCTGCCTTCACCCAGAGTCGGCTGAGGTGGGGCAAGCCTCCCCGCGACCCCAATTAGGAATCGAAAATGAATGAATGAATGAACTCTATTGCAAGGGTGGTGTACACCCTAAACAGCCTGCCAGGCCATAGCAGGGCCAAAACACACACAATCATTCACAGCAAGGAATGATATGGAACTGCCAGTTAGCCTACTATGCATGCTTATGGACTGTAAGAGGAAAATGGAGCACCCAGAGGAAACCCACGCAAGCATGGGGAGAGCATGAATTGGCCCCAAGCTATGAATTGAACGCTAAACCTTCTTGCTGTGAGGTGAACTAATCTCTGCACCAACATTCCATCCAAACCACTATTATTTTTGGTTGATTTTAGTTCACCCTAATTTGCCAATATCTGTCAAATATTCACTTTAGTTGAAATCCCCATTTACTCATATGTCCGGGCATGAATAAATAGTTTTTTAATCTTGACATGGCTTCACACAACAATAATTTTAAAGATTCATCAAATACGCCCTTGCAAATAGCTGCCATCAGTGATACAGTGCTTTCTTCTGAATCCTCAGGGGCAAGAAGGTCTTTAGATAACAGCACCTGGGGCAAATTCGGCATTAATATTTTATCACAGAAACACTTTCCACTTTTTATAAAATGTGTAAAAGAGCAGAGGTAATTCCATAAAGATCCTTTTTCCCTTCTCCACATCTCAGCATGTTATTTCTGTATCACTCCAGCTCTCTCTCTCTCTCTCTCTCTCTCTCTCTCTCTCTCTCTCCCAGTGTTGGATATCGTGTACTTACAGTAGGGCCATTTTTCCCCCTATCCATCACACTCTCACAGTGTATCCGCCACTGTAGCCGAGCCCGTCAGTCGAAAGCAGTAAAAGGATACAATAAGAGCGTGTCCGGAGCAGCTTATGAAGGGCACGGCAATCCATCACCGGGAGCCGTGATGGATCACAGTAGTGTCTGCGATGAATAGGAACGCAAGGTAGAAAACACACAGAGGCCAACTTGGGGAGGAATATACATTACATCCATTTAATCATCCCAGAAGCTGTTAGCAACACAGGCAAGAGAAATGCGGGGTGTTAGCAAATGTACAATCCTTCTCTATTTCACCCCTTTTCAGCACTTCCTTCAAACGCTAGGCATCACCGATTACGTGGAAAAGGGCTTAATGGACATGGTCAGAGTCCATACATAGGGAAGTTCAAGGAGGCTATTTGGGAAGGAATTGGCATCAAAGTGAAAACACAGAAGCTTAATGACTTAGCAAACCCTGAAACTTGCAATTAAAATATAATTTCCTATACGATTTAAACCAGAAAAGATCAGATGTATTCTTTTCAATATGACAATCATCATTGCAGGTCGCAGACGAAGTCAATCCCAGTTGATGGGGGGTGGGGGGTGGGGGGGGGGGTTTACACCCTGAATATACTACGTGTCTAACCCAGGACTAAGGCCTCAATCCCATTCAGCTGAAATGACCTCACAATAGATGTTGGAAAATGACTTCTGGAAATCAATCAGGATTACTGATAAGTGTTTGTGCACCTCTGTCAGAATACAGTATGTGAAAGATAGGGAGCTTTTGGCAGTACTCACTGTCTATGGTGAGAGGCCGCAAAAGAACCATTGCTGACTCTCGTCAAGAGGAGCTGCATAGCTGTCAGCGTGTTTCTGCCCTGCGATGGCCTAGTGAGCTGTCCAGAGAGTACTCTGCCTTCACCCAGAGTCGGCTCAGGTGGGGCAAGCCTCCCCACGACCCTAATAAGAATAAGAGTTTCAGAAAATGAATGATGATGAACGGAGAGCTATCTTGAGAACCTAAAAGACTTGGTATTTTTTCACAGAAAATTTGTCCATGTTCAATATTACCACATGTCATGTGATGGATCAACTGAGCCACTGAAACTGTGAAATCATTAATGAGGCTTACATGGCCAATCGGATGTTTCTGTCAACTTTCATAGTGGTAACTATGCACGTTTGTATTGCATACCACTTGTATTCATGATGGCTGTGTTTCTCAGACATCTGTGTTTTTGTTCAGCCCATATTTTATACAGGGCACTAATTCCAAAATCTGGTAGGGTGATCACAGAATGGCCAAAGTAATCCCGAGCCCAGTTCTTACATAGCATCTGTATTTATGAGACCGCAAAGATACAGCAGTATTTATTTGGTTGATACCCTTATCCAGATCAAATAAAATTGTTTTTTTTTTTCAAATCCCATTCCCAGTTGAGGTTTTCGGGCCTTTCTGAAGGGTCCAACAGTGGCAGATTGGTGGTACTGAATCTTGAACCTCGGAATCTGGTCAGTAACCCAGAGCTTCAACCTCATTAGCCACCATTGCCACATTTTACACACACATTAACATCTCTGGGCAATTTAAAGTAGTCAGTTTACCAAAAATAGGACACCCACCAACGAACAAGAAGGAAACATACACAACATGCACAGGGACAAACACACACAGGGTGCACAGGGACAAACACACACACACACACACACACACACACACACACACACACACACACACACACACACACACACACACACACACACACACACACACACGGTGCACAGGGACAAACACACAAACACACAGGGTGCACAGGGACATGCATGCAAACCCTGCACAGGAACAGCCCAGTCAATCTGCAGGATCCAGCCCTAGATTCTTCTAACTGTGAAGAGACAAGCATGATCACAGCATCACCACTAGATCGGCCATGACAGGATATTGTACATGGACAGCTCTTGAAACCTCTGCTGATGCCATTCGCATACTCTCTGAACCACATTCCATACAATCTCATTCCAGCTGATTCAATGTTCCCTCTAAGCTGTGCGCTTAAGCAATCACGCACTACTTGCACATTCTCAATGCGCAAGAAAATCTATGCAGCACTTAAAATAAAATTCAACAGAAGCATATTAATTACTAACTAATATTATGCAAATCTGATTAATTAGACCGATAATATTGTTTTCTGTACCATTTTGCAATGTAACTCAGTGAGTGACAGGTGTCCAGCCAATAATACGGTTCACTTACGCGACACAGCTAATCATAGCATTGACAGTGCTTGCGTGCCTCACCCATACATGTGATGCAGTGTCCTCGGTGTGCTGACAAGGCTTGTGTGTATGCCCAGACACATGAAAAATTAGAGGGAACATTGTTCACACCATTAGTCCACTATTGTTATTGCACCACCGTAATTTTAAACCACACTAAACAGCTCCCAGTGAAACTGTTTTGCCACATCACCATCTAAGTTTAGCACTTCAGTACGGTTCCAGACCGCCATCATTTGAATGAATCACAGATAAACCTTGTTAATTCTCAGTTGACAATATTTTAGCCGCAAAATATGGTGACAAAGTTATAAAAATAATGCCACACTTACAATTGAGAGGAAGTACATGAGGCAACATTAGCAACAAGGACAAGTGGAATTCAGTACTGTTCTTACTGGTGGCATCTGTGTGCCAAGGTTTTGGATGCAGGATTTTCTGTTAATATCAGATTGGGTTAATGATCCACTGCTGATGTTGAAACATCACCATGGTGCTCAACATGTGCCATGAAGTGTACGTCAAAGATGAGCTATTCCAATGCCTTTGGAATGTGTTAAATCTATAACAGAACTCTCTTGAGAGTTTCCTTTGGAATCTACTTGAGGAATTCATTGAGGCTTATATTTAGTGAATCTAATGGTGATCTTGAATCGGACATAAAAAGATCGAAATAATTCCTTTTAAAGTTTCTTCAATAAGAGAACCGACCACTCAGTGTGGGATGGACTTGTTATTAAATCATTAATTTCCTCACATCCAGGATCATTTAAGTCTATAGATATAGGTGAAGGGAATGTAAATCAACCCGAACATACTGCAGTCATATGTTTATTTTATATATATATATATATATATATATATATATATATATATATATATATATATATATATATATATATATATATATATATATATATAAAATGCAGCCGTGAGGAGGGGCACAAACAAGTGCCCGCCTTCATGCCGGTCCCAAGCCAGGAGAAATGCAGAGGGTTGCGACAGGAAGGGCATCCAGCATAAAACTTTTGCCAAAATACAAAATGCAAACTGTAAAGAAAAATCTCATCCCAGATTGGTCGAGGCCTGAGTTAACAACGACCACCATCAGTGCTGTTAACCAACAGGGTGCTGGTAGAAATTGGACTACTGTTGTTCGAAGTAGGATAGGTTGAAGAAGGAAAGGTGGGAGGCGTGTCCGTAAGCAGAGAGAGAAGAGGAAAAGCATGAGTTTAGGACTGAGAGTAGGGACTTTAAATGTTGGAACTATGACAGGAAAAGGTAGAGAGCTGGCTGACATGATGCAGAGGAGGAAGGTGGACATACTTTGTGTTCAGGAGACCAGGTGGAAAGGTAGCAAGGCTAGAAGCTTAGGAGCAGGGTTTAAGCTGTTTTTTCATGCTGTGGATGGGAAGAGGAATGGAGTAGGAGTCATCTTGAAGGAGGGGATGGTCAGGAATGTTCCAGAAGTGAAAAGAGTGTCAGACAGAGTGATGAGTCTCAAGTTAGAAATTGAAGGTGTGATGTTCAATGTTGTTAGTGCTTATGCCCCACAGGCAGGATGTGAGCAAGAAGAGAAGGAGAGATTCTGGAGTGAGTTAGATGAACTGATGCAGAGTACCCCCAAAGGTGAAAGAGTGGTCATTGGGGCAGACGTCAACGGATATGCGGGTGCAGGCAACAGAGGGGATGAGGAAGTTTTGCGAAAATTTCGTATCCAGGACAGGAACACAGAAGGACAGATGTTGATCGATTTTGCAAAAAGGATGGAAATGGCTGTGATGAATACTTTCTTCCAGAAGAGACAGGAGCATAGGGTGGCTTATAAAAGTGGAGGTAGGAGAACACAGGAAGACTACATCTTGTGTAGGCAATGTAATTTGAAGGAAGTCAGTGACTGCAAAGTAGTAGTGGGTGAGAGTGTTGCAAAACAGCATAGGAAAGTGGTGTGCAGGATGATGCTGATGGTAAGAAAGGTGAAGAAGGCAAAGGCAGAGCAGAAGACAAAGTGGTTGAAGCTGAAAAAGGAAGAGTGCCGTGTTGTCTTCAAGGAGGAGTTGAAACAGGTTTTGGGTGATCAGGAAGTGCTTCCAGATGACTGGACAACTACAGCTAATGTGATCAGGGAGACAGGTAAGAGAGTACTTGGCGTGTTCTCTGGAAGGACAGTAGATAAGGAGACTTGGTGGTGGAATGAGGAAGTGCAGGAGTGTGTACAAAAGAAGCAGTTAGCTCAGAAGAAATGGGACACAGAGAGTACCGAAGAGAGTAAACATCAGTACAGGGAGACACTGCGTAAGGCGAAGGTAGCGGTGTAAAAGGCCAAATAGAGGATGTATGATGGCTTGTATGCTAGGTTGGACAGTAAAGAGGGAGAAAATGATTTATACAGGTTGGCACAGCAGAGAAATAGAGATGGGAAGGACGTGCAGCAAGTAAGAGGGATTAAGGACAGAGAGGGACATGTGTTGACTGATGACAGAAGTGTGCTGGGAAGATGGAAAGAGTACTTTGAAGAGCTGATGAATGAGGAAAATGAGAGAGAAAAAAAAAGTAGAAGAGGTGATTGTTGAGGACCAAGAAGTAGCAAAGATTAGTAAGGGTGACGTGAGGAGGGCATTGAAGAGGATGAAGAGTGGAAAGGCAGTTGGTCCTGATGACATACCGGTGGAGGTATGGAAGGGTCTAGGAGAGGTTGCAGTAGATTTTCTGACAAGAACATTCAACAAGGTCTTCGAGAGTGAGAGGATGCCGGAGGAATGGAGGAGAAGTGTGCTTGTGCCAATTTTTAAGAACAAGGGAGCTGTGCAGAGTTGTGGCAACTACAGAGGGATAAAGTTAATGAGCCATATGATGAAGTTATGGGAAAGAATAGTGGAAGCTGGACTAAGGGCAGAGGTCAGCATTTGTGAACAACAGTTTGGTTTCATGCAAAGAAAGAGCACCACAGACGCAATGTTTGCTGTGAGGATGTTAATAGAGAAGTCCAGAGAAGGTCAGAAGGAGCTGCACTGTGCCTTTGTGGATCTGGAGAAAACATATGACAGGGTGCCAAGAGAGGAACTGTGGTATTGCATGAGTAAGTCTGGAGTGGCAGAGAAGTATGTTAGAGTGGTACAGGCCATGTATGAGAGATGTAAGACAGTGGTGAGATGTGCTGTCGGTGTGACAGAAGCGTTCAAGATGGAGGCGGGACTGCATCAAGGGTCAGCTCTCAGCCCCTTCTTGTTTGCTATGGTGATGGACAGGCTGACAGATGAGGTTAGAAATTAATCTCCATGGAATATGATGTTTGCAGATGACATTGTGATCTGTCGTGAGAGCAGAGAACAAGTGCAGGAAAATCTAGAGAGTAGGAGGTATGCCCTAGAAAGGAGAGGAATGAAGGTTAGCCTCAGTAAAACACAATACATGTGTGTGAATGACAAGGACCCAAGAGGAACGGTGAGGTTACAGGTAGCAGAGATAAAGAAGGTGGAGGATTTTAAGTACTTAGGCTCATCAACCCAGAGCAATGGAGAGTGTGGGAAAGAGGTGAAGAAGCGTGTGCAGGCTGGTTGGAATGGTTGGAGAAAAGTGTCCGGTGTGATGTGTGATCGGAAGGTATCGGCAAGAATGAAAGGAAAAGTGTCCAAGACGGTGTTGAGGCCAGCGATGTTGTATGGTTTAAAAACAGTGGCCCTGGGGAAAAGACAGGAGGCAGAGCTGGAGGTAGCAGACATGAAAATGTTGAGGTTCTCTTTGGGAGTAATGAGGAATGAGTACATCAGAGGGACAGCCCATGTAACCTGTTTTAGAGACAAGGTCAAAGAGGCTAGATTGAGATGGTTTGAACATGTACAGAGGAGGGATAGTGAGTATATTGGAAGTAGGATGCTGAGGTTGGAACTACCAGCCAGAAGGCCAAGAGGAACACCAAAGAGAAGATTTATGAATGTGGTGAAGGAGGACATGAAGGTAGTTGGAGTAAGAGTAGAAGATACAGAGGATCGGTTGAGGCGGAGGCGGATGGTTTGCTGTGGTGACCCCTGAAGGGAATTATATATATATATATCTTTGTGCCTCAGTTTCTGCAGCTTCAGTGCATCGTGGAGTTTTAAAAAACATTCATCAAATAAATAAAAAAATTAAGGAAATTCAGGAAGAATAGGGGAAAGTTAATGGAAATGCCACAAAACAAGGCCAATTATAAAAAAAACAAAAACAAAAAAACAACCCCCCCCAACTACTTACATTTTTATGTGAGGTGCACATCTGAGTGTGTGTATTTATATTTTATTTCCACTTTATGCATTTTTAAAAAAAATTAATTGGTATTCTCAGCATTTATAGCATTGGAAAATGTATTTATTGATATTATATACACATATACATGTACATATACTTCAGTCAGGGCGGGGTCGATCCTACTTCGCGGAACTTGGTGCTCACAGGGGGGGTCTCCGTCCCCATTAACTGCAGAAAGTGTGGGATCCCTGTATGCGTAGGTAAATCCTTTCCAAACCCATTGAAGTAACCTAATACCACCTCTGTTTATTTTTAAGCATCTTGCTAGCACCACAGACCGTCCATATCAATAGCTTGTATTTTACTGTCTCTTTCTCTTTACTGTCGTAGCTGTATCACCCCACCACCCACCATCCCCGCGCTAGTGGAAAGTGCAGCAGGATGAAAAATGAGGATGTCACACTGTAGTTGCAAGGTTAGCACACTCTCTAATGGAGAGCTGCTGTGCTGGCCTGCTGTGGGGCATGACCCCTCTCACTAGTGGCATCCAGTAGCCCAAGATAAACTACTTAGGGTGCATGGCACCCACTCAAATCCCTATTGATAACCGACCATCCAAATAAGCGCATACTTTGGCCCAGAGAACCCTCTGTTCAAAACCAGTCTGTGTTTTCAAACAATTGTCCTCAACAAGCACTGAGATGCTCTCTTAATATTTAGTCCTCAGACAACATGTACAAAATTATTTCTTCTTCTATGTACCACTCACGTTTTCTTCCTGTTCTTCCACAGGTTTCCTCCGGATACTGTACTCTGATTTCCATCCACAGTTCAAAGACATGCACATTAGGATAACTGACTGTTCCATATTGTCCCCAGATGTAAGTGTAAATGTCTCTGCGATGGGCTCAGGATGTACCCTACTTTCTTCCGGGATGAAGAGATTTCAACAAATGAATGAGTGAGTGAATGAATTAATTTTTATTTAACATGGATGGAGGTAGTTTTCAAGCGGCTGGTAACATATTTGTTGCTAATATGTTATGATTTCAGAAAAGTTTTTTTTTTTTTTTTTGCTTTGCAAATGGAGGAAGAGTGAGAGAGCGAATGAGAGGGGAAGATTGAAAAAGAGAGCGTAAGTGACAGTGTGTGTGTGTGTGGGGGGGAAGGGGGGGGGCTGAGTGAGAGGCCCTGCCAAAAATATCCTATAGAAATCCTGAAGGACTGAATAGAATTCTATAGGAATGCCAATGGAACAGTGATTTCTTGTTGCATTTCCAAAATGTTCTATACAGTAGGCCCTTGACATTCGCGGGGGTTCGGTTCCGGACCCTCCCGCGAATCCAGAGAATCTGCGAGTTCTGTACCCGGAAGTAAAACCCCATGTATGACGTCATATGCGCGAATGAGCAGCTGTAAGTAAAATACTATGTATCTATTACATGCGATAAAATATGCTTCTTAAACACATTATATAGACAGTCTTACTCATTAATACAGTATTAATGTAGTAAAATATAGTCATGATTAAAAAAATATTTAAATTTATACTGTTATATTTATTGATGCTAAAATATAAACGTTATACAGCATACGCATAAAACACCTTTCAGTGCATTCTCTTTATAAACATACAGCACTGTAGTTTTCAAAAATGCCCACTAGAGGAACGTACTGTATTGCATTAGGCATGACACGACTGAATTCAGGTATTAACTGCATTAAGTCCGAGCAGCTCGGCCACGCCCCCCCCAACCAGAGCCAAAGTACAAAGCAGAGTTTTAGAGTGATAGAGTAAGAGGCGTTACAAACCAAAGAAGCGGTTTCGGTGATGTTGATGTGAGTTAATCCTCTGGCGCAGAGGTGAGTGTGCTTTTGTTCATTGGGAGTAAATGAGAATAGTGAATTCAGGTGTGTGCTCCCGAGCAGCCCAGCCACGCTCCTCAGGAAGTAAACAGTTAGTGAGAGGCACAGTGCCAAAATCTAAGTCCCTCAAAACACAGACCATAACAAAAAGGACATAAAAGAACAAGAAATGTAATAAATTGGATAAACAAAACACATCATGCTACACCACAGTAAATAAAATATAACACACAAACATTTTAAACATTACCTTAGGTCACGTACTGGAATAATAATTAAAAAAGACTTTAATAGTGGAGTGTTTTACAACAGTTCAAACTGTATTCCTGTTTAGCAATGACATGACTTAAGAGGAAACTGGCGTTTCTTCCGGAGAAAGTCTTATTTCTTCAGAAGAGACATCCAACCTCATTACCTTTTTCTGGTGCTTAAGCAGGCGTTTGAGTGACATCATAGAACTTAACTGGTAATTGCAAAAAAAAAAAAAAGACTCATTGCCAACTTGTGCACGAATGAGGAAAAAGGAGCGTTCCATCACCTCAACCAATCAGCAGGAAGGAGGACAGCCACTGGCTGAATTTGAATCACGATGCGAGCTGCTCGCAGTCCGTGAATACTCAAACCGTGAGTGCAAAACCGCAAATAGTCAAGGGCCTACTGTAGATATGTGCTGTAAAGTTCTATAGAACAGAATTCTCTATGGGAAAAAAAACATCTACAGCAGCTTGTTTACACTCTACTGAACAGCAATGATTGCGTTCGCCCCTACCAGCGGATCCTGAAAATCCGCTAGTTATTGACGTGGTTTTAAAATCCTATATATGATATTACAAATGTTAAAATATGCTTCTTCAACACATTCCATAGACAGTCTTACTCATTAATACAGTAAAATGTAAAATGTAGTAATGATTAAGTAAAAACGTTTTAATTTTGTACTGTGATAATATTTATGAATAATGTCCCTTGCTAAAGGGTTGTAACAGGAAGGGCATCTGACGTAAAAACCTATGCGAAATCAAATGTGCGAATCAGATGATTCGCTGTGGTGACTCCCGAGAAAAGGGGAAAAGCCGAAAGAGAAGAAGATCATATTTATGAATAAATAAAGCGCTTAGACTCCTTACCAGAAGCTAGAGAAGATGCAGGGTGCTTGAGTGACAGCATAGAGCTTAAATAATCATTAAAACTTAAAACAGGCTTTAACAAAATTTGAATTCGCAATTCAAGCAATAACCTTGATGACATGTGCGAAAAATAGAAAAAAAGAGGTGTACACATCATCTGCAACCAATCAGCGAGAGGGAGAAACAAACTCTCTCAGCCATTGGCTAAATTTGAATCACGTGCCAGTAATGTCCTGATGATGTACAGTCGACCCTCAAATTACGAAGACCCCTGTGAATGAAATCCCCGGATTACAAAAAACATTTTCCTGAGTTTCTGTCCCCGAGATACGACACAACCCCCTCTTACGAAAAGAAATTCGAAATTCAAACACGCCAATCAAAATTTCACACGACGTGGGTGCTCTCTCATTGGCTGTCTCTCAACATCCCTCCCCGCTGGACTCCCAGATAGAGACGGAATGAGCTTCACTCTTTAGTTTAGTTTTTTTAAGTTGTTTTAATTCAGTAAATGTTTAATAAATGTGGGCGCATTTGAGCTCATCTGGAATTCCGATCCCTCAAGGAATCAAATTAAAGTTGAGTTTGTCAAGCAGGGAATGTGCTTTGAATTCACGTGCGTGCGTGCGAGAGAGAGAGAGAGAGAGACAGCGAGAGAGAGAGACAGAGAGAGAGAGAGAATAACATTTTGGTTTTCAGTTTGTTTTTTTTTAAGTTGTTTTAATTCAGTAAATGATCAAGCAGGGAATGCGCTTTGAATTCACGTCTTGTGGGCGTGGCCTGCAGCACGCGGCGAGAGAGAGCGAGAGAAAGAGAGAGAGAGAGCGAGAATAACGTTTTGGTTTTTAGTTTGGTTTTTTAAGTTGTTTTAATTCAGTAAATGGTCAAGCAGGGAATGCACTTTGAATTCCACGTCTTGTTGTGGCCCGCAACACTAGAATAAACATGTACAATGTAATGCGTCTGTGTGTGTGTGTGTGTGTGTGTGTGTGTGTGTGTGTGTGTGTGTGTGTGTGTGTGTGAGAGAGAGAGAGAGAGAGAAGTGTATGTGTGTGTGTGTGTGTGTGTGTGTGTGTGTGTGTGTGTGTGTGTTAATAAAAATGTTTAATAATGGTTTATTTATTAAATATGTTAATAAAATGGTTTAATATGTCAATAAAATGTTTAAATGGTTTAATAAATAATTTTCTTTTACTTTTAACACACATTTCGTACAAAATTGGTGTACTTTTATCATTTTTAAAGGGTTTATGGGGTTTATCCAGTCCAAAGACTGGAGCCTTGGAACAAATTAGGCGTTTAACATGTAAAATGTGACCCCTACTTACGAAATCCCCACAATGCGAAAAGGGCCACTATTTATATAATATTGCCACTATTTCAGTGATTCTCAAATAATGGGGCACGATGATGTGATTATAATGATGTAAACTTCATTTATTTATTTGTTTATTTAATTTTTCCATATATTTTTTGAAAACCAATGTATAATCAAAAACGACTTAACTCGAAACGACTGAAGTCGAGGTATACCTGTATATCTATAAATAAACACTTGGGGCATTATTGGGCGGTGTTGCTGGCTATGGCGGTGATCTGCACATACTCACAGAGCACTGATTTGTAAACAAACTGGCAACACCGGCAAATCGTGGTTGCTGAAGTGTCTGCAGAAAAACATTTATCATGTACACTACAGCGTTTTTCATTGAGACCTTTGGGGATTGAACTCTGTCTGTCTTCCTTTCGGCTTTTTCCCTTTTACTCGGGAGTTGCCACAGCGAATCATCTGATTTGCACGTTTAATTTGGCAGAGGTTTTTACGTCGGATGCCCTTCCTGTCACAACCCTTTTTAGCAAGGGACAGAAACACGCTGACGACTTTGCAGCTACTCTTTACGAAAGTCAGCAATGGTTATTTTATATGCCCCTCACCATAGACAGGGAGAGACATGGCCCGCCTTTGATAACCCAGTTAGCTGCACTGGGGTTGCAGAGACAACCTTGTGGAGAGTGGGACTCGAACCCCCAACCTTTGGATCAGCAATCCAGCGCCCTATACCACTAGACCACCACTGCCCCAATGACCACCTTTGGGGATTGAACATTAGGACAAATTTTTAATTTGCCATCCCAACATCAAGGCTTACACTTACACACTTTTACTAGATTTTGGATATTATTGATGAACTTTTTGAAAGTATTATGTCAGTGGCTCGTTACACAATAGGCCTCAGGCCTGCTCCTACACCAGTGACCCTGAACCGTCAAGTACCCTACAAAGGTTAGTATCCCCAGGCAGGCACATACCCAAAGCCCAGTTGTAGATTATTTTTGTCTGTGATCTTGATGCAGATGGGAAGGAATAGTGACTTTTTTTCTTTATGAGTGGTTTGTAATGTGAAATATATTGAGTCTAAGTAATATTTACTCTAACTAGTTTCTACAAATTTCCTTACTATATCAGAACATACAAAGAACTTAAAAAAATTACTTTCTCTGTGTTTATTTCGCAATTATTAAAGGGAATTAGAGGAATGATACTGATGAGTGCTGCTTGCCTGACCAGTGTCCCTGTCTTGAGGCTAGTATTGCCATATGTGCCCTGCAAACAATGTTCTATAGAAATTCCATTGGTGGAGCCTATACAACTTATGTACTCGGTTCTATAGGAGCACATGTTTTTACAGAACCAGATACTGTACATATATGGGAGCCACCAGTGGAATTTCTATAGGATATTTTTTTTGCAGGGAAGAGATATAGAAAAAGTGAGGGGCGAGAAAAAGAGAAAAGAGAGGGAGAACAAGTGACAAAAATAAAGAGAAGAAAAGGTGTGGGTGAGAGAGAGACAGAGAGAACAATGTGAAGGGGAAAAAGGAACAGAGAGGTAAGAAAGAAAGAAAGAAAGAAAGAAGAAGAGTGAGAGAGAGCTAGAGCCAGAGATGAAGGTTTTGGTGATGGAATGCCATGATCGCTGTTCTAGTTCAAGTGCTAACGGGAGTGAAACATCTTCTGGGAACTTTCCCGAGCATTATTTCATTGCTTTTTTCTCTAATTCTTTGCAAGTTGCTAAAGTGTGAAGAGAATAAAACACTTCAGGACCCTCTTGCTCAGGTTGCTCTCTCGAACGCTAGCACTTCCCGCTGTTGATGATTTTCCTATAACAGTGGAACCAGTAGCCAAAAGAGAGGAAACACGACCCAGCTCTGCTTTTTAGTAAAGTGAATTTGCAGGCTGTTTCCGTTTGACTTGTCAGAGCAGCGAGCCAAACCGTGAAGCTGTCCAGAGTTATAATTTACAAGGAAACATGATTACCTATTTAAAAAAAAAAAAAAAAGCATAAATGAACATAACACAGGGTAGGAGGGACTACAGAGGAAGGCTTGGTAAGCTGTGGTACTCCAGGAAAAAAAAATAATGGCGTGAAAGTAAAACATACAGCTACATGTCGTGCTCAGTTGCTGCGTCTGACAAATTGATCGATCGCTGTGGGGAGGTGGTGCAACGAAACATGGACGGGCATCCTGTCTCTCAGGAGCCACACTGCGAGTACACGAGGGCCTCCATTTGGCAACACGACAGCCATATTTATGATCATTTGGGTTGGGGTTGTCCACACGTACATGTAGTTGGGAATAAAAAATGAAGTAAGGAGGGAAATCGTTCCAGCAGGAATTCTGTTGTTTTTTTTTCCCTCTGACCTTCCACCTGTCAAACGATTATTGAAACCCCGACATCTTCTTGTCCGTGAATCATCACAGACCTGTGATTATAGAAGAGTGGGAAGTGTCTCATCTTTCACTTAACAGATCATGTACGGAGGATAGAGGATGGAAATATCACACATGGCACACATCACAGATTTGAACAAAGATGGTGTATCGGCTCAAGCGTTTATGACACATCACCTGCCTGCGTGCTCTACGCCCCGTTTTCAATGAACGCCGTATAAAAATTACACCAAAACATGGTGAATGGGCGACATTACTAACCTCAAGGCATTCGGAGAGAATGAAGAATGGGAAACATGAGTCAAATTAGAACCAGCATTGGAGAGTGTAAGAGCCTGAGATTCTTCCATAACGCCACGAACCGCCAGCTTCTAAAAGGCTCTTTAGTGAGTCCACCCCCTCCCTCCGCCTTCGAAGAGCAAAACCACACTGAGATAGCCACTGGAAAATGAGCCTGCGGTTTTTGTGGGGTTCTTATTTAAAGTGTGACGTCAGCAGGACTGTCTTCGGGGTTCTAATCACAGCGTGTACGTACGCCTCAGGGCTGGGATGTGAGACCAGTCTAATAAGGTTGTTCAGGGACACAAAATACTGTAAGTGAGCTAATGATGTACATGTGTGTTCATGTTTTTTTTGTCTTTTTTTTCTTTTTGCTATACACGGCTATTTATATTGAATCACTGTTGAGTTCTAATCTCATAAATTAATTAAAGCTCTACCAAGCTAAAGAATGGAGGTGACGTGTTCTGTAAGGAAGTGTTATCTTACTTTACGTATTGTAGATGGCCAGTCTTTGATAACCCTTTAATAAGCTGCACTGGGGGGAGGGGGGGGGGAGTGACAACCCGTTGGGAGAGAGGCTTGAGCCGCCAACCTTAGAATCAGTGATCCAGCACCTTTAACACCAGGCCAACACTGCCCCGGTAAATCAATAAATGGATGGATGGCCAACGGGGTATAACTGAATAGATAGAAGGCTATATGGATGAATAAATTGGGACATGGATAGACGGAATGATATATAAACTAATGGGTGATTTATAGCTTGATGAAAATTGATGGATGGGTGAATGGATGAATGGATGGATGAATGAATTAGTGAATAAATAAATTGATCATTGGTGGATGAATGCATGGATGGATGGATGGATGGATGGATGGATGGATGGATGAAATGGGTGTATCAATTATAAATCCATGAATAGACGAATGGATAAATGGATGCATTATACGTGAATAGAAAATGCACGGTCAGATAAGTGGGTGGACAGATAAATAAAGTTATATATGCAGAGATGGATGTATGAATAAATTTAAAGATGGATGGATGATTCATGGAAGGATGTATAAATGATGGATGGATGGACAAACAAATGAATAGATGCATAAATGAATTGATAATTGGATGAAAAGATGCACAGATAAACTGAGGGATGAATGAATGAATGAATCAATCAATAGATGGATGGATGATGAGTGAAAAAAGACAGATTGATAAATGGATGCATATCTAGATGGATCTTCTTCTTTTCCTTTCAGCTGTTCCCTTCAGGGGTCGCCACAGCAAATGATCTGCCTCCATCTCTCCCTATCCTCTGCATCTTCTACTCTTACTCTGACCTTCATATCCGCCTTCACCACATCCATAAATCTTCTCTTTGGTCTTCCTCTGGGCCTTCTGCCTGGTAGTTCCAACCTCAGAATCCTACTACCAATATACTCACTATCTCTCCTCTGTACATGTCCAAACCATCTCAATCTAGCCTCTCTGACTTTGTCTCCAAAACATCTAACATGTGCTGTCCTTCTTATGTACTCATTTCTGATCCTATCCATCCTCGTTGGTCCCAAAGAGAACCTCAACATTTTCATCTCTGCTACCTCCAACTCTGACTCCTGTCTTTTCCCCAGGGCCACTGTCTCTAAACCGTACAACATCGCTGGCCTCATCACCGTCTTGTACACTTTTCCATTCATTCTTGCCGATACTCTCCTATCACACATCACACCGGACACTTTTCTCCATCCATTCCAACCTGCCTGCACGCGCTTCTTCACCTCTTTTCCACACTCTCCATTGCTCTGGATTGTTGAGCCTAAGTACTTAAAATCCTCCACCTTCTTTATCTCTGCCCCCTGTAACCTCACCTCTTGGGTCCTTGTTGTTCACACACATGTATTCTGTCTTACTGAGACGAACCTTCATTCCCCTCCTTTCCAGGGCATACCTCCACCTCTCTAGATTTTCCTCCACTTGTTCTCTGCTCTCACTACAGATCACAATGTCATCTGCAAACATCATAGTCCATGGAGATTCTTGTCTGTCCTCGTCTGTCAGCCTGTCCATCACCATAGCAAACAAGAAGGGGCTGAGAGCTGACCCTTGATGAAGTCCCACCTCCACCTTGAACTCTTCTGTCACACCGACAGCACACCTCACCACTGTCTTACATCTCTTATACATGTCCTGCACCACTCTAACATACTTCTCTGCCACTCCAGACTTCCTCATACAATACCACAGTTCTTCTCTCGGCACCCTGTCATATGCTTTCTCCAGATCCACAAAGGCACAATGCAGCTCCTTCTGACATACTCTGTACTTCTCTATTAACATTCTCAAAGCAAACACTGCATCTGTGGTGCTCTTTCTTTGCATGAAACCAAACTGTTGTTCACAAATGCTGACCTCTGCGCTTAGTCTTGGTTCCACTATTCTTTCCCATAACTTCATCGTATGGCTCATCAACTTTATCCCTCTGTAGTTGACACAACTCTGCACGTCTCCTTTGTTCTTAAAAATGGGCACAAGCACACTTCTCCATTCCCCTGGCATCTGCTCACTTTCTAAGACCTTGTTGAATATTCTTGTCAGAAAATCTACTGCTACCTCCCCTAGACACTTCCATACCTCAACTGGTATGTCATCTTCAAAGTACTCTTTCCATCTTCCCAGCACACTTATGTCATCAGTCAATACATTTCCCTCTCTGTCCTTTATCACTCTAACTTGCTGCACGTCTTTCCCATCTCTATTTCTCTGCTGTGCTAACCTGGATAAATCATTTTCTCCCTCCTTACTGTCCAACCTAGCATACAAGTCATCATACGCCCTCTGTTTGGCCTTTGACACCGCTACCTTTGCCTTACGCTGTGTCTCCCTGTACTCCTGTTTATTCTCTTCGGTCCTCTCTGTGTCCCACTTCTTCTTGGCTAACCTCTTCTTTTGTACACACTCCTGCACTGCCTCATTCCACCACCAAGTTTCCTTATCTACCTTCCTCCCAGAGGACACACCAAGTACTCTTCTACTGGTCTCCCTGATCACATTGGCTGTGGTTGTCCAGTCATCTGGAAGCACTTCCTGAATACCCAAAGCCTGTTTCAACTCCTCCTTGAAGACAACACGACACTCTTCCTTTTTCAGCTTCCACCACTTTGTCTTCTGCTCTGCCTTTGCCTTCTTCACCTTCCTCACCATCAGGGTCATCCTGCATACCACCATCCTATGATGTTTGGCAACACTCTCACCCACTACTACTTTGCAGTCAATGACTTCCTTCAAATTACATCGCCTACACAAGATGTAGTCTACCTGTGTGCTCCTACCTCCACTTTCATAAGTCACCCTGTGCTCCTGTTTCTTCTTGAAGAAAGTATTCACCACAGCCATTTCCATCCTTTTTGCAAAATCGATCAACATCTGTCCTTCTGTGTTCCTGCCCTGGATACCAAACCTGCCCATCACTTCCTCGTCCCCTCTGTTGCCTGTACCAACATGTCCATTGAAGTCTGCCCCAATGACCACTCTTTCACCTCTGGGGGTACTCTGCATCACTTCATCTAACTCCCTCCAGAATCTATCCTTCTCTTCTAGCTCACATCCTGCCTGTGGGGCATAAGCACTAACAACATTGACCATCACGCCTTCAATTTCTAACTTGAGACTCATCACTCTGTCTGACACTCTTTTCACTTCTAGAACATTCCTGACAAACTCCTCCTTCAAGACGACTCCTACTCCATTTCTCTTCCCATCCACACCGTGATAAAGCAGCTTAAATCCTGCTCCTAAGCTTCTAGCCTTGCTACCTTTCCACCTGGTCCCCTGAACACACAGTATGTCTACCTTCCTCCTCTGCATCATGTCAGCCAGCTCTCTATCTTTTCCTTGCATAGTTCCAACATTCAAAGTCCCTACTCTCAGTCCTAGGCTCACGCATTTCCTCTTCTCTCTCTGTCTACGGACACGCCTCCCGCCTCTCCTTCTTCGACCAACAGTAGTCCAATTTCCATCAGCACCCTGTTGGTTGACAGCACTGATGGCGGTCGTTTTTAACCCGGGCCTCGACCGATCCGGTATGAATTTTGTTTTGACCATTTGCATTTTTAATGTGGCAGAAGTTTTACGCCGGATGCCCTTCCTGTCACAACCCTCTGCATTTATCCGGGCTTGGGACCGGTGTAAGGGGGAGAGACACTGGTTAGTGCCCCCCCCCCCCACCACCACCTCATGGCAACATTGCATATCTAGATGGATAAATGGATAAATAAATCAAACAATGGATGGGTGATTTATGGACAGATGATGAATGAATGAATGAAGGAATGAAAAAGAATGGTACTGATGTGTTGATGGATAGATGGAATTATTGGAAATCTGCCACAGCATTTCCACTTCATTGCTGCTCCCGGTAGGCTATAAATACACTTGAAGGGTATAATCACCTTAACCATCATTAAAATAAATAAATAAATAAAAACTTTTGGGGCAAGAAACCACTGGATTGTATTGGTATGATATTTTCACCTGGACGGTTCTCCCAGCAGGAAACCATGTGAGGAGACATCAAAGGAAATTTTGTAAAGAGATCATTTCCTTCTAAATGTTGGCATCTGTGAGACTCATTGTGTGGAAACTCTGACACAATCAACATTGGAAGGTGTAGGAGATCCACACCAGCTGATAATTACACTATAATCAGAAGCTACACTGCAGCTTCAATAAAGAACCGCAGGAGCAAACCAAAAGCATTCACTAAATTTTGTGGTACGATGCAATGACATCACAACGTTTAGCTCATGAGGAAGATTAACACATCAACTCCTTGAACCCTTCAACTGTTGCTTAGCTTTCAAAAAAAAAAAAGGGGATTAAAACTCTTCTTTTATGACCGGTTTTGGAAGGTCTGGAGAGTTCTACTGCATCTTTTACATTCCAGACGCCATGCGGGGCAGTGGTGGCCTGATGGTTCCATACACCATGCACATCTTTTCGATTTTCTTTTGGTTTCTTTTGGCTACACAGTTGTGGACTCCAATAAACAAGACGACAGGGATGAAATATTCAACAATCAACACCTCCTGACACAGTCAATCACTTTTACTGAGTACTGACCACATCACAGCGGCCAACATACTGCTATGGAATGACCGGCCACAACAAAACATTCAACAAATGATGTAGCTAAATATCTTTTGGAGATTTTTTCCCAACCATGGGATGAGGAGCTCAGGTTTCAGTGCAACGTCTCGGTGGGGGTTTGTGTTTTCAAAGAATTCAAGGGTGAAACAACAAACTTCTACCTCATTCTCCTGCGGTCGTGCTTTATTGGTGCTGGCAGGTCATCAATACCGCTCAGGATGAGCTAAGAAGACGTTGTGAGTCGCATGAGGATTTAGGGGTGGCGTTTAATTTGAAGTGTGTGCGTACATCCAGCCTTTATTGTGCATTCATAAACCCTGCATTAAATAAAAGAAGAAAAAAGTCCATTGTGGAAGAATTGTGAAAGGTTCATGTCAAAACTTGTAAAGGGAACATTAGAGCTTTGTCTTGAGATGACAGAAAGAACAGAGCTTTCTTCCTTCTCCTCCTCCTCCTTTCCCTCGTTCTCTTCTTTAGTAAATCAACCATAATTGCATTAATATTTTGCAATGGGCTGCATGATGTTGCAGTGTCACCCCACTGCATGAAGGTTCCAGTGCTGGCTGGGGCATTACTGTGTGAAGTGTCCATGTTCTATGCACCCTGTTGTTGGGTTCCCTTGGTGCACTTCAGTTTTCTCCTACAGGAAAAGGATGATGGTTGAATGAATACAGTGATCCCCGCTACTTCATGCTGCAATTCCTGCGGCTTCAGTGCATCGCAGGTTTTTCAAAAATATCCATCTAAAAATGTTTAAAAATCAGGAAATTAAGGAAAAATAGGAAAAAGTTAAGGAAACTGCCAAAACTAGGTCAATTATGCAAAAAAAAAAACAAAAACAAAAAAAACCCAAAAAACAAATAAAACTCCCCCCAACAAAACTACTTATATTTTTATGTGAGGTGCGTATCTGTATGTATTTATACTTTATTTACATCTTGTGCATTATTTTTGAATGTTTAATTGTTATCATAAGCATTTATAGCATTGAATATGTATTTATTGATATTATGCAGTATGCTCTCGTTATTCGCAGGGGCTTGATTCCAGCCCCTCCCGCGAATTAAGACAATCTGCGAGTTATGTACCCGGAAGTAAAACACCATGTATCATACTACATGTGCAAATGATCAACTAGAAGCAAAATATTATGTATCTATTACATGCGCTAAAATATGCTTCTTAATCAGATTCTATAGACAGTCTTACTCATTAATACAGTATTAATGTAGTAAAATGTAGTGATGATTAAGAAAAACTTTTTTTTTTGTACTGGAATATTTATTGATAAAATATAAACATTATACAGCATTTTTATATGTATATATATATATATATATATATATATATATATATATATATATATATATATATATATATATATATATATATATAAAGAACACCTTTAAAATTGTTAAATTGTTTTCCTTCAAACATGCAGCACTGTAGATTCCAAAAATGCCTACTAGAGGAAGGTATTGCATTAGGCATGAGATGACTGAATTCAGGTATGAACTGCATTCAGTCCGAGCAGCTCAGCCACACCCTTCAGCCGGAGCGGGTAGAAAACAGAGTTCAAGAGTGAGAGAGTTAGAGCGCCTTACAAACCAAAGAAGCGGTGATGTGATGCGAGTTATTCCTCTGGCGCAGAGGTGAGTGTACTTGTGTTTATTGAGTTTAGATGAGAATAGTGAATTCAGGTGTCAGCCACCAAGCAGCTCAGCCACGCCCCTCAGGTAAAGTGGAGAGTAAACAGCTAGTTAGAGGCACAGCGCCAAAATCAAAGTCCCCAAAAACACAGACCATAACAAAATGGACATAAAAGAACAAGAAATGTAACAAAACAAAATGAGAAACGCTACACCACAGTACATAAAATTGCACACACAAATATCCTAAACATTAACTTAGGTACTGTACTGGAATAATAATTCAAAAAGACTTCAATAGTGGAGTGTATTACAACAGTTCAGATGATTATTCCTCTTCAGGCACTTCAGAGGAAACTGTCATTTCTTCCGGAAAAAGTCTTTATTTATTCAAAAGAGACATCCAACCTCATTAACTTTTTCTGGCACTTAGCCGACATTTGAGTGGCATCATAGAGATTAACTGGTAATTAAAACACACTAAAAAATGCCCATTGACAATTTATGCACGAATGAGGAAAAAGGGGTATTACATCATCTCAACCAATCAGCAGGAAGGAGGACAGCCATTGGCTGAATTTGAATGAGATGACAGTTGCTGAGCAGTCCGTGAATATGCAAACCGTGAGTGCAAAATTATAGTGAATAGTCAAGAGCCTACTGTATACACATATAGGTCGGGGGGGGGTAATCCTACTTCACTGGTTATGTGGCGTCTCGTCCCCATTAAATACAGAAAGTGAGGGATCCCTGAACTGTACAGGGATAATGGGTGAATGGATGGATAGATTGATGGCTGTAGAAATGATAAATTGATGAATGCCTAAATTGATAATGGATGGTTGATGACTAGCTGGAGTATGGAGTATATATATATATATATATATATATATATATATATATATATATATATATATATATATATATATATATATATATATGTGCACACGCATCAATTAGTCAACAAATCAAGATGAACACTACTATTGATGCACTGGGCCACTTCAAAGGTTTTTGTCGCAATACATGTTTTTATCGGAGTGAGTAGAAATTGCTATTCAGAGCCTTTTCCTAGGACAAACATTGTTTTTTTTGCTCACATTCACACCTATGAAAAATTTAGAGTAGCCAATTAGATTATTGGGCATCCAAGCTTCATTCCAAAATGTTTTAATAAGCGCAGGACTCGAGCGCAAGACCTACTTGCAATGGTCATCAATAATATTATCTTATAATTTCAGGTTCTATCTAGACCAGGGGTCACCAACATGGTGCCCACGAGCACCAGCTCACCCGCAAGGACGACATGAGTCGCCCGCGGGCCTGTTCACTGCTTTTTTTTAGAACAGGCCCGTGGCTGCATGGTGCCACTTTCCATTGAACTGCATCTATTTTTCTTTTTTTTTGGCTTTTTTTAAAAAAATAAAATCAATATCTTCACATTGATGAATATCATTAATTATTAATAATAGCATATAATTAAAGTTAAATTGAGCAAATATGTTAATTCAGAGACCTGGTAGCCCATCGCATCAATTGGTACCCAAGAAGTAGCTTTCAGTTTCAAAAAGGTTGGTGACCCCTAATCTAGACCATTTCTGCAGTGTTTTCATTTAAAAATAAAAAGATAAATACTTTTTTTAATACAAAAAAGCACATATAAAGCTAATAGGCTTAAATTTTGAATTTTCCTTTTAAATAAATGAAACGAAGAACCTTAAAATACAAAACATCAGTGTTTGATAATTTTCTGTCTCGTTTGCTCACTTTTAATGAAGCTGTTTTTGTTGCTATTGTTGTTGTTGTTTGGTACAATGTGTTAAAAAAAAGAAAAGAAAATGAAAACACACTGTTTTCACTCTTTCCATTGTGACTGCAACCCAGCAAACTCTGAGAGAGTGCTGTCTAATCTCGCAGGTTTCCTGTATTGGTGAAAACCATGGAGACCTAGATAAAAATCAGGTCTCAGTATTCAAATGAAGGACGTCTGAAGACCAAACGAACAGTACGCCTACTGAACCACAAGAACACCAGAGCCTGATGTTCGGTCTTGAATTATTCCGATAGCATCAACAAAGTACAAAAATATCTTCTTTTTTTCCACCTACGTGAGACTCGTTGGCCTTTATTTGAGGACTCGCTTTAAAGAGGTTATGCTCGTATTCTGTGGTTTGTGTACGTGTTTGCATTTCTGAGGGGAAAAATGAGAGACAGTCTTGAAATGAAACTGGCAAAGATTATTAAAATTAACGTAATAGTAAATTCCTGATAGTCACCTCAACAAGACGACAAAGATGACGTGAGCCTTAAAAGACGTCGCTGCAGGGCTTTTTTATGCGTCGTCTTCCTCCAGTAGATTTTTGTTAGCAAAACTTTCTCAGTTTCACAACAAGACTCTGTTTTAAAGGAATAAACATATTTGAAAAACCTAAAATCGAAACACTTAAAAATTAAACAGGTTACAGACACACTTTGTTTATGATATTCACAACTCCAACTACTGTAGATGGCACTGCGCCCTAAATACTGGCATTGCAGGCAGGTATGCACCTTGAATTTATACAGATGATGGTAGACCACTGGGAAACAATGATGTCTAGTTGTGCAGCTGTCTTCGACCGAGGGCCTGGGTGTGACTGACAAGTCCCTAGAGACGTATGCGTGGGGATAGTGACAGCAATGGATTAACACCGTAGTTGGTGCGGAGGAGGAGGACTTCTGACATTCTCTGGCACTGGTGATTCTCTCTCACCTGCTGTTCTCAAAGGAGCTAGAGGCCTAAACTCACCCTGTCCTGGGCGAACAATCTAGCTCCCATGTTTTGGGTTGTGTTGAAGATCAGAGTTATGAAGACATCATTGCATGGGAAGGAGATTGAGAAACTTCCTCCTCTCAGCCACACATGCCAGAGTTCAGTGGCATGACAGCACATTACACGTGTTAACTTCCTTGTCTGCAGTGGACAAGCCAACAGTTTTGCTGTGCCCTGTTTACATTACACAATGCTTGCTTGTCTGCCATACTGCTTGGTGAATTGACACTGTGGTTTCCTCCAGAGTCTGCTGGATCAAGTCTTCACATGCTTGGGTAGACAAGCCCTAACTCACAAATGTGAGGCGCTCCACCGAATGTAGACGATTGGCACACGGACTACTTTTGAGAAAATGGCCAAAAAGTAAAAGTGGTCATTTTTTATCGAAATTTGGATTTTTGCATAAACCATTCAAACAAGTATTGAACTATCACTTGCTGAGGTGAAATCGACTAAAACTCACTAAAAATGTCTTTTATTTACATTTTTCTGACGAGTGCCCTCATAAAACTAGATAAAAACAGTAGCAAATTTACCGGTTTTCTTTGCAATTATTCCCCGAGTTCGGTACAAGACACACTATAATCCATATACCAGAAGAACGGTCGTGAAGTCTTCTCTCCATTTTGGATACTGTTTTAATATTAAAATGCCGTTTCAGTGAATAAAATAAAGAAATAAAGACGATATGGAAGTAAACAATTTAGGCTAGATGCTAAGGAAAGATCTGAAACGAGTACACTGATTGGTGAACTCGGTCACATGCTCACATTGCACATGCTCAGTGCCCGTCACACGTTAACTTCCTGTTTACTTTCTGACTCGAGTATACCACATGTGGAACTGATATCCGACTTTCTCTTCAAGAACAGTAAGTTTATTTATAAGATTGAATACACATAATTTCTGGAAAAGGAGAGTGAAATGTCATCTGTGATGTCTAGCAGCATTAGTATAGATGTTAAATTCCACGCTGGAAGTCGGCTTTAAAGAAGACTATCTCTCTCTCTCTCTCTCTCTCTCTCTGTCTGTCACACACACACACACACACACACACACACACACACAGGGTTAAATTAGCAGCATCTAGATGGACTCGTGCAATTTGAATGGAAGAAAATATAGTATATGAAGGGAGTGCAAATGGTGCGATAGATGCACAACTGGGCAGTTTCTCACTGCTTGCAGTCTGTGTGTGTGTGTGTGTGTGTGATACTTCAGGTCTGCTGGAATATTAAGAAAGACATGATTCCATTGCAATTCAGTCAAAGAAAATCCCATATGCTGAGTATTATGCACTTTATAAACTCAATATGAGTATTGTATGAGTATTGGTATTTTTCTCTGCATGCAAAATTCGATTATTAATTTTTTTATAACCAGCTTTTAGTTTTGCTCCCTTTCCACCTGGTCTCCTGAACACACAGTATGTCCACCTTCCTCCTCTGCATCGTATCAGCCAGCTCTCTACCTTTTCTTTGCATAGTTCCAACATTCAAAGTCCCTACTCTCAGTCCTAGACTCATGCCTTTCCTCTTCTCTCTCTGCCTACGGACACGCCTCCCACCTCTCCTTCTTCGACGTCTTCGACCAACAGTAGTCCAATTTCCATCAGCACCCTGTTGGTTGACAGCACTGATGGCGGTCGTTGTTAACCCGGGCCTCGACCGATCCGGTATGGGAGTAATACTTCTGATTTGCACCATAAGTTTGGCATTGGTTTTATGTCGGATGCCCTTCCTGACACAACCCTCTGCATTTCTCCGGGCTTGGGACCGGCATAAGGGGGAGACTCACTGATTAGTGCAACCCCCCCCGCCTCATGGCTGCATTGAGTGACTCACAAATAATAAACACAAATAATTGTTTTCTTACTCAAGTTTGAACAGGTTCCCCGAGTGAAGAGAGGCAGTTGAAGTGCCTTAATGTATGGTTTGCCACTCAGTCCAAATAAGTATTTGTGTTCTATTGGGATAATGACAGCAGTACATACCGTCAATCAAACTTGATTGTCATATCCATCATATGTTAGCTTTTCAGATGTAATGCATTGTTGGGTGCTAATGTTTTATCTCACAATACTATCAAAATTAAATTTCATGGATCAACCTGTTACTCATATCTACTGGAAAATTCCCTGGATTCTTCCTTGGCTCATGGTTTCACATTCCATTAAATTTAATGAAAATCGGATCAAGAGGTTTCCTGCAATTGTGCTTAAAGCAATGCTTCTCAAATAGTGGTGCTTCTCAAATAGTGATCTTCAACACAACACAAGGGGAGTACGGTCTGATGGGGGTGGGGGGGTAACCCTGGGACCATGCTTTTCTGGAATATTGTAAGAGAATTAAGTGTCATTGAACCTCCGCTCCACTAGTTGGTAGTGGTGCGGTCATTGTTGCGCTATAGTGTAGTGGTTTTTCGCACGAGAAAACGATATGACGTGCAGTAAACAACTCCACAAGAAACAACATGAAAAAATGTCTAACAAGAGCGAAAAGAAAGGTGGAGAGAAGGCATAAATAAGTTGAATGAGTTTAAATTAAGATTTTTTATTTATGTATTTTTTTTATTGCAGGCACGTGGGTGCACTTTAAATCTTTTCTGGTACAGATTTTAAACATGTTAATGAAGTTTTTCTTTATTGTAAGTTGACTATATTTCATTATTATTTTTTGTTTGTTTGTTTGTTTTTAATGTTAATAAAGATACAATGTTATGCAGAGGTGTACTAATAACAATTTTATAGAACAATTTTATAGAATTTTATAGTATTAAAAATAATACTATTTATAGTTGCTCGTGGGTCGGTGGGGGGAGGGGGTGTGTGAAATATTTTATTTCTTTCTTGAGAGCTTGAGAGGGCACCACAGAAAGTAATTGAGAAGCACTGGCTCAAAGTAATCTCCATGGTGTTGAAAATGAATTAAAACAAAATACTCTTAGTTCACTCACAAAGCCTATCTCAGCCAACTTTAAGTCTCGCCAAACCAATGCAGAGCCGACACTTCACACACAGAGACACGCATAACCATTCATACTCATCTGTAGGGGCAATTTAGAGCAACGAATTAGCTTAATGTGCAAGTTTTTGGACTGACAGAAGAAAGCACCGTACCAGGAAACCCACGCAAGTGCAGGCAGAGCCCCTTACTGTGCAGGGGACTCGAACATAGGACATTCTTGGTGTTGGGAAATCATTCTACCCACTACAGCACCGTGCCCCCCACTAATAGTCACCTGCTGTTGTGAATGTAGGGTAAAAGCTCTTGTCAGGCTCTGACCACCTTGATAGAAATGGAGTTCATCACCCTGCCTTAGAGAGCAAGAATAACCTCAAACTGAGCAGCAGCTTCGGGCTCTTGGCTGCTGAGGGGTTAATAGCCGAGGGAAGGCACACCTGGCACCTGTTCCTTATACTAATATACTTGGCAGCCAGGCCAGTGTCAACTCTCCTTTAATTCCCCTCGAGAGCGAAGGACATGGCCTAATCCGTATACAGCGCTGACATTGTCTGTAACTCATATGGGATGTTAGCAGCTGGCTCCCTCTGGACTCCTGTCCTTCAGTGTACGTTCCTTTATCCTAATAAAGGAACTGAATTAAGCACACCATCATCTGTCACTGTTTGCTTACTTTCACATTTACTATTCTGGGGCGTTTACTGATTTTTTTTTTTGCCCTTTTTACCCCCCAACCCCAGTTATCACGCCCTCCTATCCTTGTCCATCTTTGCTCCTTTATGAATGCTTTCCATATGTCGGGAATTTAGTCATGGATTCACAAGTAGCTTCAAACCAGCATTGAGAACTGAGTACGGTGGAGTGAGAGAACAAGCCAGCGCCTCCAGAGATGATCTGGATTTTCGCTCAGATGAGAACACTATGACTGCAGACATTATGGCTTTACCTCCTCCTCCTCCTCCTCCTCCTTCTAAATTCATACCTCGATCTGTTTTCACCCACATGCTTTTTCCTCTCTCCTTTCATTCCTTTTCCACTCGTTCTGCTCCTCTTTACATGCTCACAAGAGCAGCCGATGTGGATGTCTTTGCACTGTCTGAGAAACCCAGAGTGCTCCAAGGAAATCTATGGAAGTTCAGATAGAACATAGAACATGGGACGACATACAGAGCCCGGGACTTGAACCCATGACCTTCTCCCTGTTAGGCGGATGTGCTAACCGCTATGCCACTGTAACGCTCTCTCCAGCATTTGCATCTGCATCTTTACATGAGTGCGTCGGAACTTCTGAATTCTTTTTTTTCCCCTCTATTATCATAAGGGTCAGTGAATGTATTAGTTTAGGGAATCAGCATAATGGCATAAAACAAACAGGAGCTCAATTAAATAAGAAAATAATAAAAGCACTATATTTATTACCCCAAAAATCCCTTTAATAAATCCGTCAAGGGAATATCCTTTAAATCTGGCTGTATTTTTTTTTTTTAATTCTTTCGGGATTAATTCTGCTAATTGCCTTCCAGCCAATTAAGAGTCTATTCTTCGCTGCAGCCTTTTGAAAGCATAGAAGAGTTAATTGGATTCAATCTTTTCCTTCTCTAAAGAAAAAAGACCCTTCTGAAGATATGAAATATTACCCTGCGCATTGATTCAATTTAAAACGCTTCTATTAATGTTCAACCCGCTCACATTGTTCTTTACCTACAAAATTAATTTCACAAGTAAAATGTTTCACCGCTACACCAAGCCACAGCGACGACGACGACGTGGAGGCCGGCCAGTTTCAGTGATTACATTTCCAGAGCTTTGAGCTCCTAAACCTTTTCTGTCTTTGCAGTACATGAATGATGTATGTGAGAGAACGAGAGAGAGAGACAAACACACACACACACACACACACACACACACACACACACACACACACACACACACATATATATATATATATATATATATATATATATATATACACACATACACACACATACTGTATGGAGAGAGAGGAAGAGAGAGAGAGAGAGAGATATTATGCCTTCAGTCACTATTATGCAAAGTTTTATGGTAATGACTTTACTGCCAGAGCTTCCATCACAATCAAAATTTAGTCTCACTGCCACCCAAGTTCAGGAGTCGAATCGCTGATGGACGCGCGGAGTTGTAAATAAAATTGCAAATCAAATCCAAGGAATAAAAATAGACATGTTCATTTCAAAGTTTCAGTCAAGTTCTTTATTTGTTTTTTTTTTTGGTTTTTTTTTCTTTTTGTTTTTTTTTTAGGAAATCCCATGTCCTCCTGAGAGATGCAGCACTGAACTTCTGTGTGCCTCACAGCTAGAAGGTCATGGGTTTGAGTCCCAGGCTTGGCGAGGGAACTTGTATGTTTGCATGTTCTCCCCTTAAGTGCAAGGGTTTTCTCAGAGTACTTTGGGTTTTTTCACACAGTCCAAAGCCATGCACATTAGGCTAATAGGATATTCTCGATTGCCTAAGATGGACTGCCGAGGTGTTCAGGGTGTACCCCAGCTTCAGTCAACCTGCAACTGTAAAATGATTTTAGAAGCGTGACGAATGAATGAATGATGCTGATTGCAGTTCCTATTGTTTCTATCTATCTATCTATCTATCTATCTGTCTGTCTGTCTGTCTGTCTGTCTGTCTGTCTGCCTGTCTGTCTGTCTGTCTGTCTGTCTGTCTGTCTGTCGGTCGGTCGGCCGGTCTGTCTGTCCACATATCTTTTTATCAATCTATCTATAGAAAAAGGTTGTATTTGAGAGGCAATCTCATCACTCACTATTCCTAATTATTTTTTTAATTGGGCAAAATAGGCATGAGAATGAAATTATCTTCTCGTGATCTTCAAAAGATTCCTAACTTCCTGTTGAACATGTGTCTTGCAGAATATGCCGGATATTTCATGGGAGTTGGTGTTAATACAACTGAAATGAAACATTTATATTTATAATCTATAATAGAACACTTCTGGGAAGGAAAGATCAAGCATGGGATGGTAAATGATTGGACACGTGAATGTAAAATTATTACAAGCTTTGAAGTACTTTAACGATTATATTTCAAGTTCAAAGTGTTCCAAGTGGAAGGAGTGGAAGCACTGCGGTGATTTAGCCAAATCATGCCCATAGATTGCTGTAAATGAAAGCATCATTAGCATGACCTTTAAATACAGAGTCATGAAAGTATACCAGCAGGAAACGCATCAATCCGATCTTTATGCTGAGAAGCCATGAACGCTGTCCTCCCTGTCCACTTGCTGATGCTGAACGATAGAATAGAGAGATGTGCTTGTAAATCTGAGTCTGCTGCAGTAAAAAAAATAAAATAAAAAAAAAAAGCTCATCCCTGTCCACCCACTGCCCTTCTCATCTTCTTAAATCACAATAAGAATTAGCGGTATTAAAGAGGTACACCGCTGAGCCTATTAAACTCGGCTTTACTGCCCTGCTCTGCGTCTGACCCCTCGTTTCCATATATAGGTGTCTGTAAATATATCTAAGGGATGATTTATGCTTCTGCATCAAAGCATATGAGAACATGTGCAACAAAAAATAGTATGTGCACTAGGGGGCAGGGTTCTGCACACAAGTCCAGATCGACCATCAAGGAGAATCGATTTTTAAAAGTCCTGGATCTGATAAGCGTGGTTTTAGGAATGTTTTTCTGTTGCTGTAAACTGGTAAAGCTCTGATACTGGAGACTCCTTCCAGTCTGATAATAAAATGCCTTCTGAGGGGAAAATTTGCATATCAAAGATGGAGTGTATGCTAACCAAGGCTGCGCTACTGTGCGATTTATTAAAGTTTCCTTCTGACCAATCCAAATTGATTTTACTGCACTATGCTGTCATGACGTGTACGTTTGGGAGGAAAAAAAGCACGAAAGTGTTTTCTGTTGCTGAGGTATCACCCTTGCATCTAAAACTTAGACATAGCATATATATATAGCAATGATGTAGCATAGATATAGCAATGGAGTTTTAAAAATAATTTAAGGTGTATGATTGGACATTGCAGGCTGCTGTGGTGATCCCCATTAGCTTCAAAACTGTTTTTTTTTTTTCATAATTGGCCTTGTTTTTGTGACATTTTCCTTAACTTTCCCACCGATTCTTCCTTAATATCCTTATTTTTTAATTCGATGAATAGTTATTTATTTATTTATGTTAAACCACGATGCATTGAAGCTGCATTAATTGAAGCGCGGGGTAGCAAGGGATCCCAGTGCTACACATAACCATAAAAAACAAAGTAAAACTCATTTTTTAAAAGTTTATATTTGTAAGGCAGATCAGACGAACTGTGTAACTAATAGTGTCCTTTTAAATTTATTCAGAGTTTTCACATTTACTACACAGAAACGGAAGAAAAACTAATTCAACTGAGAGCCTCTGTTAAGGTCTTCACTGTTCCAATAACCACATGAACCGGAATTAAAAATAAATATTATTATTATTATGATTATGATGATGATGATGATGATGATTATTATTATTGTCATCATTATTATTATCATTATTAATATTATTATTATTATTATTATTATTATTATTATTATTATTATTATTATTATTATTATTGACAATAATAATAATAATAATAATAATAATAATAATAGGCCAATGGTGGCCTAGTGGTAAGGTGCTGGATTGTGGATCCCAAGGTTGGGGATTCAAGCCCGACCATCAATGGTTGTCACCTCGGTCCCCTCAGTACAGCTAACTGGGTTATCAACGGTCCCCCATGTCTCTCCCTGTCTATGGTGAGACGCTGTAAAAGAAACACTGCAGACTTTCGCCAAGAGCAGCGGCATACCTGTCAGCATATTTCTGCCCTGTGATGGCCTGGCGAGCTGTCCAGGGTGTACTCTGCCCTTGCCCAGATGGCTCTGATGGGCACTAGTCTCCCTGCGACCCTAATTAGGAACTGCAATTCAGAAAATGAATGAATGAATGAAGGAATGAATGAATGAATGCATGAATGCCCCTTTTTCTTTTAGTTGATTTTGTGTACTTTTCTTGATGATGTTTTTCTTTAATCCAGTAAATGTAGCAAGCTTGTGGCTAACTCTGTGCTTCAGCTTACCTCCTTCAATGTCAAGTTCAGTTTATCGGCTCCTTGATGGCTGTAGCCTGCACATCAACCAGGGCATCAACTCTCTATTAACGTTGCCTGTCACCAGCAAGCTGCTTACGGCCGCCTCATTCCTCTCAGTGACTGTATACATTTCTGCTAATAATGTGTTTACTCAAGCTGCCCGGTGCGTCACAGACGCTGACAAATCCTCCTGAAGGATAAAGGACTCGATGTGAATTAAGTGAGTTTTCACAAAGCAAAGACAGGATGACAGAGAGAGTGTTAGTGTGAGTGGGAGCGGAGTACAGACGAGCGTGGGGTGTCAGATGGGGTGTTAGCAAAGGATCTCGGAGCTTTGTCTTTTAGCGAAAAGAAGATTTAGGCTAATGATGCAGTTTAAAAACAATAACATTTGCGAGTAAAAGCCAGCTTTAAGCCTGGATGTGTCTGAAGGGAAGCCGGATTGAGGGCGCTCACTAAGTAGCCTGGGACTAATGTACAGAAGATGTGTCTTTAATTTAACAACCCGCACCCAGGCTCCTTTGTGGGTTCTTTGTGTGATTATGGAGCAAGTAGAATCTGAGCAGAAAATGTTATTAAACCTTAATTTAGTGACATTTTAAATCCCTGTGGGTGCTGTAACAGCTTTTAAAAGCAAATTATTATGAGTTGAAGTGAGAAATAAGTAGCTTTATTTAGAAAATGTGCCGGGAGGACACTTCCCAGCACTTTATAAAGTAAACTATTCTATTTCTATACCGGTATTTAGCTTTTACATAATATTTATCAGAAATGTATGATGTAAATGCCCATTAGAC
>CM045728.1:102339314-102354314 GCA_024760905.1 Plotosus lineatus
ATAAATGATATCGATCATATTTTGGATCTTGGAATTTTCTAAAGGGTTATTTACATTGTAAAAAAGGACAATAATTTTTGTCTGAAGTATAGTATTACAGTAGGTCTAGAAGGGTGTGCTAATTTTTTCAGCTTGGCGGAGGTTTGTCCTCTCTGAGTGAAATTTTAATTACTGTACTTCAGTGTTGTTGCACGTCTGTGATACATGCTGCCACTTGCATTATAATATCAATAAACTTCTTCATTTATTAATTTTCTGAATCACTTAATCCTAATTAGGGTCAACGGGAGGCTGGCGCCCATCTCAGTCAACTCCGGGCCAGAGAAAAACGCCAGGCCTGTGGGAGAAGATCGGAGTACGTGGAGGAACCCAATTAAGCACAGGGGTCGAGCATGCAAACTACACAGAGAAATGCCCAGGCTGAGAATCGAGCCCAGGACCTTCTTGCTGTGAAGTGGATGTGCGACACCACCATGTCACCCTAGCGATAAACTAAGAAAAGAAATACAGCTTATTGTGTTTCAGGGAACATAAACTGCACAAAGTCCTTCATCCTGACAATATCAGAGGTTAAAGCTATGTTGTAGTGAATGATTTTCAGAGTAGATGGATGGCTTGTGTCGTCAGGGTTGATGGTCTTATCCAGTGTTTAAAAGCCTAAAGAATTAAAACAAACACAATAAACAATGTCCAGATTAAAGAGTGTCCAAGTCTGGTTCTGCATTTGCTTTAATGTCTGTGTAGTCCAATTCAGGATCGGCACAAACGGCTGCAGAAGTTGCAGGTGTATGTATTGCCGGTGGGTGGGTCCTTTTGTGGTTGGTTTCTGCATCTGTGCTTCTCTTTCCATTCAGCCATCACATCTGCTTCATGCTTGTTTGCGCCACTCATGATGCTAATTTTCCAGCGAGCGCACTCTGCCGCAAGTGGCTCCCATGCAGTGAGGTCGATGCCAGCACAGAGCAAGCTGTCTTTACACATGTCTCTGTAGCACAGGAGAGGTCAACCTTGAGAACGCACGCCATTGTTGAGTTCGTCATACATGAGGTGCTCTGGGATACGGGAGGAGTTCATGTGGTGTGCGCTTACAAGCCAGCACAGACATCTCTGCAGTAAAATGGACATTATGGTCACTGATTTGTCTCTTTACACATTGTTAGTTTCAGTAAATAGTGGGAAGAGGGGGGAAATGCACAGCCTCCTCACAGCAAGAAGGTCCTGGGCTTGATTTCCAGCTCTCTGTGGAGTTTGCATGCTCGACCCGTGCCTGATAGGGTTTCCTCTGGGTACTTTGGTCTCCTCCCACAGTCCAAAAACATGCACATTAGGTTAATTGTCTGTTCCAAATTGACCCAGGTGTGAATGTGAGTATGAATGTTCGGTGTGAGTGTTGCCCCTACAATGGCCTGACGAGCTGTCCAGGGTGTACCCCGCTCTCACCCGGAGTTGACTGAGATGGGTGCCAGCCTCCCTGCGACCCAATTAGGATTAATCGGCTCAGTAAGTGATTGAATGGAAGATAAATAGTGGAGTAAATAATAAAGTTTATAAAATGAGTGAATGATGGAGTTCCTGACCAATCAGAGCCTAGAACTTAACAGCAGTATGCTTTAAATTATGCTGTAGTATAAATAGATATCTTTATTTTGTTTGTTTTATGTGAACAGCATGATTGCATAGTATTTAGCATGTCTTCTGCAAGAAGGTCCCGGGTTCGAGTCCTGGGCTGAGGGCCTTTCTGTGTGGAGTGCACGTTCTCCCCACACTTGCATGGGTTTCCTCCGACAGTCCAAAGACATGCACAGTAGGCGGACTGTCTGTTCCAAATCACTCTTATGTGAATTTGAATTGTTGTGTGGGTGTCGACTTCGTGATGGTCTTCCGAGCTGTCCAGGTTGTACCTAACCTTCGGCCATTTTAAATTCCCAGGCTGATTTTTTTTTCTATCCCATCCAGTACTGTTAATGTTTTGATTTTGTTTCCTTCGCAAATGTTTCCCTGTCACTCCAAATTCAATGTGCAAAGTGTTATTAACTAAATAATTTCCTGAAGACCGTATACTGAAGCCTGGTTTCCTCTTCAAAGTTTCGATGAAGTGTGATTGTCCGGAATAGCCGTGGGATAAAGATAGCATCTGGAAAAGCAACAGGAAGCACTGCGAGGGGATGAAATATGAACATGAAGGCATTTCTTTGGCACTGAGCTGCATTCGAGTCTCACTTGCAGAATCTGGAGGCATCATGAACATCAAGTTGGTTCTGTTATATCAGTATCGGAGATCTGATTCAGGATCCTGAAGGCTGCTTAGCGCAGGAACAAAGAGCTGTCATGTTTGATGTAGTTTTAGTGGAACATGAAATATCTTCACCGGGCCTATTTCATGCTTGTCTTCACACACTGCAGAGAGAGGAACGCTCCAGCAACAGTGTCCAAATCGAATTTATGATGGTTTACCTCAGAAACACACCACAGTCAGAGGAAAGTGATCTGAACAAACAGAGCAAGACTGCCACGTTTATAAAACATCACCAGGAAAACCCCTGATGGAGACGTGTACCAGAGCAAAGAACCCGATCAGAACCATTTCGTGGATTTAAAGCACACGATGCTATACTGTAACTTTACTGTTCCTCGTCATCAACAGCGCATTCTCCACTTTTTTTTCTTTTTTTTTTTATTTCTGGATGAAAGAATATTTTATACGCACTTGACAAATTTTGTTTAGATTAGTTGTCAAAGAAGAAGAAAAATATTGAGGAGGAGAAATGTCTCTCGCTCTCTTTAATCTCTCTCTCTCTCTCTCTCTCTCTCTCTCTCTCTCACCCTCAACACCTTTTGAATCTTTTACATGTGGAGCACTTGATGTTTTGATCCAAAGAAAAAAATTCGAAAACATATTTTTTGAGTTAAGAGCCCGTCCAGGCTCTTCAGCGCATCGGGAGGAGGAGGAGGAAGAAGAGGAAGAGGAAGAAGAAGAGGAGTAAAATGAGAAATTAAAAGTAAAATTCATCTCTCCACTCTTTCTCTCATATATATATATATATATATATATATATATATATATATATATATATATATATATATCTCACATCACATTATCCCTTAACTTCCGAGGATGTCGTTGGGGCACCTTCATGGTGAGACGGGCTGATTTGGCCTGGCAGAGCCCATCCCTATCCAGGTCGTAGAAACACGCTGACGGATTTGCAGCTTACTCTTACGAAAGTCAGCAATGGTTCTTTTACAGCCTCTCGCCATAGACAGTGAGAAACATGGCCTGCCTTTGATAACCCAGTTAGCTGCACTGGGGGGGACAGTGACAACCTTGTGGGGACTCGAACCCCCAACCTTAGGATCAGCGATCCTGCACCCTAACCACTAGACCACCACTGCCTATATATATATATATATATATATATATACACACACAAACAACATATATATGCCCATACATATATACAATGTGTGTGTATAGGGCAGTGGTGCCACCGTCAGTGTGTTTCCGCCCTGCAATGGCCTGGCGAGCCATCCAGGGTGTACGCTACCCTTGCCCAGAGTTGGCTGGGATGGGTGCCAGCCTCCCTGTGCCCCTATTTAGAATTAAGCAATAGATAGATAGATTCTCTCTCTCTCTCTCTCTCTCTCGATATTTTGATCCCCAGAAGAAATCTCTGATACATATTTATTGAGTTAAGAGCTCTTCCAGGCTTCAGCTCAGTTGATCAGAAAGAAGAAAAGAAGGAGTACGGGGGGGGGGGGGGGTGGAAGTAGGAGGAGGAGGGGGGGTGGAAGTAGGAGGAGGAGGAGGGAAACAAATCGAAGAATATGAAGTCTCTCTGTCTCTCTCTCTCTCTCATACACACATGGCTTGAAGCGAATCTCCACTCTTCTTCTAGTGACGTGCCAACATCTGGATCTGATAAAGGAACAAACCGCCTCACACGTCCGCTGTCATTTAACCTGCGGCTCCTGACCTCCATGTTGAAAACACTTCTCAGACGGTTCCCGTGAAGTCTCACTCAGGTCCATCCTGCAACGCTGTAAATCACACGAAGGCCCTCGATACTCCAACTCCATGAGCTCTGGTTGTAATTATCAAGATTTCTTTCAGTAACGTTTACATTAATGGGCAGATTATAACGCTGCTGTTTTAAATCCATTTCAGATGCTTTACGGCGGAAATTTGAAGCGCGATTTGCAGCATCACATGCATGTGAGATGTGAGGAACCCAAGCAGTAAAGAAGGTACAGTAAAAAGGTATAAACATAAATCAGACAGATAATGCTGTAATCGGTTTAATTATGTAAATGAGTGTTTGTATTAAATATGAATAGTAAGGTACAATAGGTTGTACTTCATTTCATTTTCTGTACCCGCTTAATCCGAATTTGGGTCACGGGGAGGCTGGTGCCCATCCCAGCCAACTTCGGGTGAGGGCAGAGTACACTCTGGACAGCTCGCCAGGCCATCGCAGGGCGGAAACACGCTGACGGCTTTGCAGCCTACTAGGTCATACTTAAAAAAAAAAATAAATAAAATAAAAAAAAAAAATATATATATATATATATATATATATATATATATATATATATATATATATATATATATATGTATATATATAAAATGCATATCAAAGTTTGTACTAAATATTAAATCTGAAATGTAATAAGTTATAAAATAAAAAAATAAAAGTTAAATAAAAATTCATGAGGTTGACATTAAAGTGAATTTAATACTATATATTAAATTTATTTACAAAATTTTATTGTGATTTTTTATGATTTTTTTTTTCTTTTCATACCAAAAGAAAATTGAATGTAGCTGAAAGATATAATCTTTATTTTGATCTTTGTATTCTTGCTGTATATACAACTTTTATTGCCCCTGAATTCAACTCAAACAGGATTCAGTCTTTTATTTTGTTATTTTACATTTTTAAGTCCTGTAAGCATTATCTGGAGGTTTCGAGGTGGATATTGGTTATTATTCCATGATCGTGAATCAATCTGATTGGACGTTCCTATGTATTTTATACTAATAAACATTACTTCGTAAATTTTGCAGTACACTCATTCATATTCTGAACCACTTAATCCGATTTCAGTTCACAAGAAGGCTGATTTCAGGGGTACACCCTGGACAGCTCTACAGGTCATCACAGGGTCAATACTCACACAACCATTCACACTCACACCTACAGGTGATTTGGAACAACCACTTAACCTACTGTGTATGTTTTTGGACTGTGGGAGGAAACCGGAGGACCCGGAGGAAACCCACACAAGCACGGGGAGAACATGCAAATTCCACACAGAAACGCCTCCTGGCAGGACCTTCTTGCTGTGCTAAATACTCCGCCACCATGCAGGCCTTACATTTCGCTGCAGGTGCTGTCTATGTTAGCATAAAACCCTTCACATACTCATCACCTTTCAACGTTTAATTCAACAGGATACTCTTTCTAAACTCTATAAATTATATTTAAACATATCATCACAAAATTCTCGGGCAGTGGTGGTCTAGTGGTATAAGGCGCCGGATTGCTGATCCAAAGGTTGGAGGTTCGAGTCCCACTCTCCACAAGGTTGTCACTGCCCCCCCCCCCTCCCCCCCCAGTGCAGCTAACTGGGTTATCAAAGGCCGGCCATGTCTCCCACTGTCTATGGTGTGAGGCATGTAAAAGAACCATTGCTGACTTTCGTAAAAAGAGTAGGCTGCAAAGCCGTCAGCGTGTTTCCGCCCTGTGATGGCCTGGCGAGCTGTCCAGGGTGTACTCTGCCCTCGCCCTGAGTTGGCTGGGATGGGCACCAGCCTCCCCGTGACCATAATTAGGATGAAGCGGTTACAGAAAATGATGATGATGATCACAAAATTCTAATGTAAATAATACATTAATTATAAATAATATATATGAATAGTGTAATATTCATCAAACCTTCCTTAGTGAAACGGCACTGCAGTGCAGGGTATAGCTGGAAGGTCTATCAAGAACCAGTGGAGAACCAGTGAGGAACCAGTGGAGAACTAGTGGAACATTTGGACTCTGAAATGAAGGTTCGCTTAAGGTTGTCTGTATGTCATGTCTAGTTCTTCTCAGCATCACTGATGAAAGAGTGGAGAACACCACCAGCAACAACATTTGTATAATCTTCATCTCTGTTGGAAAAGAAAAAAAAAAACCCAGACTGCTAATCTTCCAGAGCCAGAAATGATAACATAGGGTTATTAAGGCCATCAGTCTAACAATAGCATGTCCGATCTGTGGGCTGTTCCCACAATTTCCAGCCCCGAGGAAAACCGAGCGTCTCCTGTTAAACCCATTGAAAATCAGTTTGCAGGCTTGAAGAGATGATCTGAGGTACAGACGGCATCTTGGAGTGTATTTTAGGGAACACTTTCCATAGATATATTCCAATCCCAGTTCTTCTGCAATTCAAATTGAAACGGCGACGGGATGAAAGCTATCATCAACCACTCTGGCAGTGCAGAAGACGGAAATCCCATAATGGGGCCACGGAGCTCTGTGCTAAGCGTTAGCATTTGCACATGACACGCTGTAGAAAGTGCAATGTTATTCAACTTAGTGCTGGTCTTTATGGGGCCATTGGTGAAGAACATGACTCCAGCCAAAACACCAGAACGACCCCAGTGACTGATATGCTTAAGATAATTTATTAAAACTCGAAGCTTTATAGATATTTTATTACTGAAATGGTGCTGCTCAATTCTATTTGGTTGGAATAAATGTTCAGTATAATAAGGCACATATACTAATATATTGGTAGTAGGATGCTGAGGTTGGAACTACCAGGCAGAAGGCCTAGAGGATGACCAAAGAGGAGATTTATGGATGTGGTGAAGGAGGACATGAAGGTAGTTGGTGTAAGAGAAGAATATACAAAGGATAGGGTGAGATGGAGGCAGATGATTCGCCGTGGCGACCCCTGAAGGGAAAAGCCGAAAGGAGAAGAAGAAGTTGTATAATAGGAAGGCTTGATGGTACAGTGGTGTAGCAGGTTTGCCTGAAGGTTCAGGTCCTCGGATTAGCGACGGCATGTCTGCATAGAGTTTGCACGTTGTCCTTATGTGAAGGTTTCCTCTGGGTACTCCGGTTTCTTCCCACAGTTGAAAGACAGTTGAAATACATTTGTGAGGCGCTCCACCGAATGTAGGCGCTTGTCACAACTGACGTGTGGTGCTTGTGAGACAAAGTGTGGCTTATTCCGACTCCCGATCTTTCAAGTGAGTATGTGCGTGTTGAATACTTGTTTAGTACTCAATATTCACTTGCTCACTTGCTGTGGTTCGTTTCACAAGCAACATACGTCACTTGCGACAAGCGCCTACATTCAGTGGAGCACCTCACATTTGACTTATTAGCTATTTCAAATTGCCCCTGGGTGTGAGTGTGAATGACGGCTGAGATAAACTCCAGCCTCCTTGGCTTCTATAACAGCACAGCTCTGCCGGGAGAGCATATCGTATCCCAGATGTACTGTACATACTGAGAGCAAAAACCTCCACCAAGCCAGAAAAATGATGTACACAGCATGCCCTGTTGAGCTTACTGTGCAATCACACCCACCCATAAAAACTGAATAATAAAAATAGTAATAATAATAATAAAAACCCACAGTAGGTTGAGAAAAAGATGTCTATTTACTGGGATGAATTTGCATTTTCTAGACTCCAAACCACTTTTTTTTTCTTTTCCCCCAAACTAAAGATGTGATTTATTCCCCGGCTTGACATGACTAGACGTGAAGACCACATTTGTCCGGCAGCGAGGTCCAATGGCACCCGAAGCACCGATCCTCAGGGCCTGGCTGGCTGAAGCAGCTAATTAATAACGTCTCTGGGAAAATGTCCTAAAAGCAGGAGCTCCCTCCCAGAGCCGCCAGTGTACAGTAACCGTCCTCGTGCCTCTCTCGGACACGGCCGGTGATTAATGAGCCATTGTTTGTAGCGGAGCATATCTTAGCTGGAGCCATCGAGCTTATCGAGCATGTAGGCCTGGGACTCTGCAGGGGATCTCTGACCTGCTCTGCCCTAAATCTCAATGCCTTCTCCCAGGCCAGGAGATAAGCACTGCTCCTGTTTGCTGCTCACAGGACACGCAAAGGATCGAGTTCATCTCACCCCGCCGATAAATCATACTTGTTTTTCCTAGCAGCTTCCAGATGGGCGTTGAAAGTCACTCTGAAAAGGTGGAGATTTTAAGGAGAGATATGGAGGAATTACTTGTTTGTTTATTTATTTGAATCATATGATCTCAATTCTGGTTTCATTTTAATTTAATTATTATTACATTTTTATTAAACTTGTCGTTTTCTTTTCGGGTGGCATTTACTTAAGATTTCAGCATGAAGTTGGAAAGGATTCTGATAGGAGAACATCTCAGGGCAGGGTCCTACCATGTTGTTAATTATTTCCTTTCACAGAAACATCACAGGACGGAAACCATGGCATAGTGATTAGCTCATAGAATAACCTGGGTTCAGGTTCCAGGTTCGGCTCAGCCGTGTCATCCCTGTGCTTGACTGGGTTTCCTCTGGATACCCCTGTTTCTTCCTACACACTAAAGTCATACACATTAGGCTAATTTATTAATTTTCTAAAACAAAAAAAAAATCATCCTAATTAAGGTCGCAAAGGTCTTTACCATCTCAGCCGACTTGGGGTGAAAGCGGGGTACACCCTGAACAGCTCGCCAGGCCATTCATTACAGGTCCAACACATGCATCCATTCACACTTACAAATATGGGCAATTTGGAACAACCAGTCAGCCTACTTTACATGTTTTTAGACTGTAGGAGGAAACTTCAGTCCCCAGATGAAACCCACAGAAGCATGGGGACAGCATGCAGACATGCGAACCCAGAAATCGAACCCAGAACTTTTTGTGGGGCAAACATGCGAAGTATTGCACTACTGTGTCACATTCGGCTAATTCCTTGTGCAGTGGTTTAGCTAGCTGCTCAGGGTGCATTCTGCTTTCACCCCGTGTTGGCTGAAATAGGCTCCAGCCTTCTCTCAACCTTAATATATGATTAAGCAGGACAGCAAATGAATGAGTGACCTAGAGCAGCCAAGTGTTGTATTCCTGTTATATGGCTTCTAGTTACCCCTCTGTAAGACATCCTTCAGCTGATTATACTTCCTGTGAGCTCCGTCTATAGACATCCAAGATGTCCATCATGTGTATTCCCTCATCTCCACATACTTAAGTGCATTAATGCAGCGCTTACATCTGTAACAACTAATGAGCTCTCAGCATACAAACTGGGTTTTACTTGTAAACGTCACTTCTCTGATCATAATCAGTGCTGAAAGATTCATTAGAATAGCTTCCAGGCTTCTGCGGAAGTTCTGCTCTGCTTATCCAAACGATAGAATTAAAACACAATCAGCTCAGAAAGGGCCGTTGATACAAACGGGGGCATTTTGCATCCTGTTAGATGGCGCGTCTCATAAAATAAAATAATCCACAGCAGCAGCAGACGCCGACTGCAGACTCCGGGATGAGAAAGAGGCAGATGGGAGCCGTCAGGTCCTGAAATGAAGTGGCTTGGGTTTCAGTGGGCCGCAACTGTTAAATCTGGGCCGCTTTCCCACTCGTTGCACAAGCCGCCGTCTTGGCTGGATGCAGACAGTCAATAGTGTGTGTGTGTAAGAGAGAGAGAGAGAGAGAGAGAGAGAGAAGAAGGGGTGTTGGGGTTGAGGGGGTGGGGGGTGAGTGGTTGCTGCCCTGAGGCTCTTAGTATCACAACTATAACAAAACATGTCAGAATCATTATAGGCTAAAGATATGATTAAAACATTGCACACAGCTCTCTTTCAGTTTTAAATCTCTCCATCTCTCTTCCTCTCTCTTTCTCTCTTTCTCTCGCCTGAGAGGAGGTTAGAGCGTGCAGATGTCTGGAGCTCGGCCAGGGAGTTAACATTACAGTACCTACTGTAAGCCTAAACAGCCACACCGTAGGCCAACTGGGAATTCCAACCAGCACGACCATCCATCTGCAACATGAGCAATGACTTGCAATGTCATGTGTACTATTTTTATGTGTGTGTGTGTGTGTGTGTGTGTCCTCTCAATTAGCCAGAGCAGAACTAGTCCTTGGCATAGGCCACGTAAGCAAGCCGCTGCTCAAATTCAATATGACATTCTAGTGCATAAGTTTGCTTCCCTTTTGGTATCTGGGTAAAAACAACAAAAAAAAAGGCTAAATTATAAATGTCTGTCTAACAGTGTCCATCATCATCATCATGATCATCATCAGCAGCAGCAGCAGCATCACCATTATTCATCCATTCATTCATTTTGTGAACCACTTAATTTTAATTAGGGTCGTGAAGAGGCTGGCCTATGATAACCCAGTTAGCTGCACTGAGGGGACAGCGTTGACAACCCATTGACAGTGGGGCTTGAACCCCAGACTTTCTGATCAGTGATCCAGAACCCTACCACTGGGCACTACCGTCCTATTATTATTATTATTACTATTATTATTATTATTATTATTATTATTATTAGCCATCACAGTAGTGTAGTGGTTAGCAAGTCTGCCTCAGAGTAAGAAGGTCCTGGGTTCGATTCCCAACTTAGGTGCTTGTGTGTGGAATTTACATGTTCTCCCTGTGCTTGCATGGGTTTCCCCTTTGCCTCCGGTTTCCTCCCACAGTCCAAAAAATGCACAGTAGGTTTAGTGCCTGTTCCAAATCACCCATAGGTGTGAGTGTGAGTATGAATGGTATGTGAGTGTTGGCCCTACAATGGCCTGGCAAGCTGGCCAGAGTGTACTCCGCCCTCACCCGGAGTCGGATGGGATGGGCGCCAGCATCCCTGCAATCCAAGTTAGCATTAATTGGTTAAGAAAATTAATGGATGAATGAATTATTATTAATTGCTGAGCCTTTGCCAAGGTGGTGTACGGACTATACAGTTCACCACTCCACTGCAGAGCCAACACCACCACAACTATTAACACTCACACTCATGCCAGAGGCAATTTGCCAATTACCCTAATGTGCATCTGGGTGAAAACTGGAGTATGTGGGAGAAACCAACTTATTCACGGGGAGAACATGGAAACTACATACAGAAATGCCCTTGGCACGAGAACAAGACTGAAACCCAGGACCTTTTAGCTAAGAGTACGAAACCCTGACAATAACACCCTGCCACACACACATTATTATTATTATTATTATTAAAAGGTGCTGGATTGCTGATCCTAAGGTTGGGGGTTCGCATCCCACTCTCCCCAAGGTTGTCACTGTCCTCCCAGTGCAGCCAACTGGGATTTCAAAGGCCGCCCATGTCTCTGACTGTGTATGGTGAGAGGTTGTAAAAGAACCATTGCTGACTTTCATCAAGAGTAGCTGCTTATCCATCATGTTTATGTCCTGCAATGGCCTGGCGAGCTGTCCAGGGTGTACTCTGCCCTTGCACAGATCGATGCCTCCCTGCGACCCTAATTAGGATTAAATGATTCAGAAAATGAATGAATGAATGATGATGATGATGAAGAAGTTCAAGCCTTTTATTGTTTTAATATTGATAATTTTGGCAAAAAAAGTAAAGAAAAACCAAAAATTCCTATCTCAAAAAATTAGCATATTTCATCCAACCAATAAAACAAAGTGTTTTTAATACAAAAAAAAAAAGTCAACCTTCAAATAATTATGTTCAGTTATGCACTCATTACTTGGTCGGGAATCCTTTTGCAGAAATGACTGCTTCAATGCGGCGTGGCATGGAGACAATCAGCCTGCGGCACTGCTGAGGTGTTACGGAGGCCCAGGATGCTTCGATTGTGGCCTGAAGCTCATCCACAGTGTTGGGTCTGGTGTCTCTCAACTTTCTCTTCACAATATCCCACAGATTCTCTATGGGGTTCAGGTCAGGAGAGTGGGAAGGCCAATTGAGCACAGTAATACCATGGTCAGTAAACCATTTAGCAGTGGTTTTGGCACTGTGAGCAGGTGCCAGGTCGTGCAAATTTTGCTTTCATCTGAAAAAAGTACTTTGGACCACTGAGCAACAGTCCAGTGCTGCTTCTCTGTAGCCCAGGTCAGGCACTTCTGCCGCGGTTTCAGTCCACTGCTTCCACAGGTCCCCCAAGGTCTGGAATTGGCCCTTCTCCACAATCTTCCTCAGGGTCCGGTCACCTCTTCTGGTTGTGCAGCGTTTTCTGCCACACTTTTTCCTTCCCACAGACGTCCCACTGAGGTGGCTTGGTACAGCACTCTGGGAACAGCCTATTCGCTCAGAGATTTCTTTCTGTGTCTTACCCTCTTGCTTGAGGGTGTCAATGATGGCCTTCTGGACAGCAGTCAGGTCGGCAGTCTTACCCATGATTGCGGGTTTGAGTAATGAACCAGGCTGGGAGTTTTTAAAAGCCTCAGGAATCTTTTGCAGGTGTTTAGAGTTAATTGGTTGATTCAGATGATTAGGTTAATAGCTCGTTTAGACTACCTGAACATGATATGCTAATTTTTTGAGATAGGAATTTTGGGTTTTCATGAGCTGTATGCCAAAATCATCAGCATTAAAACAATAAAAGGCCTGAAATATTTCAGTTGATGTGCAATGAATCTAAAATATATGAAACTTTAATTTTTATCTGTACATTACAGAAAATAATGAACTTTATCACAATATACTAATTTTTTGAGAAGGACTGGTATTTTGTATGATATTAACAGTATTGCATTTTGATCGCCTAGCCCATGAACGCTGCAAAACAATTAAAAAATTTCCACGAATGTAGAACAGTCTGCACATGTCGCCAGAAGTTTGTAGAGTTCCCATTTTTCTTTCAGATTATTTGTTGCTTATTTGCAAAGAAAAAGTGGAAAGTTTGAGGCTTGCTACCATCTGTCATGTTCCGTATACAGGGATCCCTCACTTTCCGTGGTTAATTGGGACCGAGATCCCCACTCGACCACCAAATTCCATGAAGTAAGAGCACACACACACACACACACACACACACACACACACACACACACACCCCGGCTGACGTGTATGTACATGTAGAAGTGTATATATTATCAATAAATACATATTCAATGTTAAAATGCTTATAATAACAATTAAACATTCAAAAATAATTCTTAAGATGTAAATAAAATATACTGTAAATGCACACACATACAGACGCGCCTGTGCACACACGCAGATGTGCGTGAACGCACGCAGATGCGCACCTCACAACAATGTAACTAGTTTTGATGGGAGGTTTTGGATTATTTTTTGTTTTGTGTTTGTTTATTTATTTATTCATTTTTTGAATAATTGGCCTTGTTTTTGTGGAATTTTCCTTAACTTTTCCACCTATTCCTCCTGAATTTCCTTATTTTTTAATTCGATGAATATTTAAAAAAAAGAAAAAAAAACGCGATGCCGCATGAATTGAAGCACGGAGTAGCGAGGGATCCCTGTATTCTGTAATAATTTGCATTTTATTTGCATTTTGTTGGCACTAATAATGTGCGAATAAAAACAGAACGGTTTGAAAGCAAAAAGCGAACAAATGCAATTTTTCGCTAAACATTAGCAAAACAATCACAAATTACTTGGAAATCAACAAATTGACATGTGACTTTTTTGTGACTTTCACATTATATACATTTAAGCCTCAAAATATTCACTTGCATTTGGAGTCGCAAAGGATCTTTACGCAAATTTCAAAATTATTATTATTATTATTTTTTTAAATACTGTCAGTCACATGTCCATCACACCTCTAGTGTGATCACGTCCTTACAGAGTTTATTGTTCCTCCTGAGACCATCTCACTGTTGATTAGTTTCGTGTAATAGCATTTATACTCTCACAGTGCAGAGAAACCGACTCTGTGAACCAGCAGCTGGTTATTAATTCATGTAGCACAGGCTGTACAGTCATGTCAGATCACTGCGGCAGTCAGAAGGACCCGGCGCACATCAGGAAGCACAAAGCGGGGTCGGAGAGTCAAAGCCTACATGCCTGTAGCAATCCATTTCAGTCCGGTGACCCTGAGAGTTCTAACGGGAAAGCTGACAGCTAAACATGCACGAAAGCTCGGTGGGTAAATGCCTCCACTTTCCAATTTCACATCTGTGTACTGTGTAGAGATAGAAAGAGAGGGGGAGGAAGCGTGAGAGAAAGAGAAAGAGACAAAGACAGAGAAGAAAGAGGGGGTAGAGAGATTGAGAGGAGAGAAAGTGAGCAAGAAAGAAAGAGAGAGCGAGAGAGAGTGTGTGTGAGAGACAGACTAAGAGAGAGAGAGAGAGAGGAAAGAGGGGGTAGAGAGATTGAGAGGAGAGAAAGTGAGTAAGAAAGAAAGAGGAAGAAGAGAGAGAGTGTGTGAGAGACAGACTAAGAGAGAGAGAGAGAGAGAGAGAAGAAAGAGGGAGAAAAGACAGTGGGGGCAGAGGCAGAGAAGAAAGAGGGGTGGAGAGATTGAGAGGAGAGAAAGTGAGCAAGAAAGAAAGAGAGCGAGAAAGAGAGAGTGTGTGTGAGAGACAGACTAAGAGAGAGAGAGAAGAAAGAGGGGCTAGAGAGATTGAGAGGAGAGAAAGTGAGCAAGAAAGAAAGAGAGGAAGAAGAGAGAGAGTGTGTGAGAGACAGACTAAGAGAGAGAGAGAGGGGGGGTGGAGAGATTGAGAGGAGAGAAAGTGAGCAAGAAAGAAAGAGGGAGAAGAGAGAGAGCGGGGGCAGAGGAAGAGAAGAAAGAGGGGTGGAGAGATTGAGAGGAGAGAAAGTGAGCAAGAAAGAGAGAGAGCGAAAGAGGGAGTGTGTGAGAGACAGACTAAGAGCGAGAGAGAGAAGAAAGATGGGGTAGAGAGATTGAGAGGAGAGAAAGTGAGCAAGAACGAAAGAGGGAGAAGAGAGAGAGCAGGGGGGGCAGAGGCAGAGAAGAAAGATGGGTGGAGAGATTGAGAGGAGAGAAAGTGAGAGAGAGAGAGAGAGCGAGAGAGAAGAAAGAGGGGTGGAGAGATTGAGAGGAAA
>CM045728.1:102356814-102376814 GCA_024760905.1 Plotosus lineatus
CTTAAACTGTGAGTTCAGCTCTAGTTCAACATCTGTTTAATGCTGTACAGTTTAAAAAATATATAAATGAGGATGGGATGGAAGAAAAAAATCAGAAAACCTGCAGTAGGGTTGCTATGTGAGATCAAGATTGTGTCCGATGAATATCATAAATAAAAAATAATGGATCATAAATAAAACTGCACACATATTCAAAAATGTATTTTACTGTACATTTTGTAAAATGTTGAATATTATATTAATTAATATAGTGTTTATTTATTTATTTATGGATTATTTTAATTTTGACAAATATAACAACACATAATGGCTATATGAAATATAAAAGAAATAAATTAATAATAATAATAATAATAATAATAATAATAATAATAATAATCACATATAAACAATGCAATATGTGAAATATTTAGTAAATATTTATTAAAGTTATTACACACACACACACATTATTATTTTTATTATTATTATTATTATTCTGCCACTCAAAAGTAAAAATTTACCATGATAAACATGTGAAATAAAAATATATAACTAAATAAAATGAGAATAAATGAGTCATGAAAAATAATTGATGTGGCAAAAATTAAGCCATGCTGGCGGAAAGTAAACGTGAAAAAAAAAAAAAAAAAACACGTGAGATTTAAGATGTAAATTGCCTACAGACCGCAGGTGTAGTTCAGGTGAATTTTCTGTGAAAACGCAAGTGTGGCTTGACAGTGACCGGAGCGTGACTCATACCGAGACCCTACGTGCTGCTTTCTGAAAATCTTCACCACTCATTACAGAAAGTTTCTAAACTATTACCATTATTTTCCGCTCACATTGTCGTCTTCATGTTCCTCTCATTTCTACAGTCCCCAGCGCCGGATGTTCACCTAAAGGGGAGGCATGATTCGCCATGAAGCTTACATCTCCGAATAATCATTACAACACTGTGTGTGAGTGACATCATCAAAAAGAATAGAACAGATAATCTTTAACTGTAACCAGACATCAGAAACATCAGCCGCCAAGCGTTCTTCCTCTCGCCGTTCATTCAGGCCTCATTTCCAACATGTACAAGCATGGAAAAGGGAAAATAAAAGCAACACACACACACACACACACACACACACACACACACACACACACACACACACACACACACACACTCAGCGAGAGAGAGAGAGAGAGAGAGAGAGAGAGAGAGAGAGAGAGATTTATGTCCTCAAGACGTAAATAACAGCCGTTTCTGTCTCATACCCGAAGCCCCCTCAGGATGCCGAGATCGGCGCTCTCCAGGCTCCGGGAAGAATTATATAGTCGTTAGGAGTGTTTCAGAGGGACTCGATAACGGAGACACACATGCACTTAAATCTGCCGTGCCATTTCATTTGCTTAAATACACAACTTTATAACTCGAACTTCTATTTTTTTCTTTTTTTTTTTTTTTTTATGAAAATAGACAGTCATATGTACATTGGGTGTATATTTATATCCACATCAAGACATATCACAACACCCTGAATGTGCTACATAAGATTACTCCCACTGAGCATCTTATACTCTGGTGTGTTTTCCAGCTTTCTGTATAAAATGTGTACAATAACACACCGCCATGCACTCGTTCATTTTATAAACCCCATATTCCTCTTTGAGAGGAGGGAGACTGGAGCTTATCCTAGATAACTCTGGGTGAAGGCGGGGCACTGACAGGGCAACACACACACACACACACACACACACACGCGCGCGCGCACGCACACAACAATTCACACTCACAGCTCGGGGCAATTCAGAACAGCCAGCCAAATTACTGTCCATGTTGTCAGACTGTGGGGAAAAAACCTGGAGCACCCAGAAGAAACCCAGAGGAGATCATACAAATTCCAGACAAATGGTCATGCTGAGCCCAGGACTGGAACCCAGGACCTTCCTCCCGTGCCACATTAACCACTACACCACCACGCCATCCCTAATCATAACTGCACTTTTTTTATTTAATTTTAAATTCTTACATAAAACAGAAAGTGTTTAAAATAAATCAATGAAATCCAGCATCATCTCCGGGTTTAAAATGGGCTGAGAAGTTTATGATAAAGATTTAAAGTCGGTGAATAACGAGGACACTTTACTGTGATTTATTCGACCTCGTCATAAAACACACCTCTCCCCTCCCCTCCCCTCTCTCACTCTTCTTTTTTTTTTCCTTTTTAATTTGAGGCTTTTTAATATGCGAAAATGCAGAGCATCCCGGATCTGACAGGCCCTCATTAATAAAGCAAGCGGCGTGGAGCAGAGAGCGGCCTCGTAGCTCATCTTTATGAAAATATGCGATGATGGTTTTACCGAGCGCGATCTTTTACAGTCAGACTCTGCCCGCGTCGAGGACGGCCTAGACACCGCGGAGTCGCCTGCTAATAACTCGACCAGTGCTGGGATTTAATTCCCGATGCTTTGAAACACACACACAGTCATAACATGAGCATACAGTCATGCACTAACACATAAATACATCATCCAAAAAAACAAAAAACAACAACAACAACAAAAAAAAACGCATGCACCTGGAGCGCTGAGTGGCCAAGATTATTACATCTGCAAACACGGACGTTATAAAACGCCAAGCGCAGGATAACATGTTCTGCTACATTCGCATTGCACTGAACTGAATCATATACAAAAAGACATGAGTATTAATAGAAAGAACACCTTCTGTGTGTGTGTGTGTGTGTGTGTGTGTGTGTGTGTGTGTGTGTGTGTGTGTGTGTGTGTGTGTGCATTTTCTTCGTTCGACTTTAGCCAGATGGTCAGGTCCAGCAATACAGCAGTATCTCCGTTAATTTCCGTGAAAGCATTTTTATGCCGCTGCAAATCTGCCTGCTGTGTGTTTTCCTCCATCTTTCATTCGATTCTCTTTCTATAACGGGCTGGAAAAAAAAAAGAAAAAGAAAGAAAATGCGGATGATAGTTTATTACTGCTGTGTATATTTACTGTAGCAGAGTCACACTAAGCAGGAAGTGCTCTCTCTCTCTCTCTCTCTCTCTCTCTCTCTCTCTCTCTCTCTCTCTCTCGCTTTCATGCTCTCTCTCTTTCTCTCTCTCTCTCTCTCACACACACACTCTCACTCTCTCTGTCTCTCTCTCTGTCTCTCTCTCTCTCACTCTCTCTCTCTCTCTCTCTCTCTCTCTCTCTCTCTCTCTCTCACACACTCTCTCACTCACTCTCGCTTTCACTCTCTTTCTCTCTCTCTCTGTCACTCTCTCTCTCTCTCTCTCTCTCTCTCTCTCGCTCTCTCAGTAATACAGACAGGATTTGATACATCTTCTCACATTACACACATCCCCTCTGCAAACACCCGCAAGTATAAAGCATGAATATCCAACTTTCTCTCTTTCTTTCACAATAACTCTCGCTCCATGTGTCTTACACAAGAGAAGAAGGCGTGAAGAAAGGGCAGGAGGAGAGAGGATGGATGGAGAGGAGAGTAGTGAAAAGAAGAGGGCAGAAGTGATAGACGGTGAAAAGAGGACAGGAGATGGAACAAAAGCAGTGGAGATAAGAGTGCAGAGAAGAAGAGAGGAGAGGAGCCAAAAGGGTGGAAGAAGAGATGGAAGAAGAGAAAAGAAGTGAAGAGGAGATAGAATGGGAGGAGTGAAGTGAAGAGGAGAGAAGAAACGATGGAAGGAGAAGAAATGATGGAAGGAGAAGAAATGAGGGGAGAGAAGTTAAGGGATTGGGAGGAGAGCAGAAGGAGATGAGAGGAGATGGAAGGATAGGAGTGGAGGAGGAGGAGGAGGAGGGGGATGAGTGGAGGGGGAGGAGTGAAGGGGCAGTACTTTTACTCTGTTTAAATGGGACATTGAAATATTGGAATAACAGAAATAATTAGCGATGGAGGGAGAAGCCTGAAATACCCTCTCCATTTCCATAAGATTATAATTAATGGATGGATGAGTTTGGCTTTGAGGAAGTTCTTTTCTTTCATTTTTTTCTCGCTCTGCTTTGTTTGAGATGATTTATAATAACGATGCGAGTTTAAAGAAAGGGAACACTTTAAAGATCTGACCTGGCTGAGACGGTTTTCTGGATTCATTTAAACTTTTTATTACCGCATCAAATGAGAAAGAAGAGTTCAGGCCTCATATGGGGAAACATATAATAATAATAATAATAATAATAATAATAATAATAATAATAATAATAATAATAACACCACCCCACCACCACCCATTCATTCATTTATTCATTTTCTGTAACCACTTAATCATAATTAGGGTCACATGGAGGCTGGTGCCCATCCTAGCTGACTCAGGGTGAGGACAGAGTACACCCTGGATGGCTCTCCAGGCCATCGCATGGCAGAAACAGGCTGACGGCTATGCAGCTACACTTATCGAAAGTCAGCAATGGTTCTTTTACTCTCTCACCACAGACAGTGAGAGACATGGCCAGCCTTTGATAACCCAGTTAGCTTCACTGGGGCCGCCCACCACCCAAAAAAAAAAAAAAAAAATTACGTTAGGAGCAAATCCAAGTGATACATTTCTGTTGTTGTTGTCGTTTGTTGTTTTGTTTTATACCATAAACACAGCATGCATTAAGTAAGTAGGAAATTATCATTCATTCGTTCATTTGTTCAGCCGTTTAATCCTGTTAGGGTTGAAGTAAGGTCAAAGCCTATCTCAACAAATTGTGTGAAGGCAAGGTACCACCTAAACAGCTCACACACAACCGTTTCCAAAGAGCCTGCCATCTCAGGTCAAGTTAGAGCTGTCACCTCGCCTCATGTGCGTGTCTTTGGACTGAGGGAGGAAATCAGAGAAAATCCAGAGGAAACTCAGGCAAGCACAACAGGATATAGTTCAAACTCTGTGTGCATTAATAAACAAATATCAGGCTGGCAATACCAGACTGGTGTTATGAAATCCAACTGAAAACTGAAAAGTGTTATAACACTTTCAAAATATGCCTCAAGTGGTAGGGTAGAAGGTGGTAGATGACAGGGCATTGGACATCGGGTATTGGGCATTGCATTATGGGTACATTGTAGCTGGGACTACTTGTATGTCTTGGGAAGAGGCATTCGTGACTTTTTCTGCCATTTCCGACAGTTTCGGCTGCTCATCGGGCTATTTCTGGAAGTTTCTGTGATCGCCAATGTTTTCCTGACGGCTAGGATTACTGCTGTGCACAAATTCATAAAATACTGTAGCATTATACTACCTCAAACCACATGACTCCTTTTCTTTAATGCTAAACATCTACATTTGTAAACAGAAGGCCAAAAGAACGTCTTATGTGTGTTTATCTGGGAACAAAATCAGTTTCCCCCCAACACACACACACACACACACACACACACACACACACATTTCTCACAAAACTTCATATAGTTCTATGCCAGAATGGTTCCCAGTTCATCTGAGGCCACTTTTGAATATTGTAAACTGCTGGAGTTAGTCCAGGGAGTCCTGAATGGGGCGGACGCAGGAAGCTGAAAGTAAAGACCCTGACTAAGTCCTTAAAAGGGTGTCACAGTCTCAAAAATCGACTTTTTTAACCTTTTAAAGGGTCACTGAATGCCAAAATCACCGCTAAATAAATCACTTTCAGGTTTGTCTGAAGAAACCGCCAGCATCTTATTATTTTTTTTTTTTTTAATTATTATTATTTTTTTTAGTTTCTACTAATAGACTGAGTGTTCCACTCGTAACCATCAACTTGCTTTCTTTCTTCCTCTGGTCTTTTTCCCCCCTCCTGGAGTGAAAGAAACATTGAGTGGGGCCACAGTGTCTGCCTCTTTATCTAAAGGCTTGTTTTGCAGCCGTGCCAGCGTCCGTGAAGCACAGCGCCGAACAGCGTACGGTTGAATTAATGGGGGATGAGTCTGTGAAACCAATACCTTCAGTGGACAAGTTTATCCAGCGCCTGCTTTAAGGGCTATTGACTCTGGCTGTGTTTGGCACACTAAACTAAGCTGTTTTCCACATTCTATCACTCATCGGTCCTTAAAGCCCTATTTCCAGCTTCGGTATAGCGTTGGTACATGCTCTGAAATATGATTTATCTGCAGCGCAAAATAGATCTCCCCCAAGGCCCATAGCCACCTCCATAAAACCGGTACAGTAAGACGCATCTGGAAAGGGCACCGTGGAGAAGCTGTGAATCAGTAACGGCTCACGAGCTGTGTGTGTGTGTGTGTGTGTGTGTGTGTGTGTGTGTGTGTGTGTGTGTGTGTTTCCATTTTTCTTTTAGAGGTCATCATTTGTACTGATTACTGTACAAAGCTTCAGATCCCCAGACATGCTCTTTATAAAATCCATGATGCTTCCTTTTCCTGTCTTTCCTTCTTTTTTTTTTTTGACGGGTTGCAGTGAAATAAAGTCGTTCACTCCAGGAGTGATGGATGGAGGAAGAGTAAAATAATACTTCCTGGTGTACCCCTTTCATCCGTCATCACCACAGTGACCTTGCTGGTGATCTGTTTGCGCTTGGATGAGCGAGAGGCTTGGCTGATGTCGAAAGGAAAAGTCAGCGTTCCACGGTGAGAGACATTAAGTGAATGGATGTTGGAGAAAGTGGAGATTTGTGTATGTGAATTAAACTGGCTATTCATGACAGTTTCGTTATCTATTCCTGGATTCTACTACTACTGGGATCCCTCACTTTCCGCGGTTAAAGGGGGCCGAACCCCCCCACGACCGCCAATTTCCGCGAAGTAGGATCGATCCCCTAACTGACGTATACGTACATGTACAGTGATACCTCAGCTCACGAACATAATTGGTTCCCAGAAAGTGTGTGTAAGGCGAAAAGTTCATCTTCCGAACATTTATTTCCCATAAGAAACCATTAAAATGAGAATAATCCGTTCCCAGGTCCCCATAAAACATAATTTTCTACTAAATAAGCCTTAAAACTACACAAAAATATACCTTATTTTATGTATAATAAATGTCTATTGTATTGTAATTAAAGAAATAAACAGGTCCGGGGTGAAGGTCCAGACAAAGTGCGATTCAAAACAAACCCCAATGACACATGAGACAACATAGGGATCAGTCTCCCTTGCCCGGACGCGGGTCACCGGGGTTCCCTCCTGGAGCCAGGCCCAGGGGAGGGGCTCGAAGGCGAGCGCCTGGTGGTCGGGCTTATGCCCATGGAGCCTGGCCGGGCCCAGCCCGAAAAGGAGACATGGGTCCGCCCTCCCATGGACCCACCACCCGTGGGAGGAGTTTTAGGGGTCGGGTGCAGTGTGAGTTGGGTGGCAGCCAAAGGCATGGGTTCTGTCGGACTGATCCTCGGCTGCTTACTCTGACCTTCGGGACATGGAATGTCACCTCTCTGGCGGGAAAGGAGCCTGATTTGGTGCGTGAGGTGGAGAGATACCGACTAGATATAGTCGGGCTCACCTCAACGCATAGCTTGGGCTCTGGAACCATCCATCTCGAAAGAGGCTGGACCTTCTTCTATTCTGGAGTTGCTCATGGGGAGGCGGCGAGCCGGTGTGGGTATTCTTGTTGCCCCCGTCTCGGTGCCCAAATGTTGGGGTTCTCCCCAGTTGACGAAAGGGTAGCTTCCCTCCGTCTTCGGGTGGGGGGACGGGTCCTGGCTGGTATTTGTGCTTATGCACCAAATGACAGGTCAGAGTACCCACCCTTTCTGGAGTCTTTGGGGGTGTTGGAGAACGCTCCCTCGGGAGACTCGCTCGTTGTCTTGGGAGACTTCAACGCCCATGTGGGCAATGATAGTGTGACCTGGAAGGGTGTGATCGGTAGGTACGGCTTCTCCAGTCTGAATCCGAATGGTGTGTCGTTGTTGGACTTCTGTGCTCGTCATAGTTTGTCTATCACGAACACCATGTTCGAACATAAGGGTGTCCATAAGTGCACTTGGCACCAGGACACCCTAGGTCGCAGTTCGATGATTGACTTTGTAGTCGTGTCATCGGACTTGCGACCATATGTTCTGGACACTCGGGTGAAGAGAGGAGCTGAGCTGTCTACTGATCACTACCTGGTGGTGAGTTGGCTTCGGTGGTGTGGGAGGTTGCCTTCCAGACCTGGCAGGCCCAAGCGTGTGATCAGGGTCTGCTGGGAACGTTTGGCGGAGCCCCCTGTCAGAGAGGCCTTTAACTCCCACCTCCGGCAGAGCTACAACCACGTTCGGAGGAGGCGGGGACATGGAATCCGAATGGGCCATGTTTCGTGCCTCCATTGCTGAGGCGGCAGCCCATAGCTGTGGCCGTAAGGTCGTCGGTGCTTGTCGTGGCGGTAATCCCCGAACCCGGTGGTGGACACCTGCAGTGAAGGGGGCCGTCCAGCTGAAGAAGGAGGCCTATCGGGTTTTATTAGCCTGTGGGACTCCTGAGGCAGCAAACGGGTACCGGCAGGCCAAACGTGCTGCAGCCGAGGCTGTCGCAGATGCAAAATCTCGGGCGTGGGAGGAGTTCGGTGAGGGCCTGGAGAGTGATTATCGGTTGGCCTCAAAAGGTTCTGGGCCACCATCCGACGCCTCAGGAGGGGGAAGCAGTTCTTCACAAACACTGTTTACGGTGGAGGTGGGGAGCTGCTTACCTTGACTGGGGATGTTGTTGAGAGGTGGAGGGAATACTTTGAGGACCTTCTCAATCCCACCAACACGCCCTCCGTGGAAGAGGAAGACCCTGGGGTTCGGGTGAGGGTCCGCCCATCACTGGAGTGGAGGTCACTGAGGTTGTCAAAAAGCTCCTTAGTGGTCGAGCTCCGGGGTTGGGCGAGATCCGCCCGGAATATCTCAGGGCTCTGGATGTTGTAGGACTGTCTTGGTTGACACGTCTCTGCAACATCGCGTGGTCATCAGGGGCTGTACCTCTGGATTGGCAAACTGGGGTGGTGGTCCCAATTTTTAAGAAGGGGACCGGAGGGTGTGTTCCAATTATCGGGAATTACACTCCTCAGCCTACCTGGGAAAGTCTATGCAGGGTACTAGAGAGGAGGATCCGACCGATAGTCGAACCTCGGATTCAGGAGGAACAATGTGGCTTTCGTCCTGGCCGCAGCACTCTTGACCAACTCTATACGCTCCACAGGATTCTGGAGGGGCATGGGAGTTTGCCCAATCTGTCCACATGTGCTTTGTGGATTTAGAGAAGGCTTTCGACCGTGTCCCTCGAAAGATCTTGTGGGGCGTACTCCGAGAGTACGGCGTTCCGGATCCGTTGCTACGAGCTATTCGGTCGCTGTATCACCGGAGCCAGAGTTTGGTCCGTATTGGTAACAGCAGCTCGGATTCGTTTCCAGTGGGAGTTGGAGTCCGCCAAGGCTGTCCTTTGTCACCGATTCTGTTCATAATTTTCATGGACAGAATTTCTAGGCGCAGTCGAGGCGATGAGGGGTTCTGGTTTGGTGGCCATCGGATATCGTCTCTGCTTTTGCGGATGATGTTGTCCTTTGGCTTCATCAAGTCGGGCCCTCCAGCTCTCATTGGAGCGATTCGCAGCTGAGTGCGAAGCAGCCGGGATGAAGATCAGTACCTCCAAGTCCGAGGCCATGGTTCTCAGTCGGACAATGGTGGAATGCACCCTCCGGGTCGGGAATGAGGTCCTGCCCCAAGTGGAGGAGTTTAAGTATCTTGGGGTCTTGTTTACGAGTGAGGGAAGGATGGAGCGAGAGATCGACAGACGGATCGCTGCAGCCTCTGCTGTTAAGCGGTGCCTGTACCGGTCCGTCGTGGTGAAAAAGAAACTGAGCCGCAAGGCGAAGCTCTCAATTTACCAGTCGATCTACGTTCCAACCCTCACCTATGGTCACGAGCTTTGGGTAATGACCGAAAGAACAAGATCACGGATACAAGCGGCTGAAATGAGCTTTCTTCGCCGGGTGGCGGGGTTCTCCCTTAGAGATAGGGTGAGAAGCTCCGCCATCCGGGGAGAGCTCGGAGTAGATCCGCTGCTCCTCCGCATTGAGAGGGGCCAGTTGAGGTGGCTCGGGCCTCTGGTCAGAATGCCCCCCGGACGCCTCCCTGGTGTGGTGTTTCGGCATGTCCAACCGGGAAGAGACCCCGGGGTCGACCTAGAACACGCTGGAGGGACTATGTCTCTCGGCTTGTCTGGGACCGCCTCGGTGTCCCCCCGGGAGAGTTGGAGGAAGTAGCTCAGGAGAGGGATGTCTGGACCTCTTTGCTAAGGTTGCTGCCCCCGCGACCCGACCCTGGACTAAGCGGAAGAAGATGAGATGAGATGAGATGAGATGTATTGTAATTAAAGAAATAAACTGTACTGTATAATAAAGTGGTTTTATTTACCTTTGTGATGGTAGTTGACGGCTTGATGGAATGGAGTGGGAGGAGGAGGAGGGAGGGAGGGACTTACTGTTTGGAAGGAGTGTTTGGAAACACCTACAGTTTGGAAACACGCATAGCCACACACGCACCCTTAATAGCTTCCTTGTTCTTAAGGATGGTGGTAGACTTAGCGTACTGGTACTGGGACGCTGAGTCACACAAACGCACACCTCGTTCATGTTTTTCAATGATCTCCGCCTGTGGTGGGGTCTTTTTCGGTCCCATAATAGCAAAAGTACACTCAATATGGTACAACATGTCTATCAAACACAAACCACGTCTGCACTCAAAGAAAGGGGGTGACGAACTGGGACACTGTGAGCGTGCGTCAGCTTCTCGTGGCCGCCACCGTGGCGCTGTTCGACCGCGTGGTTTGGTTCGTCTGCCGAAAACTAGTTCGTCAGCAGAGACTGTATGCTCGCAAATTTAATGTTCTTGAGGCGAAAAGTTCGTGAGCTTAAGCGTTCGTCAGCGGAGGTTTTACTCTATATATATATCTATATATATATATATATATTTATATATATATTTATATATAAATACATATTCAAGCTATAAATGCTTAGAATAGCAATTAAACATTCAAAAATAATGCATAAGATGTGAATAAAATATAAATACACACACTCAGACGCGCAACTCACGTAAAAATGTAAGTAGTTTTTGTTGGTGGGGGGGGCTGGGTTGTTTTTTGTTTTTGTTTGTTTGTGTTCTTTTGCATAATTAGCCTTGTTTTGTGGCATTTCCCTTAACTTTTCCCTATTTTCCTTCATTTCTTTATTTTTTTATTTTGTCAAACCGCAATGCACTTAAAGCCGCAGAAACTGAAGCACAAAGTGGCGAGGGATCACTGTACTCACATTCCTCCTTTATTTACCATGTAACCATTGAAAACAGCCATTATGCGATGTGTCACATGTTCGGAGGTCTGGTGGCACTCATTCCTCTCCAGATTCTCACATTCGTACCGAGAGCCAAGTCGTAACAACACATTACCCTAATGGTCCCTTTATAGCAATGTAGGAGGAAACTAGTGCACTCAGAGAAAACCCACACAGGCACAGCAGCAACATGCAGACTTCACACAGAAGTGCCCTCGCCATGGACAGACCTGAACACCTACATCTACTAGCTTTCCGGCGGACTTGCTCACCATGCCACCTATCATGAAGAATTCATTCTTATTCATCAATTCATTTTCTTTAACCGTTTAATCCTAAGGAGGGTCGTGGGGAGGCTGGTACCCATCCCAGCCAACTCTGGGCGAGGGTAGAGTACACCCTGGACAGCTTGCCAGGCTATCGCAGGGTGGAAACACGCTGACGGCTATGCAGCTACTCTTGTCGGAAGTCAGCAATGGTTCTTTTACAGCCTCTCACCACAGACAGTGAGACATGGCCGACCTTTGATCACCCAGTTAGCTGCACTGTGGGAATAGACTGATTGGCTATTTCAAATTACCCCGAGGTGTGAGAGCGAGTATGATTGGCCTGGTGAATTGTTCAGGGTGTATCCTGCATTATGTAGCTGCATAAAAAATGCAGTTTGGTTGATTTCACACAATGGTAGGAGAAATGTGTTGTGAATTACAAAAGTGAGAGTTATTGTGCATGTGCACTGTAAAGCGAAGGGTTTACGTGTGCAGGGGTGGGGGGTGGGGGGGCGTGGGTGGGGTGGGGGGTGCTGAAACATTTTGGAGTGTATCTTCAGTAAAATCGAAACCACATGCATCCATCATGACATCAAGTGAAATGATTCAGCAGCACACAGTGTCCCCTGGTGTTAGCAGATCACCATTGATCCAATCCAAGTGCTCATTAAGTTCTTCATAACCAAGCCATGAGCAACCATTCCAAACAGGTGCTGTCCTTGCTCCCAACCTGAACGCAGGACAAGCTCAGAGACTGGCGATTCTTCTGACCTGGAGCCAGACACCAGGAAGCTGCTGGATTGGAACCATCCCCTGATTTCATGGGTTAATGGAGACCTTGACTGGCTCAGCTATTGTTGATCTACCACTTTTCAGATAGCTTCCATCATTTAATACATTCAACTCCATGAATGTGGGATGATTCACCGTATTAACCACGTGTCCATCCTTGACCACGTTTCTTTACCCGCTATTGTGACAATCTTTCCAAAACACAGGTTCCTGGCAGCCGCTGGATTTCCAGACTTTTGTCAAAGTAAACGATTGGCTTTAGTGCTCGGCTGACTCAGCAATGCTTTTTGTGTGAAGACCAGCCGTCACAGAAAAGCCCTTCTCTGCATCTGGGGCAACCTAAATCCTTTTACATCACTGCTATTGTGGATCGCCTATTATAGCATTGAATTAGCGTGAGGTAGTCTGGGATAATGTTATGCTACAGCACAAAAATAGCACAGAATTGAGTCAATCACGGTGTTTGGGGGTGGGGTGGGGGTTGATACTAGGGACATGTCTTTAATTTAAATACATATTTGAGATCATTTCAGGGGGAAATGATAAAAGATGAAGACATGCTGGATACCTTTAAACTAAAATTAGAAGATAAGTTCTTGACAGCGGCAGTAGTGGCCTGGTGGTAAAGGTGCTGGATCACTGATCCTACGGTTGGGGGTTCAAGCCCCACCCTCAACAGGTTGTCAGTGTCCCTCCAGTGCAGCTAACTGGGTTATCAAAGGCCGGTCATGTCTCTCACTGTCTATGGTGTGAGGATCATGTAAAAGAACCATTGCTGACTTTCGACAAGAGTATCTGCAAAGCCGTCAGTGTGTTTCTGCCCTGCGATGGCCTGGAAAGCAGTCCAGGGTGTACTCTGCCCTCGTCCGGAGTTGGCTGAGATGGATGCCAACCTCACCACGACTCTAATTAGGTTTAATCGGTTACAGAAAATGAATGAGTGAGTTCTTGACAGTAGCTTTGACCAGAAACTCTGTGGAAGACTGTGGTTTCATGGGAGACTTTTTTTTTTTGGCCTTCTGAGGGTCAGCCGGCATTGCACTGTATGCATTTGAAATATGTCAGCGCAATTGAGATACCTTGAGAACCAAGAGGGTGTGGCTTCCATAAATATAAAGTTTGGCTGTGTTGTAAATAATCGTGAGTCACGTTATGGAACAGTTTAACCTTCACGATCCTGAAGGTGGGCAGCACAGTGGTACAGTGGTTAGCACGTTCGCCTCACAGCAAGAAAGTCTTGAGTCCCTGGTTTTGAGTCCCGTTTTGGCGAGAGTGGCTTTTGCATGGTCTCCCCATGCTTGTGTGGGTTTTCTCCAGTTTCCTCCTACAGTCCAAAGACATTCACAGTCAGCCAGCTGGCTTTTAAAAATTGTCCCAAGGTGCAAATGTGAATGAGTGTGAATGGCTGTGTGTATATGTTGGATCAGTCTTGGTTGATATAGGTTCCAGCCTCCCTGTGGCCTTAATAGGGTCAAGCATTTCAGTAAATGAGTGAGTGATGATAAACAATATCTTGGTTTGTTTACTGGTTGCTTAAGTGGCTCCGCCTCTTCCAGCAAAGGATATATATATATATATATATATATATATATATATATATATATATATATTCAGAACATCTCACGTTTCCTGGTTTTGAGTATAAATGCCAAGCATTGCAAAGTAAGCATTTCTTTACCGATATAAAGACACACAATAGATGAGCTGACCCAAACCCTGCCTCACAGAGATACAAAATAAAATCGGCTCTCTGTACAAACTGGCCCAGAATATTTATTTAAAAGAAGAACACTTTTATTTATAGCGTCATTGCTAAACACAGAACAACACAGAACACAGGCCAGGATATCTCAGCCCTTCACTTCAATCTCTGTCTGTACCGAAGCCCAAAACAGGTTTTGGTTTCTGTTTATGTTGACGTTTCGGAAAGGCATGGATACTTTGAAGGGTGGAGCCACGTGCTCCCCGATGGAACTCGGGAGACTCGACTGGTGTTACAGTTATGGGAGTTGTGTGATCAGATCAGGAGCCAGGGCTTATAATACAGTGAGGTCCAAAGGGTTTGCAGTGGGAACGTCTCATTAGGACTCACTCACTGACTCACTCGTTTCCTAAACCGATTACAGGGATCCCTCACTTTCCGCGGTTAATGGGGACCGACACCCCGACGACAGCCGATTTCTGCAAAGTAGGATCGACCCCCCTGACTGACGCATACGTACATGTATATGTGTATATAATATCAATAAATACATATTCAATGCTATAAATGCTTATAATAACAATTAAACATTCAAAAATAATGTATAAGATGTAAATAAAATATAAATACACACAAATCCATACGCGCGAGCGCATACACGGATACTCACCTCACATAAAAATGTAAGTAGTTTTGTTGGGTTGTTTTTTTGTTTGTTTTTGTTTTGTTGGTTTTTTGTTTGTTTGTTTGTTTGTTTGCTTGTTTGTTTTTGCATAAATGGGCTTTTTTGCTGCATTTTCTTTAACTTTTTCCCCATATTTTATTAATTTCCCTATTTTTTTATTTTTTGAAATGATGAATATTTTTGAAAAACCTGTGATGCACTGAAGCTGCAGAAACTGAAGCACGAAGTAGCGAGTGATCATTGTAATCCTATTACGACCGCATGTCAGGCTGTCACTGGAAGAATGTGGGGCACACCCTGAAAATACACACACACACACACACACACACACACACACACACACACACACACACACACACACACACCATGGGGAAATTTGGAACAGCCAATTAGCTTAATGAACATGTTTTGGACTCTTGCAGAAAACTCCTGCAGTCATGGAGAAAACTTGCAAAGTTGACACAGAAACGCGATCACCGATCCCGGAACCTAAACCCAGGACCTACTGTACTTTCCAAAAGTACCGTACAGAACAAGCATAGAAGATTGAAAGCCCAAGCTTCAGCATGTAGCAAGTAAATGTCTGGAAACTGAAGTGCAGATGGACGGACAGATGAACAGATGGACAGAGAGTCGGAACCCATTCCTATAGCAATTCTGTAGATGAGAGCTAAAAAAAAAACAAAAAAACATGGCGTACAGGTGACACTTATCATCCTGCTCCTCACATGGCTGGAGTATCGGCGTCCTATTTTCCCCAACGTGTTATTCCCATAATCCGCCAACACTTGTCGCTTTAGTTTAATGGATGGCTCTAACCATTTCCGATGGCATTTCTTTGTAGTGTATAATGAACGCCAGGCTGGCGTGATGAATGGAGTTTGGGCAAAGAGAACGTCAGTTCTTCCATTAGGAGAGCTTCTCTTCAAGTGGGCAATATTGAACCGAGCCCTTAGGCTATTAGGTTGATGCATGACACAGTCTATTTCAGTTACGCTTTAATAAGTGAATATTTATCTTGCATTGTCTGAGGAAAAAAGGGAAAAATGGACTAAAATAAATGTACGAATCAGAATCATTTTCCAGTTATCCTGATCTATGATCTCATCTCTCTCTCTCTCTCTCTCTCTCTCTCTCTCTCTCTCTCTCTCTCTCTCTGTAAAATATTTTCAGCTCATGTTTTTAGGCTCATTCATAAAAATAACATTTACAAAAATGTATAACGGCTTCGGAAACACACCCCAGTTCTCAGTTTATCCGTATTTCGGCTGTGACTCAAATCTAATAACTAAACAGAGAATTAAATTCAAATCGATTTATACAGTAGCTATTCTCTCTCTCTTTCTCTCTCTCTCTCTCTCTCTCTCTCTCTCTCTCTCTCTCTCTCTCTCTCACTCTCTCTAACGTTCTCTCGTCCCGGAGTACCAACTGATTTAAATAGAAACTGGCGCCTAATGAAAAGGACCCACACAAAATCCCGGGTGGAATTATTTTTCGACGGCGAGTTAATTTGACGACAGCGCTATAATCACATGCGGCCAAAACAGACATTCATTTCACTGACTAAATGTAACAGAGTGGCGTCGTGTCAGGTGATTAGTCATCTAGTTCATAGCCACTAGCCGCCGATTGCCGCGTTAATCCATAGCGCCTTGCAATATCCTGCTATGCTAATTGGCTCCAGCGTGGTCACGAGTAGTTGAATCAAATAGCTTCCTAACGCTTATGATTTACATAATGGCCATTGATTAAAAAGTAGAAATAACAGTACTCCGTTCCCTCGTAATGTGGTGATAACTCATAAACGGGTTGTAAAAACTGTCCGGCAATAACTTCTTCGATCTTCTGAGCTCATTCTTTTTCATAAATGCATGATCAAAAGATTTAAATTAAAGGCGGCGCATAAAGCTGTGTGAGGCGGGATGCCCCATGGTGGAACTGACCTTCTGCGTGTGGAATTTTCCATTGTGGAATTGACCCTCTGTGTGTGGGGTATCCCCTGGCAGAATTGGCCCACTGCAGGTGTAACGTCTCATGGTGGAATTGACCGTCTGAGGGTGGGATGTCCCAAGGTGGAACAGTGAGGTTGTCAGTACAAACAAAGCTCAACCCTGGTTGACCATCAGTCAGTAGTCATCACAGGGTGTGTAGGTCATGTGACACACATCGTACCAGAAAGAGTGAGGGACAAGTAGAGCCTCGCTACATTGGACATCCCACAACTAGAGGAAATCTCTGTCGACCATATGTCCCCAGGTGGTTATGACCCTCTCAGTCACATGATTACAGAAAGATCATGTGACATACCAGTGGGTCATTGTGAGACTGAGACAAAGGGACATGTTCTTTCAAATACATGGGACACCCAACAATAATGATGCATAAGTCAGTCTCACATTCATTCATTCATTCTTTCTTTCAACAAACCACCACGTTCTCCTATTAGGCCCACTGCGTAGCTGGAGCTTATCCCAGCCATGTTTGGGTGAACACAGGCTACACACTGAACATCTCACCAGTCCATCGCATGATCAGCACACACAGCCATTCCCACTCATACCTAGGCACAATTTGGTACAGCCAATAAGCACAATATGTCTTTGTCTTTTAAGGAAACTGGACGACCCGAAGGAAACCAGATGCAAAGTCCAGCCAGAAATGCCCCCGCCCTGTTTTACACGACACAACAGTAGATGAGGCTGAAGTGGTATTATCTCTTAAAGCATGTTTTCCATGCACGTCCATTGGAACATGCTTGAGAACCGGGAGGGCGTGACTAACATTAAACACAAGTTTGATCATGCTGAAAATGACCGCGGGTCAAATGCCAAGATCAATTTTAGCATGCAATCGTGGAGGCGTTGGTAAGATGTACTTGGTATACCAGATGTTGCCGTTGATTTGCATGATGGTGATAAATGTATGCAGAAAGGCAACTACCACATAGGCATCACAGTTCCTGCTGGTAAACATGATGGCTGCAAGATATGCATGGCAGTCTGCATGATCATGTTTCTCATTATAGACATATATACAGGGATCCCTCCCAACTTTGCACTTCAATTCATGCGGCTTCAGTTTTTTTAACATTCATCGAATTAAAAAATAAGGAAATTAAGGAAGAATAGGGGGAAAGTTAAGGAAAATGCCATAAAAACAAGTCCATTTATGCAAAAAAAAAAAAAAAAATCCCCTAAACAAACACAAAAAAAAAAAACACAAACAAAACCTCCCATCAACACAACTTACATTTCTGTGAGGTGCACATCTGAGTGCGTGCATGCGCATCTGCGTACGCGTCTGTTTGTGTGTGTATATTTTATTTACATTTTGTGCAGTATTTTTGAATGTGTAATTGTTATTATAAGCATTTATAGCATTGAGTATGTATTTATTGATATTATATACGCATATACATGTATGTATGTGTCAGTCGGGGGTCCTACTTAGTAGAATTCGGTGGTCGTGTGGGGATCATGTGGGGATCATGTGGGGATCTTGGTCCCAATTAACCATGGAAAGTGAGGTATATATATATATATATATACATATATATATATATATATATATATATATATATATATATATATATATATATATATATGTGTGTGTGTGTGTGTGTGTGTGTGTGTGTGTGTGTGTATATATATATATATGTATGTATATATATATATATATATATATCCATACTCACCATCCATACTCACTCTCACAACTAGAGGTGATTTGGAACAGCCAATTCATCTGCTGTGCATGTTTTAGGACTGTGGGAGGAAACCGGAGTACCCGAAGGAAACCCACACAAGTATGAGAACATTTAAATTCTACACAGAAACACTTGAATTGGGAATCGAACCAAGGACCGTCTTGCTGTGAGGAGGATGTGCTAACCACTACGTCACCGCCCCACCCATTTTAAACTTCAGAAATAAAATTCAATCTGATATTTGTACGTAACCACTTTACACTGTACTCGGTGACTCTAGCAGGTCTCCCCCTCCCCCACACCTGTTTTCCTCCTTCAGTTTCAGGTTTTAATAAGTAAATCCTCATAAGATGGAAATGCTAAACCAGGATCCTGTTATAGCAAAAAAATAAAAAATAAATAAATCAACAACATTAGAACTAGTCATTCACCGCCCTTCCAAAAGTATGTCGAGGAAGAAAGGAAAACAGAGGAAGGAAGAGAAGACAAGCAGAGCTGGACCCAATGTTCTGCAGGTCAGCCGACAGCTTGAGTAAGCATCAGAGCTCTCGGAGAAAACAATGGACAGAGGCCATGGCACCATTCAGCAGTCTGTCACCTCATGACAGGGATAAAGCGCCACTTTCCTTTTCTTTTTGGCTGCTAAAAGAGTGATCATGTTAAATAAACTGGTGGCCTCGTTATTGGAGAAGTGCCAGAGCACAGCCGAGTTCTCAATGGGATTCTCACTGAACGTTCGGGTCAAGGGTTATCATAGGTCACAATTTTGCTGATGATGGCATTTTAGTGAAAACATGAAAGAATGTCCTCTTGCATAATGAACCTCAAGTAAATTCCTTCACTTCGGAACTTCAGCTTCTTTTATAAACTGACCATGTGACTTTTCATCCCCTTTGATAATACCAGTAAATCGTTACAAATATATTTGAAAGTTGGCCGAAGCCGTGCGCATGCACACTTCAGGAATCATTTCCTGATAGCTCTGTACTGGAATCATATTATACAGTATATAATGCATGCCAGCTTGCATGGGTTTCCTCTGGGTGCTCCTGTTTCCTCCTACACTGCAAACTGCATGTATATAAAGCGAATTGTTTCAGATTGCCACTTTGCGTTGGCCCTGCTATGGACCGGTGAGATGTTCACGGTGTAGCCTGTTTTCACCCAGAATGGGCGGAGGAAGTATCCATCCTCTCTGCAACCCTAGCAGGATCAGCAAAGGAATGAATGAATCCGATCAGTTGACAAAGGAGCCATTACTGTAACGTTTTACTAGCCACACCCAGCGAAAGTTTCCACGAAATTTTATAAGTGAGGGACAAAGATTTTAAGAGAACAAACAACTAACAGATCTTCATGAAGTTCTTGTGTTCTCACAGGAAAAGAAACGAGAAACAAAACCTCAAGATTTTTTTTTTTTTTTTTTTTTTTTTGTGATGTTAGCACCCTGCTCTGTGATGTAACTGCACAGTGTAGGTCAGTCAGTAAATAATGATGTAATGGAGAGGGATGGGTCAGGTTGTGTACGGGATTCAGAAGGTGATGTCATTATTTCAAAGTGTATATGTCATGGAAAAGACTGTCATGACAGAGAGAGACAAATGAGAGCCACAGAGATAGCATCGCTCGGTTGTCTGTTTAACATCACCACTATCT
>CM045728.1:102379314-102381814 GCA_024760905.1 Plotosus lineatus
ATCAATTCTTATTCATCACTCCATTACTCCTCATCACCATCATCACACTTCTTAATCACTCCCTCATCACTCCTCTTCATCAACCCTCCATCACCATCTCTCCTTCATCACTCCTCATCATGTTTCTTCATAGCTCTATCATTACCTTCACTCCTTTTCATCAATCTGTCATCACTTTCACTCTTCTTCATCACTCCTTCATCACTACTCATCACCATCACTTCTCTTCATTACTCTTCATGACTCTTCATCAGTCCTTCATCAACATCACATCTCATCACCATCACTCTTCTTCATCAATCTTTCTTCACCATTCATTCATCACCATTACTCTATTTCATCACTCCCCCATCACTCTTCTTCATCAGATCTTCATCACCATCACTCATCTTCATCACTCCATTATTCATCATCACCATCATCACGCTTCTCAATCACTCCTTCATCACTCCTCTTCATCAACCCTTCATCATCATCAGCTCTCCATCTCTCCTCATCATTTTTCTTCATAGCGCTTTCATTACCTTCACTTCTCTTCATCAATCTGTCATCACTTTCACTCTTCTTCAATCCTTCAAGGCTATCACTCCACTTTATAACACTTCATCACCACCACCCCTTTTTCATCACTCTTCATAACTCCTCATCGCCATCACTCCACCTCATCAATCCTTTACTACATCACTCCTCCTCAGCAATCCCTCATTACCACCACTCCTCTTCATGACTCCCTATCACTTCATCTATCCTTCATCATTATCACTCCTTTTCATCACTCCATCACCATTACTCCACTTCATCAATCCTTCATGAACATCACGCTTTATCACTGCTGCATCACTTCTCATCATCATCACTCCTCTTCCTCACTCCATCATAACAGTTTTTCATCACTCATCCAGCACTCCTCATCACCATCGCTCTGTTTCATCAATGCCTCAATATCACTGTCATCACTTTCTCATCACCCTCACTCCTCTTCATTAGTCTTCATGACTCTTCTTCACCCTTCATCAGTATCACCACCATTCCTCTTCATCACTCCTCTTAATCATTACTCCTCTTCATCACTCCTCTTTATCACCCCTTCATCACTTCAACATCACTCTTCTTCATCTGCACCACTCCGCTTTATCACTCCACATCACCATCACTCCTCTTCATCACTCTTTTCACCATCATTTTTTTTCATAAATCCTTCATCACTCCTCATCACCATCACTTCACTTCATCAATCCTTCATCACCATCACTCCTCTTCATCACTCCATCATCACTCATCTTCATCACTCAATCATCGATCCTCATAACCATGACTCCACTTCAACATCACTCTTCTTCCTCTGCACTCTTCTCCATCACTCCTCATCATCATCACTCCACTTCATCAATCCTTCATTACCATCACTCCATATTCACTCTTCTTCATCACTCATTCAGCACTGCTCATCACCACCACTCTGTTTCATCAATGCTGCATCAGAATCACTCCTTTATCACGCTCTCATCACCTTCACTCCTCTTCATTACTCTTCATGACTCTTCTTCATCCTTCATCACGATCACTCCTTTTCATCACTCCATCATCACTCCTTCATCAATTCTCATCGCCTCCTGTTCATCACTCTGCCCCATTCCACCTCATTCCTCTTCATCATCCCATCAGTAGTCTTCATCATCCTTCCGCTTCTTGTTCATCATCACATGGTTACTTTGTTACACCTTCACTTATTAATTATTTTCATCAAAACTCCTCTTCCTCCCATTTATTTGTTTACTTGGCCCCTCGGATCACCGTTCACAGTTAAATGTATTTTCATGTTTTAACGAAATATCAAGTCTTTATCATCACAATGTTTTTTTTTTTGTTTGTTTGTTTGTTTGTTTGTTTGTTTTTTCCTGTACCCGTGTTGCCAGGCGCTTTAATTAAAACTTTATGATGCTACCATGAAGTGTCTGTGGTGCAGAAGTTTGATTCCACCTCTGCAGGGCGTACTTATAAGCATTTTTCCTGCTGAGAGGTTGCAGCAGAGAAACACGAGGTTATCGGCTCGCTGCTGTAGAACTGAGGAAATCGGTACCAAATGGGTACCAAACATTTTATCATGGCAATTATCATCAGTGCCCATTAGCATCGTGTACCTTTGCGCGCATGTAGGCGAAGCATTTATAAATTTTATATCCAAACCACACAAAGGCAGGGTTATTATTAGACGCAGGGAGGTAGGGCGCTAGTGCGTGCTCGTTTTGGCTGAGGTAGACTTTTCACCACATGGTAACCATTGAAGGTGCTGTGCTAGTTGCTCTTGGATCACAGTGCATGATAAACAGCACTGCCAGCCAAACCAAACAGCCACGTGTGGCCAAGAGTTCCCTCTCACATGATACAAACTGTAGCATGATAGATTAAAGAATAGAAACAGCATGAACCGTGAAGAATGTACCGCTGCACGTTCAGGTCCACCAAGCAGCTGGGAAAAGGAAACATTTTCAGAGAAAAA
>CM045728.1:102386814-102389314 GCA_024760905.1 Plotosus lineatus
ACAAAAGTCAGCAATGGTTCTTTTACATGCCTCTCACCATAGACAGTGAGGGACATGGCCTGCCTTTGATAACCCAGTTAACTGCACTGGGGGGACAGTGACAACCTTGTGGGGACTCGAACCCCCAACCTTAGGATCAGCGATCCTGCGCCCTACCACTGTCTACAACTATCTTTAGAACATGAACAAATCAGATGGCGTATTTCAACACAATTCTGAGTCTGTTTGTTCAGAAGGTATTGATTATTGTTAATAATAAATAAACAACCCCTCCTTGAATCGCCACCTTATCGTGGTGGAGGGGTTTGCGTGACCTAATGATCCTAGGAGCTATGTTGTCGGGGCAAATGCCCCTGGTAGGGTCACCCAAGGCAAACAGGTCCGGGGTGAAGGTCCAGACAAAGTGCGATTCAAAACAAACCCCTAAGACACGAGACAACATAGGAATCGGTCTCCCTTGCCCGGACGCGGGTCACCGGGGTTCCCTCCTGGAGCCAGGCCCAGGGGAGGGGCTCGAAGGCGAGCGCCTGGTGGTCGGGCTTATGCCCATGGAGCCTGGCCGGGCCCAGCCCGAAAAGGAGACATGAGTCCGCCCTCCCATGGACCCACCACCCGTGGGAGGAGTTTTAGGGGTCGGGTGCAGTGTGAGTTGGGTGGCAGCCAAAGGCATGGGTTCTGTCGGACTGATCCTCGGCTACTTACTCTGACCTTCGGAACATGGAATGTCACCTCTCTGGTGGAAAAGGAGCCTGATTTGGTGCGTGAGGTGGAGAGATACCGACTAGATATAGTCGGGCTCACCTCAACGCATAGCTTGGGCTATGACAGAACCAAATGACAGTTCAGAGTACCCACCCTTTTTGGAGTTTTTGGGGGCGGTGTTGGAGAACGCTCCCTCAGGAGACTCGCTCGTTGTCTTGGGAGACTTCAACGCCCATGTGGGCAACGATAGTGTAACCTGGAAGGGTGTGATCGGTAGGTATGGCCTCTCCAGTCTGAATCCGAATGGTGTGTCGTTGTTGGACTTCTGTGCTCGTCATAGTTTGTCTATCACAAACACCATGTTCGAACATAAGGGTGTCCATAAGTGCACTTGGCACCAGGACACCCTAGGTCGCAGTTCGATGATTGACTTTGTAGTCGTGTCATCGGACTTGCGACCATATGTTCTGGACACTCGGGTGAAGAGAGGAGCTGAGCTGTCTACCGATCACTACCTGGTGGTGAGTTGGCTTCGGTGGTGTGGGAGGTTGCCTTCCAGACCTGGCAGGCCCAAGCGTGTAATCAGGGTCTGCTGGGAACGTTTGGCGGAGCCCCCTGTCCGAGAGGCCTTTAACTCCCACCTCCGGCAGAGCTACAACCACGTTCCGGAGGAGGCGGGGGACATGTAATCCGAATGGGCCATGTTTCGTGCCTCCATTGCTGAGGCGGCAGCCCATAGCTGTGGCCGTAAGGTCGTCGGTGCTTGTCGTGGCGGTAATCCCGAACCGGTGGTGGACACCTGCGGTGAAGGGGGCCGTCCAGCTGAAGAAGGAGGCCTATCGGGTTTTATTAGCCTGTGGGACTCCTGAGGCAGCAAACGGGTACCGGCAGGCCAAACGTGCTGCAGCCGAGGCTGTCACAGATGCAAAATCTCGGGCGTGGGAGGAGTTCGGTGAGGGCCTGGAGAGTGATTATCGGTTGGCCTCAAAAAGGTTCTGGGCCACCATCCGACGCCTCAGGAGGGGGAAGCAGTTCTTCACAAACACTGTTTACGGTGGAGGTGGGAAGCTGCTTACCTTGAATGGGGATGTTGTTGAGAGGTGGAGGGAATACTTTGAGGACCTTCTCAATCCCACCAACACGCCCTCCGTGGAAGAGGAAGAGCCTGGGGGTTCGGGTGAGGGTCCGCCCATCACTGGAGTGGAGGTCACTGAGGTTGTCAAAAAGCTCCTCGGTGGTCGAGCTCCGGGGTTGGACGAGATCCGCCCGGAATATCTCAGGGCTCTGGATGTTGTAGGACTGTCTTGGTTGACACGTCTCTGCAACATCGCGTGGTCATCGGGGGCTGTACCTCTGGATTGGCAAACTGGGGTGGTGGTCCCAATTTTTAAGAAGCGGGACCGGAGGGTGTGTTCCAATTATCGGGGAATTACACTCCTCAGCCTACCTGGGAAAGTCTATGCAGGGGTACTAGAGAGGAGGATCCGACCGATAGTCGAACCTCGGATTCAGGAGGAACGATGTGGTTTTCGTCCTGGCCGCAGCACTCTTGACCAACTCTATACGCTCCACAGGATTCTGGAGGGGGCATGGGAGTTTGCCCAATCTGTCCACATGTGCTTTGTGGATTTGGAGAAGGCTTTCGACCGTGTCCCTCGAGAGATCTTGTGGGGCGCGCTCTGTGAGTACGGCGTTCGGATCCGTTGCTACGAGCTATTCGGTCGCTGTATCACCGAGCCAGAGTTTGGTCCGTATTGGTAACAGCAGGTCGGATTCGTTTCCAGTGGGAGTTGGAGTC